>CM021103.1:670975929-671387030 GCA_007115665.2 Sequoiadendron giganteum | reverse complement strand
ATTGGCCTTATGGTTTTACTCTCTACTGGATTTCCTTTGTGCCTCACTAGTGATGTCACACCTTTCTCTCTTGGAATGAAAAGAGAGACCAAAAGTACTCATCTCCTCCTCAGAAGCATGAGAAGACTGGATAGAAGGGGAGACCTCACCCATTATTATCTTCAAGGGAAAATCATTCCCAAAACTTGTTTTATTCTTATCTCCCTTTACAACTATGTCGAAATCACAAATCTACCTAGTGACCTCCAACAATATAATATGATCAGTAGGGTACCTCAGGAGTCTATAGGGATCCCTTTGACAACCATCAATGCTAATGTAAGAGAAAGTGGGGAACTGGATAAACCATGCCCCATATCTCTTTATCAATTCTTTAGCTTTGTCAGAAATCCTCATATGCTCTACACCTTGGAGCAATCTGGTAATATACATTGTGAAAGAATCATTTTCTCTTCTATAACTTCCCCCAGTTAGGTGCGACTGTGGATATAACTCATATATTGCATTCTTCCTAAATGTACATCTAGTGCTCAACCCCTTTATATGGGTGAAATCTTGCCAATGCATACACCAAGTAGGAGATCATGGTGAAATTCTTGGTTTTCAAGACATTACACAACTGCTCATGGCTGGCTACACTTATTACACTTGCCCAGTGGTAATCAATACCCTGCTCCATCCGAGCAATAACATTAAACATCCAACTCTCAAACACCCCAGCACTCTTCAATCCTACCAGTCTACTGAGAAGAGTGATAACATTGTAATACTCCCTTTTGAACTTGAGCCTGAATAGCTACTTTGGCAATTTGGAGAAATGAGACTTAGGCTTCTCCAACCAAGAGTTGATTGCCTGTTGAGACTTGACCATAGTTTCCTCATAGTATTTCCTTGTTGTGTCTATATCAAAGGCCACCATATGTGACCTATCAGGAATATCAAAAGTCCTAGCAATGGATAGAGGACTAATACCTACCACAATCCTTCCTTGGCGACCAATTATCCTTTGCATCCCTCTATCATAATTCCTAGCACATTCAAGCACCAATTCATAGCATTGCACCATGGAGGGAAAACCTACTACATGTGCCAACCCGAATTCCACAGTTCTCCTGGCCAACAAAGGAAGGTTTTGTGCTGCCAATTCAACTTTAAAGTCTTCATAATCCCACATACCCACATTGGTATCAGTGATTCCCAACCAAATAGAAGTCAGCTTGCTTTTAGGAATCTTTCTTTTTATGTCCAAATTTACCCTCTCAGCATCAGAGATAGCAAAACTTTCTACACTTGGATGGGTTGCCTTCCCTTTGCCTCGACCAATAACATCTTGTCCTAATCCTGCCTGCAAGAAAATAAAGATGACCAAAATGAGATCCAAAAGAAACAATAAGAGCCAAAGAACCATATCACCAAAGTCCAGGATTTAGCCCACCTCACAGATTCCAGACTAGAGAGGAATTCTGGGGAAATCCAGACCAGGAGGATTCCAAGAAACAAGCACACAATCCCCCATAATATCACTCAATCCATCAATTTAATAAAGGAATAACCATAGAGATACTTAGCATAAGTTCATTTGAGCATTTAAATATACTATCAATAAGAAAACTTCTCACATAATCCTCATATTCACCATTTCCCCAAAACTTCAGAAGAATCTGACCAGGGCGGATTTTCCCAAAAACGGTAACAATTATAATCAACCCGGGAAAGAGGAGACACGGAATATCCAAGAAAATCCGGTGGAAACGGATTTTAGCAAAAATAAAGATAAATTACCACAAAGCATGAATCCGACAGAGTGACCCAACCACGGATACAAGGAAAATCTTGAGGAAGCAGAATTCTGTGAAGACGTCAAAAACCCAAACTCATCCACATTCTCTCATTTTTACCAAAATGAATCAAACGACCACAGACCTAGGGTCTACACCTGGACAATGACCTAACCATGGACCCCAATGGATCAAATATGAATTGAAAACCCTTCTCTCAGCAATTTGAGAGGGATTGGCTATGCCCTAGGTCAAGAAACCCTAAAATGTCCACCATGGGAGTAGGGAAAAAACTAGGAATGACTTGCTTATGAACGAGATAGGAATTTTAGGATAAATGCAAGCAAACACCGAAAAGAATGGTGAAATTCCAGACCAAAATAAATATTCAATTACAAACTTGATGGACTAGCAAAACAATGAAAACCCTAAATGCCCAGACATGGCATGCACACCAAGAAAGAATGAAGTAGTGAAAGGCACAAAAGCACAAAATGAAAATTAAATCAAAACCAACAAAGGAAAGGAGAATATCCACATACCATGAGAACAAAAGAACTGGAAGCGATGATGCCAATAGTCAACCCACAAACATGAGCAGGATACGATCAACGCTCATGGAATTTAAAATGCAGCACTCGATATAGCTTCGAAATGGACAATCTAGGAACACACCTCAAGCCCCAACACTCAAACTCAAATTAAAAGAAAATAATCAAATTCAAATGAAAAATCACTCCCCAAGATCCAATATATCAATTCCCCAAAAGGGTCATGCAATCGCCATTAATGCGACTGACAAGACAACCAAGACCAAAACCTAGAAATCCAACAGGGCAACAGACTTCGGAGAAATCTAGACACGAGGGATTTCCTCGGATTTGGGTCAAAAGAAAGCTACCTTCAAACTCTGAAAGAAAACCGAGAAAATCCGGCCAGGGCGGATTCTTCCGAAAATGGTGAAAAGTCTGAAATGCACTCAGATCTTAAGATTTTCAACAAAATTCAAAAATTAGCCACTCCAACCGGCAAGATGAACATTAAATCACAGGTTCAAGCAAGTGAAATTCCAAAATAGAAAGGCCCAAACACCCAAAAACTAGAAAAATGAGGGTCCCCACCTTCAGCGGGGTGTTTGTACAAAAACTGCACAACAAATGGCGACTCCGCTGGGGAAATGGTCTAGAGCATTTCAAGAACAAACTAAAATCAAGTACCCAAAATCTTTGATTTTGATCCTCTCATCAGGACACCTATGAAAAAAGTTTTAGAAACCACAAGCAAGAAGAATTTTTCCTATACTAGGGTCCAAGTGTGTGTATTGTTCATTTATTTCCTGTGTTGTAAGTTCAATGGGGACCAGAGCAAATCTTACCAAGCTACATAAAAGTTCAAACTTCAAAAGCAACTTGGATAGAGCCTCGCTGCTAGTCAAGCATCCATAGCCTCAATGAGGTTATCGCTGTGACCCTCCCAAGCATAGCTCTACTGCCAGTCAGGATTCCATAGCCCCGGTAGAGATACTAGGATACCCTTGATAAGGTGAATTTTTTATTTTATTTTTCCTCTTTTCTCTTTCCTTTTCTTATTTCACTTTATTTCACTTTTCTCTTTCACCTTCGTAAGTAATGAAACTCACACCCAAGGATGAGGAACACAGTGGCACTAAAGCAAAATATAATATTTTACACCAGGCCAAATTGCCCAAGAACCCTATGCAAATCTAGAATTTTTAATTTTAGTGTGAATAATGTGAGACCCGAATATATTCCAAAGTGTATCCAAAACAAGTGACTCTAATTCCAAGTACAAGGGACATCAAATTGAAGACTTCCACCACTTGACTCTGAAAAATTGATTAGAGTTTATAAAAGAAATTCCTAGAACAATCCCAAGAAAATAGCCCATTGTACAGACGTAGCAATCCCAAGAAAACAAGGAACCCAAGAGTGAAAACCAAAACAGAAAGTGAAACGAACCAAAGAAAACCTAAACTACTAGAACAAAAACAAGAAAAGAAAAGAAAACCAACAAAACAAAGCAGAAAACAAACCTACTCTAAGCTATGTACAAGATGAACTGCAAACAGTTCAAGGTTGGAAATAATGCTTCAGATACTGCCCATTGACTGGCAGTGCGATATCCTCACCAGTAAGGGTTTTCAAGTGAAAAGAACTATCTCCCAAAATTTCCAAAATCTGGTAATGGCCAAGCCAAAGTTTATCAAATTTACCATGCTCTCCCTTATGGTCATGAGCTTTATCCCAGTAGAGAAATAAGTTAGAAATTCTAAAGGCCTTCACCTTAGCTCTCCTATCAAACCATATTCTCACCACACCCTGATATTTAGCAAGGTTTTCTATGGCTTCATCTCTTTTCTCTTCTAGGTGCAACAACTCAGCCAAACGGGCTTCACGCTTATCTTCCTCATTGTAGCATTCATTGATAAACTATAGGGTAGGGATCTTCAATTGGATAGGAAACACAAGTTCCAAACCATACACCAAGTGATAAGGATAGGTTCCTATGGATGCCTTCTATCTAGTATGGTCAGCCTAGAGGGCAAAGTGAAGCTGGGTGTGCCAATCCTTAGGATTTTGTTCTAACAACTTACAGATAACTGTTAGTATGTTCTTATTGGAGGACTCAACTAGGCCATTACCTTGAGGGTAAGAATTGGACAAAACTTTAATAACAATCCCATGATCAAACACCCAATTAGAAAATTTTAGTGAGGCAAATGCAGGACCATTATCATAAACCAGAGATAGTCGACAACCAAAATGATTGATAATTCCCGACTCAAAAAAATTGATTACCACATCTGAAGTACATTGTTTACAAGCGAGAGCCTCTGTCCATCTAGTAAAATAATTAGTTATGGTAATAATATACCTGTGACCCATAGAAGATGGAGGATTGATTGAACCTATGAAGTCCATACCCCACTGGGCAAACAGTCTTACCTCTATGACTAGCTGAAGTGGAAGAGCTGCATGTTTTTCCTTACTTGTTGTAGTTTGACATATGTGGAAAGTTCTCACATTTTGGTGTGCATATTTAAACAAAGTAGGCCAGTAATAGCCTACCCTTAAGATCTGATTTGTAGTGGCTGATGCAGAACCATGGCCTATGCCATATTTCTGGAAGCTTCCTCTTTTCCCAAACATCTTAAGTATACGCCCTCATGATTTATTTTATACAAGATAGTTCTTTTCATCATAAAACTTCCACTCTTCAAGCACAAATCCCACCTCTAAACTATATTAAGGTGATCAGGTCATTGTTGATTCAGCAAATAGAAAATGATTTCATCATACCAATCTCCTAGAGATACTTCTTGAAGATAATAGTGTTGAGCTATGAGATCAAGACTTGTGTCAGCCATTGTCTTTGTAAGTCCTTGTTCTCTTAATAATTTCATGGGTTGGATTTCCATATCATATTCCTACAACATAGTCACCCATTTGGCCCTTTGTTCACCTAACTCATTCTGCATTAACAACTTTATTGTAGGATCAGGTACTATGGAAAAAACTTTATTCCTCAAAATATAATACCTGAACTTTTTCACTACTCTGACCAAAGCATAGGCCTTCTTTTCTACATTATGATATCTTAATATTGCATCCTTTAAAGGAGTACTCATGAAGGCTATAGGATGCTCATCACCTTGATCGGACTTTTGAGTTAACATTGCAGCACAAGAGTGATTAGAAGCGAATGAATATATGTAAAAAGGTTTAGCATAATCGAGACTCACCAATACTGGAGCCTCAACAATAGCTTTCTTGATTTATGAAAATGCTTCCTTAGCTTCTGAATTCCACTTTATTTTTGCTTCTTGTTTCAACATAGAATTCAATGGCTTAACTATCTCTACAAATCCAGTGATAAATTTTCTAACAAAGGTATTTTTACCAAAAAATGACTTCATCTCTTTCTTACTCGCAGGAGGCTGAATCTTCAAGATAGCCTGTATTCACTCAGGATTAATAGCAATACTCTATTCTAAGATAATATGTCCCAACAACTTTCCTTTTGTAACTCCAAAAATACACTTCCTTCGATTAATTGAAATACCAAACTCTCTGCATCTTTGGAATACTTTACATAAATCTGTTATATGATCACCTCGTTTCTTGGAAAAAACTATCAAATCATCCATATAAATAATGATGCACTTACCAATTATGTCGTTAAAAGCAATGTCCATAGCTCTTTGGAATGTAGGTCCAGCATTGATCAACCCAAATGGCATCCTTCTGTAAGCAAAAGTTCCCCATTTTGTAGTGAAGGCAGTTTTGTGCCTATCCTCATACTGCACCATAACTTGGTTGTATCTAGAATACCCATCCAAAAGGGACATCATTTGAGATCCATTAACGATCTGAAGCACCTCATCTAGTGAAGGAACTAGATACTTATCCTTTTGTGATGATCTATTCAGATTCCTAAAATCTACACATAGTCTAATTTCTCCATTCTTTTTCATTACCGGAACCAAATTCGTAACCCAAGTAGAGTGCCTTACTAGAAATATAATGCATGTTGAAAGCAATTTCTGCACCTCCTTTTGAATAATGGGTTCTAACAAAGCACTAATTGGCCTCTGTCTCTGCCTAAATGGTTTGACATCTAAATTCAAGGGAATGGTGTCTATAATGATTGAAGTATCATATGTTTTCAAATCTTCATAACTCCAAGCTATTACATCATGATATGCATATAGGGTATCAATAATCCCTTTTATTTCTTCTAAAGTACATACCTTTCCAATAAAAATGTTCTTCATGTCATCTGGTGTCCCCATATTATATGTTTGATACTGGATACTGAGAGACTCCCTTTTAGCTTGTTGCTCCTGATTTCTTATCTTATCCAAATCAAAAATTTGTTCAAGCTACACCATACCTCTTGGAATAGTATTGGTCTTCAGATTAATGATTCGTCCAAAGTCAATTTCTACTTCTTGAGGCTCTATCTCATTAATGACTTGGGAAGTGAACACATCATAGCTTGTAATAAAGTCCAAAATATGCTTATCATCTTGAAACACCTGGAAATTAGTAATGTTTCCAAGCACTGAAGGTACTGGAGTGAGCTCAACTGTAAATTTCTTCAATCCTAAAAGTGATAAAGGCTACAAGGTGCTAGCAACTTGTGCTAAAGAATCTGCAACTTGATTCTTGCTTCGAGGGATCAACTAGATATTGAAAGCATCAAACCCCTCAATAAGATCCCACACTCTATGCTTGTAATTGCTCATTCTCCTATCATGGCATGAATACTGTTTCCTTACTTGTTTGATTACTAATTCAGAATCTCCAAAAACTTGTAACATCTTAAGTTTCTTCCTTGATGCTTAAAAAGCCATGGATCAAAGCTTCATATTCAATAATATTATTGGTTCATTGGAATTGGAGTCTATGAGCAGTGAAATAATTCTTACCTTTAGGACTGACTAATTCAAATCTTGCTCTAGCACCCTACTTAGATTTAGATCCATCGAATCTTAATGTCCAATAGCCATCAGGTTCTCTTGGTTTTAATTTATCTTGCTCTTTCCTTAGGATGGGGGGTTTCTTAGGAGGCATTGGGCTCTTCCCCTTATCATTATTTAATTCTTCTTGCATACTAAGTCCAACGGTTGGAACTGGATCAATGCATTTTTGTATCTGCCAAATAGCAATCTGACACAAGTCACATTCCAGCTCAGAATCAGGCGCATCATGGATTTTGCACCAATTGGGAAGCAATAGTTCTTCAAAGGTTATACTTCCTTTCAATTGTATTTGATCCTCCATACATTTTCGGATGAACTCCTGAAAGTTGTCCAACAAACCAAGCTGCCTGTCCTCACGGTCATCCATCTCATCCCCTTGCTCCATTAGTGTTCTAGAACTATTGCTCTTTGGGATGTGTTCATCTAAAGAATCTTGTATCATGAAAAAATATTCATCCTTTGTGACTGATGCAACTAACACATAGTTTCCCATGCTAACCTCGGACACCAACAACTCATTCAAAACATTCTGATATTTAGTGATTACATACTTCATTCGGGGCTCTCTTTCAATTTGGATTTGATTCAGAATTCCTTTCCATGGTAACCACATGTGAGAATGATCTGTAGATGTATACCCATTCAATGATTTAGTGAAATCAATGCCTAAAATCAAACCATAAGTATTAGGAATATCATCAACCTGGATATTGATCACTTGTTGCACTCTAGGATCCGATGCAAGCTATGTAGGGATCATGTTTAATTCTCCAACTACACTTACTTCTATTTTGTCCAATTGAGTAACCTTATTTTGAGAAGCTATAGGGGTAATACCCAATGCTTTACAAACAACAAAAGACATAACATTTTTAGAGGCTCTTGATTCTAGAAGACAATTATGCAAATTATTTTCGAAGATATGAACGAAAATTAAGAAAGGAGGGGTTTCTGTCTTGCCTTGAAATAAAGTCAAATGAGTGTTAGCTTGTGCAACTTGACCTTTATATTTATCTCTCCTTTTTTCTACAAGTGGGACTTGACTTCTAGGTATCTGGGAATTAGAAGACCTAGTAACAACCTCATTCACAGTTACCC
The DNA here is from genome assembly GCA_007115665.2 of Sequoiadendron giganteum. Lineage (NCBI taxonomy): Eukaryota > Viridiplantae > Streptophyta > Pinopsida > Cupressales > Cupressaceae > Sequoiadendron > Sequoiadendron giganteum. The sequence continues at coordinate 671,378,648 of CM021103.1, read as the reverse complement.
CCTGTGGTGCTATATTCAAACTGAATGGTCCAAAAACTACATTCCTAATAGTAGGAACTCTTAATAACTCAAAAGCAGAAAGACTTACCTTTACTCTCTTGAATTCCTCAGTCACATATTCGCCTAATTACTCCACATTTAGGTTAGCATGGGCTTCCTTGTAGCCACTGGTCTACCTATCTTTGGACACTTCAACGTTGTTTCCCTTTGACAAGTACTATGTGGGTACATGAGGATAAGTTGGATTATTACCAGCTTGTGGATCTGGTGGAGTATTAAAATTGTTAGGAGGGATAGAAGTAGTGAAAGGACCTATAGCCTGTGGACTCCTATTAGGTCTATTTCTCAAATAATATTTCTTTGTTGGTTGTTGAAACATCTGAACTTCTTCAACACTAACTTCATCCTCATCCAAAGGGCCATTATCATTCTCATTTTCCTCATTAAATAATTGGAAAATCTTATCTTCATTTAGCACCTGCTCTTCCTCATCTTCTTGATCACTGGATTCCTCTTCTAGTTCATTTTCTTCACCTTTGGGGAATGGGGCATGGTTGAGTACTAGTACTGGAGAATCATAGGGATTTCAGGGCACAATTTCCTTACCAGTGGAATTATTCTCCAGTTCATACTGAAAAATAGAAGCCGCAGTCTAAAATTTGGTACAGTCTAACTCAGAGTGTTGAATAGTCTTATGGATTCTGCACCAACCAAACAAAGCTTCTTTTTCCAAGTATACACCATTTGGAGGCTTCTCTTGAGTAGAAGGATGATCCAATGGAGTATGAATCCCTCCATTATTAGGTCCAATACTCCATGACCTACTCTGCCTAGGTGGTTTCCCTCTATCAAATCCCTATCCACCTTGTTGATTTCTATCAAAATTATGATGATAACCTTGTCTCCTATCAAAATTCTAACCAAAACCTTGTCCTCTATCATAGTTTTGATTTATGTCAAAATAATTCCCTCTTTCAAAGTTTTTGTTCTCCCTCCCATAGTTAGATTGCATGTTCTTTTGAGCAGCCTGAAGCTGGCTATTCTGATCTCTCAAATAGTTTACCTCCGTATTCAACCTTTTCACTTGTTTAGATAACTCGTCTAGTCTTTCTTTATTTAGATTTTTAGGTGGTGCGAGATTGACATTTCTAGAAGGGTATCTGGGCATGCCTCCAGAACCAACAGCTTGATTCAAAACTTTTGAATTCTACAAATATGTAGAAAAAATAGCTTGTTGCTGATGAAGGGGTTGATTATCTCTTTGTTGAGGATAAGAGGTCATAGGTTGAGCTTGATTTAAAGGTGGACCTAGACGAGGAACCAAAGGCAATGAAGGTATTGGATTCATTATGGGAGCATGACTGGTCAAAGCCTGATTAAGGGCTTGAATTTGTCCAAGGTGAGCAGCAGGTCCTAAGGATGGTAAAGGTCCTGATAAGTGTTGCCTCAAATCCTTGCTAGCCTTTACAGCCTCTGCATATGCAGTGAGTAAATTATTTGGGGGATTAGTCCTTTGTTTAAGGAAAGTGGTTGTAAGGCTATCTAAGGCTTCAAGGTAAACTTCTAAAGCTGTATTTTCATTTCCAGCATAAGGTGCCTAGAGTCTGGTGTATTCTCAATGGAACCTATCATTGAATGATCCTATGGGATCATTAATCTCTCTTTTAACTCTAGTAAATTTCAAGTATAGCTCATTAGCATTGATGGAAATCTTGAACTTTTTCAAAAATGCAGTTTCTAATTCAGTCCAATTATGGATGGAAGTAGCAGGTAAGTGATTGTACCAATAAAAGGACTCTTCTCCTAGGGAATAAGGGAAAATCTTGCATGCAACATCCTCATGGTTAATTCCTCTATCCCTCAGGCAGGTTTGGAAAATCATAATATGCTCTTCTATTGTTCTGTTGGGGTCATGAGTATGAAACTTAGAGAAAAAATGTTCAGGGTTCTTGGGCATGACATTGTAATTATTAAAGATTAATGGGGAGGGATTATTAGGAAGGAAAGCCATTGGTGGGGGTGGAGGTGGTAATGGCTGATTTATAACTCATTGTGGTTGTGGAATAGGAATTCCCTCAGAGTCAGATGAGGATGAGGATGATGGAGATGATGGAAGTGGGTGAGCGGATGATGATTCTTCCCCTTCTCTGGTCCTTCTTGGCCTAGTAGGCGCTTGTAATTCTTGAAATTCTTCTTCTCTTGGAGTAGATCTAGTTCTTCTTCTAAGCCTCTCAGGAGAGATGGAATTTACGAAATGCTCCAGCTTGCTTATTCAAGGCCCTCCTTCTAGCACCAATCTATTGATGGTGTTTTCTGCATAGCAACAAATCAGACATAATATGATATCCTATCTCTCTTGAAAAGTAAATATCTATGGAAAAATAGATAACCCCAAGGTCTCTAATGCTAGGTCTTGACAATGCAAATAAAACAGCTCAGAGATAATGTGAAAATGTTGGTAATCACAAAGGGACCTTACTACAAGCAAATACTAGACTTTGAATTTATCAGATCTAAATAACGAATTGATACTTAAATATTTAATTGAACCTAGATAATAAAGAAATAGAAAAAGATGAAGGTTTCAGAGATAATTCTAAGACTACTTCTAACCCTAAGATTGATAATGCCAAAAGATAAAATGCTCAAAATGGACCAATCCCTCATAAACTAATTCCTACACAATCCAAATATATCTACAATTTCACAGAAATAGTGCAATCTTCTAAGGTATTTAAATATTTTCAAATCATAAACATTCATTCAAGAAATATTGAACAAATCCTTATAATTGAACTAAGCACAATTTTAAGTCCAGGCTAAATTTGTAAAGCAGCTAACAATTAGCTAACTGCAAAAAGTATGGACTAGAGATCACTACAAACATTCCAAACATGAAACCCTAAGCATCACCAAACTATTTAATTATGAAATTAAGCAATTTTAAAGATAGAACAACAAGAACCATGCCAAATGAAGCTCCACAAGATAGATACCAAATCACAATATCCTTTCTTATATTAAGTAATCCAAAATGGCAACAATTCTAGCTTTATGTTTCAAAACTTGCTTGAAAATAAACCCTAATTCGCTCAAATATGGAATCTCTATTCTACTTCTTTATGCATATCATGTATCACCTATCTATATCCCTCAAATAAGGTAACATGCCCATTTTATAGAGAATCCCTAAGATAGGTCAACCCAAAAATAAGAATTTACAATAAAAACATGACCTATAAGAGGTCGACCTGAAAAGATATCCGAATATAATATGAAATGTGCAATTTGCACCAATTTCATCCAAGTTAGCTTGGGTATGAAAGGGTCGTCCCAATGCATGTGAGTAAATGGGAAGCACAAATCTCAATGTAGGCCTACATAACTACTTCCCATCCTTGTCCTTAGCTCGATCTTCTTCACCATGCACGGCCAACAATACTCTGTCCAGCTCAGCAATAGGTGGCACAAGAAAAACTCTAACTCTTCTTTCAAGAGACTTAATGTCATCTCTTTCCTGCCTTACTGTACCATCCCAATCAGCCCTATTAGTGAAGTATCTGTCAATAAATGTAATATAGGTCATAGCATCATCTAGCTGATGTTTAGTAATTGTTCCCTCACCAACTGGAGAATAAACATCTCTCCACCATTTCCTAAGTTCCTCTAGATTAAGATGCTTCGGAGAATTTATTTTCATTCGAGTCATTAATTCAAAGAATGAGATACACTTATCATGAATACCAATCAAAGTGTCCTCAATATACCTTCCTTGTTTGTGAATCTTCTTCAAGGCCTTCTGCCTCATTTGCAAGATTTTGAACCATTCCCAAGGTTCAGAAACCCTTGGGAAAGGAATAATCCCACTCTTTACCAACTTATCTTCAGTAAACTCCATGATCATTCTGGTTTTCTATAGTAGAAGATCAGTATCCTCTTTGTCTTGAGCAAGCACAACCTTCAACTAGTCTACTGACCTCATGGCATCCCCTCAAGTTACAAGATATCCTTAATGGCAGTATCTCCCTTTGTTTGAATACCCTACAACCAAGAAACTATGGCAAGTGTGGTTCCTTTCATCTTCTCAAGCTTAGAGATTGTTTCCTGAGGCAAGAAACCTGCAGCAAAGGAGGAAGAGTTAATGGACTGCAAGGGTTTCATTAACTCCTGCAAGTACTTTTTCAATTTTTCATTCTCTTTCTCCAACTCATGCTTGGTTTGTGTAGCCCTCTTCAATCTACCAACAATTACAACATTGGAGCCTTCATACTCCTAAATATCCTATTCCATAGATGCATGACCTAAGTCAACATTCTGCACATGATAATCCTTGGAAGTTACATTATCTCTATCTTTATCTAGAGAAGGGGTAGCAATGTGAGCTACCCTATTGCCTGAACCATCCCTCTCAATCTGGGACACAACCCTATCCTTCTTCTTAGTCTTTTCTTTTTCAATATTGGCCATTAGGTCATCCCAATTCGGAGGAGCATCCTCTACTATTACCTATTTACTTTTCAATTCTTTATTCAACCAACTTCGAATAGTAGACTCAGTTGGCACTGTATCTTGCTTATCTTGCTCCTGCTGGTCATTATGGGCATCCTTCTCAACACTTTTCACATTAGGGATATCCATGGTTGGATTCTCCTTGTCTTGCAACTGCTCCCCTACAACAACCTGCAATGGTGAAGGGATCTTAGCTTGTATCTCCTCCTGTTAAGGAGATTTACTCAATTTCTCTTTTGCAGGTGAATCTACATAGGCCACCAAAGGGGACTGGACCACCTTGTCAATTTTTGCCTCTGTACTATAGTGGTCTCCTTCCTAAAATTCCTCCTCACCCAAGTCCTTAGGATCTTCATCCTTCCTTGGTTCCCCTTGCACAATGCTAGTATCTTGAGGAATGGAGATAATTTCCTATTCAATAATGGGAGCAATCACAGGAAAATCATCCTTCCTTCTAGCATCCTTTAGGGAAGGAGTTCTTGACCTCCTCATTTATACTTGTGTTCTTTCCCCCGAACTCTCCACTTCTACCACTGGTGGTTCAACCTCCTTATCAGTTTTAGGAGCCTCCTCCTATTTCTATGACAGCTTCACAAGCCTTCTTCTCTTTGTCAATGGAGGGGTAACATCTACCTCTTCCTTCTCTTCTTTGTCCTTTTCAACCTCTTTCCTCGAGACATGTCTCCTCTTCTAGGAAATAGGTTTCCTCTATTTACCCACCTCTACTGCCTTGTCCATTTGAAAATCTGTAACCTGAATTTTGGAAGGAGAATCCACCTTTGTCTTACCTTCAGAATCTTGCTCATGTGGTTCCTCAGAAGAATAATGAGACTCCAAGTCCCCCATTAGATCATAAGTACATTGGGTACCCTCACTCTCCAATTCCAACATTTTGTATTTCAACCACATTTTGGTGTACTTGATCACTGGAGTCGTGATTTGATCCAATCCTATTTTCTCTTCTTCTAACTAGTGGATCTCTCCAACTGGCTTATCTTTCACCACCTCGAAGACATGAACATGAATTAAATTTCCATCCTCTTCCACCTACTCAGGAATGGCCTTCACATTGTATAACCTTACCAAGTCCACTGGCAACCTAGAGAATTTCTTCTTCCTTACCTCAAACTCATCAACAAGGTTAACCCAACAATCTTCAATATTGGCCTTATAGTGATACTCTCTATTGGCTTTCCTTTGTGCCTCACCAGTGATGTCAAAATTTTCTCACTTGGAATAAAAAGAGAAACCAAAAGTACTCATCTCCTCCTCAAAAGCATGAGTAGATTGGATAGAAGGAGAGACCTCACCCATTCCTATCTTCAAGGTAAAATCATTCCCAGAACCTATTTTATGCTTATCTCCCTTTACAACTATGTCAAAATCACAAATCTGCCTAGTGACCTCCAACAATATAATATTATCAGTACGGTACCTCGGGATTCTATAGGGAGCCCTCTAACAACCATCGATCCTAATGTAAGAGAAAGTGGGGAACTGGATAAACCATGCCCCATATCTCTTTATCAATTCTTTATATTTTTCAGAAATCCTCATATGCTCTGCACCTTGGAGCAATTTGGTGATATACATTGTGAAAGCATATTTTTCTCTTCAATAACTTCCTTCAGTTAGGTGCAACTATGGATATACCTCATATATTGCATCCTGCCCAAATGTACCTCTAGTGCTCAACCCCTTATATGGGTGAAATCTTGCCAATGCGTACAACAAGTAGGAGGTCATGGTGAAAGTCTTGGTTTGCAAGACATTGCACAAATTCTCATGGATGAATGCACTTATGATGCATGACCAGTGGTAATCAATACCCTACTCCATCAGAGAAATAACATTAAACATCCAACTCTCAAACACCCCAGCACTCTTCAATCCTACCAGTCTACTGAGAAGAGTGATAGCATTGTAATACTCCCTTTTGAACTTGAGCCTGAATAGCTACATTGGCAATTTGGAAAAATGAGACTCAGGCTTCTCCAACCAAGATTTGATTACCTGCTGAGAATTGAACACATTTTCCTCATAGTATGTCCTTGTTGTGTCTATATCAAAGGCCACCACATGTGACCTATCAGGAATATCGAAAGTCCTAGCAATGAACATAGGACTAAAACTTGCCACAATCCTTCCCTAGGGACCAATTATCCTTTGTGTCCCTCTGTCATAATTCCTGGCACATTCAAGCACCAATTCATAGCACTACAATGTGGAGGGAAAACCTAATACATGTGCCAAACTGGATTCCACAGTTCTCCTAGACAACAAAGGAAGGTTTTGTGCTACGAATTCAGCTTTAAACTCTTCATAATCCCACATACCCACATTGGTATCAGTGATTCTCAACCAAATAGAAGTCAACTTGCTTTCAGGAATCTTTCTTTTTATGTCCATCTTTACCTTCTCTGCATCGGAGATAGCAGAACTTTCTAGACTTGGATCGGTTGCCTTCCCTTTGCCTCGACCAACAAGATCTTGTTCGGATCTTGCCTGCAAGCAAATAAAGATGACCAAAATGAGATCCAAAAGAAACAACAAGTTTTAGAGAACCATATCATCAAAGTCTAGGATTTAGCCCACCTCACGGATTCTAGACTAGAGAGGAATTTTGGGGAAATCCGGACTAGGAGGATTCCAACAAAACAAGGAAATAATCCCCCATAATATCACTCAATCCATCAATTCAATAAAGGAATAACCATAGAGATACTTAGCATAAGTTTATTTGATCATTTTAATATACCATTAATAAGAAAACTTCTCACATAATCCTCATATTCACCATTTCCCCAAAACTTCAAAAGAATCCGACTAGGGCGGATTTTCCTGGAAACAGTAATAGTTATAATTAACCCAGGAAAAAGGAGGAGACACGGAACATCCGGGAAAATCCGATGGAAATGGATTTTAGTGAAAAAAAAGATAATTTACCACAAAGCATGAATCTGACAGAGTGACCCGACCATGAATACCAGGAAAATCTAGAGGAAGTAGATTTTTGTGAGGCAAACAAAAATCTAGTTTAAGTGGCAAAGGAGAAGGAATGGGAAAAGCCGGAGAAATCCGGAGGAAGCAGAATTTCGTGAAGACACTGAAAACCTGAACTCATCCAGATTTTCTCATTTTTACCAAAACGAATCGAACGACCAGGAATCTAGCATATGGACCTCGACAATGACCTAACAATGGACCCCAATGGATCAAATATGAATTGAAAACCCTCCTCTCAAAAATTTGAGAGGGATTGGTTATGCCCTAGGTCAAGAAACCCTGAAATCTTTTCCATGGGAGCGTGGAAAAAACTAGGCACGACTTGCTTATGAACGAGATAGGAGTTTTAGGATAAACACAAGAAAGTGCCAAAAAGAATGGTGAAATACCAGACCAAAATAAATATTCAATGACCAACTTGATGGACTGGCAGAACAACAAAAACCCTAAATTTCTGGACATGGTGCGCACACCCAAGAAAGAACAAAGTAGTGAAAGGCACGAAAGCACAAAAAGCAAAGTAATTTGAAACCAATAGAGGAAAGGAGCATATCCACATACCATGAGAACAAAATAACTGGAATTGGCGATGCCAACAATCAACCCACAAATATGAGGAGGATACGATCAACACTCACGAAATTCAAATGCAACACCCTAAATAGCTTTGAAATGCATGATCTAGCAACACACCTCAAGCCCCAACACTCAAACTCAAATGAAAAGCGAACAATCAAACTCAAATGAAAAATCAATCCCCAAGAATCAATATATCAATGCCCCAAAAGGGTCACGCAATCGCCATTAATGCGACTAACAAGACAACCAAGACCAAAACCCGAAAATCCGACGGGGCAATGGACTTCGGAGAAATTTGGACACGACGGATTTCCTCGAATTTGGGTCAAAAGACAACTACCTTTGGACTCCGAAAGAAAACCAGGAAAATTCGGCCAGGGCGGATTCTCCTGAAAACGGTGGAAAGTCCGAAATGCACTCACATCTTAAGATTTTCAACAAAATTCACAAATGTGCCACTCCAACTAGCAAGATGACGATTAAATCATGGATTCAGGGTATGTGCAGTATCATCATGGAAAAAATAGGCCCTTAAGTGGCAAAAAATTCAAAAAAATCAGAGTTAGGAACCTTGACATAAAAATTTGAATAAGTTATCTATATTATTTCAAAAATATGTAAGAATATAATTTGTAGAAAATTGAATGTAGTTTCTAAACTATTAGGTTTATTTACAAAAAAAAAAAATCTATTTGGTGAAAATGAGAAATTTCAATATAGTAGTACTTAAATTTTAGGGAAAAATAAGAAGTAGGTGTCTGTCTAACCACCCTAACCACATTAAAATGATAATATTTTTTTATAAGATTTTAGATATAAGTAGAGGACTTATGTCCCAATCTGATGCATATGTTTTTGAATTTTTTTTCCAAGTAAATAATTAATTACAAATTTTTTATTACAAATTTTAAAAAATATAAAGAATTGTATGTCTAACCACCTTAACTTGGTCAAAACTTCATGAAATTCATTTTTTTCTTTTTTAATATTATATTATTCAAAGCATAGAATGTGACACATGTTTTGGATTCAAAAAATATGATACCATTTGAAAGTTATTGATGTTTTTCAATTAGCCTAAAAATTAGGACTTTAGTCATAATTCAATAGAAAATGAATAATAATAATTTATTAAATTCAAAGTAAAGCATAATTTATATTGGTGGAAAGTTGAGAATGTCCTTTAAAAACCCTTTTTGTTTCATCAATTTTGGGTTAAAAAAAAGTCGTTAGCCACATACACATCATATTGCCACTTTTTGGCCCATCATGATCCTGCACATACCCTTCAAGCAAGTGAAATTCCAAAATAGAAAGGCCAAGACAACCAAAAACTAGAAAAACAAGGGTCCCCACCTTTAGTGGGGCGTGTGTGCAAAAACTACACAACAAGTACCACTACTCACAGGTTGCATAGAGGGAATAGGTTGATTTAAGAAAGAGGACATCACACACACCAAACATCACTTCTATAGAGTCTCCCAGAGGTTATAGGATAAGGCGATGACCCAATCAAGGTTTTTTTATGCAACACTTTTGGGACCTTGTGACTACACCTTCTAGGGGTCACGGGTTGGGTTGCAAGGCGAAATAATTACAACACTCACACCTACAATGCTCCTAAGATATGAGGAAAGGGAGTTTCAGTAGTGCAAAACATAACCAAAATGGTTCATGTCGGGTTAACCAAAAATTTAAGAGAGGGGGACCAACCATTGCAAGGCCGCAAGTCATGAAAGGCTGAGAGCAGTATGGATGCCCTAAATTACCTCAATTAAAGGGAATGTTAGGATAGGTAGGATGAGAATGATGAGGAATATGAAGTCCCTCGACCACTCTGCAAAATTGCGACTTGATAGGATACTAGGCGAGTCGGTTTTTAGGGTCAACTTTGTGTCTCAAATAGCTCTCTGTCAAAGGATAGAAGCACAATTCTGGGATGATAGCACAGCATGTCGACATCTCTCAGGTGCGTTGGCATCCATACAGCTAGAAAACCAGGGAGACAAGGTTGGACCTCTAAAAAATGAACTATCAACCTAGTTAAGAGTTTCTAAAGGTGCATAATAGCATTGTAAAATATGAAACATAAAGATGAATGTGATGAAGAAAGTATACTACCGTGAGGGTGACAAAGACGATCTTGCACAATAGCTCTTTCACCAGCTTGCTCCAAAATATCTCCACCTACACACAAAAAAGAGGGAAAATGTTGGGGTTGTTTAGGGGTCTACCTTAGTCATATCCCCACTTTGGTGTTTCCACCTCCACAGACAACCAAGTTTGCAATGATATAGAAATGATGTGATAAAGAAAGGAATACAAGAAAAGTACATAAAAAACTTCAAAACAATAATGCGCCAACTCAACCAAATAATAGAGAAGATGAGTGAGGAGCTTACCATTTCCATCGAAAGTGATCAAGGCTAGTGGAGGAGAAATATGAGAGGAACTCAAGCCTCTATTGTAATGGAGTCATCTTACGCTTGCTCTATTGAAGTGATGGAGTGATGGATTGCTACTGTAATTCTTGATGTGAATGCTCAAAGCTTGTGGATGAGTGAATGAAGTTGTAAAGATATGTCTAAAGATGAAAATGGATGAATAAGAGATAATATGAAGAAAGGAGGTCACAAAATGACCATATTTAGGTCGGCCAATAGGAGGCATTACACTTCGACTTACAATAGGAAGTGTAACGTCTCTATAGACTCCAGCTGCAAGAATCTGCTAGGGATGTAGGCGCACCACGTGAATTTCTACACATCGCGTGAGCATCCCCAACAAAAATGCCTCCATTGACACTCAAAACAGGTGCCAAGTGGGTGAAGAGTAGTGATCTTATGTGGAATTAAGCCTAGGAGTTTGGCTTTCTAAAGTGGACAGGGGGAAAAGGGGAAATTGCATTAGTGGTGCAAATTCTCTCCTATACAATCCCCAAAAGGAAAACACAAGACTAAAATCAAAATAAAATGTAACGATCAATGAAAAGGCAAGATATTATGACATAGAGAAGAATGAAGGAACAAATAGAGGAATGCACATAGAGAGGAAACACCAAATAGTATGAGGTATCACATTAGACAAATGCAATCCAAATAAATAAAAAAGGAAATAAAAAATACTAGTAAAGCACATGTGAGTCAACCATCGAGCAGGTCATCCACATCCCAGTCTCATTCAATATATGTGGAATGATGATCACTAGTTAGAGGAACAACATCTAATGTACTAGGAGAATCACTAGGTTCAACACATGGTGCATCACTCGTTTTAGGAGGATCATCACGGTTGTTATCATTTAAGATCATAGAAGAGGAAAAAAAAATTCAACTCATTATGCACTTTCTCATCAATTTTAGCAATTTATTCATCTTCATCCAAGTTAACTACAATAGGAGGATGAATGATAATATCCATAGAAGGTGTTATTCCTTGTTGTGTTGGAGATGTAGGAGCTATTGGTTCTGGAAAGGGAGAAAGCTCCTTGTTTATTGCTTCTGTCAAGTTTGGATTTTGATTTTCAATATTTTTCTCTTTAGTCATCTTCCGAGCAATAGAATGACATCTACACCTATGCTCTCTATCATTTCTATTTCTTTTATTACGATTTTCAAGTTTCATTTTTGTAGGAGTGGGTTTTTCAACCATAGGTTCCTCTTCTTCTTATGAGGGAAGAATGGAAGGAACCATGGGAGGTCTTTCAACCACTTTCTCTTTGGCTTTATAAATTTTCTTAGGAGGCAGATTAGGACTTGCTTGGATTTCTCTTGGACTTTTTTAGAAAATAGGCAAAGGATTTTTGATGGATGGTTATTGGTTTGTTGGAAGGGTTTTAGGTTCAATATTGTTTTCTTCAAGTGGTGGAGGTTCAAGCATGGGTGGAGGAAAATTATCAAGGGATAATTTGGCTATGCATTTTTTTCATTTGATGGTGTTCAGTTCACTTTGATATGGTTGGAATTCTATTCATTTCTACTATCTTTGCTTGGACTAATCTTTTCTACTATATTTGGCTGGACTAATCTTTTGGATACATGTGTAGTTCTTGATCAAGTTTCAGTGATATATGGTTGTTTGGAAAAAGTTTCAAGTAATACATTATTGATCATAGGATTACTCTAGAATCATGGAAGGCTCAATTGATGATCATGCTACAAGCTCTTTGATTCAGATTGAATAAATGGTGGCACATTTTAATTATGAGAGGTTGCATGATTCATTTTCTTTGAAAATTTAATTAATGACTTTACATAACCCATTTGTGATATATTTACTTCTCACATTATTTTGGCATTTGTGAGAATTTTTTTAAGCATTATTTATATGGAATATTTATTTCTGACCACCGGTTACCTTGAAATATCTATTGTCGGTCAAAATGCACTATGGCTTTGATAGTTGACATTGGTTATCATAATTGGCACTATGTTAGTTTGTATCGGCCTAATCATAAATTATAGAATACTTTTTCTTGGATAGTCAAGGGCAGAGAATGACATTGAGGTATTCATGACTCACGTGGACAATAATGAACATGTGGATAGGTTGACTTGGCAACAACAACATTATAGTTATCTTAGACTTAAAAGAAATATTCATTGTGTTTTGTTCGAACTCCAAATGATTTTTTTTTTACAAAGGGAAGTGTAAATCTTTTCAAAGAAGCTGTTCGAACTCCAAATGAGTCTACCCTATCCACCATTCAAAAATTGTAGAAATAGTATTGACATTTTGATGGTCTCTTGTTCAAGTTAGCTGGAATGAAGGAAGGAATTGCAAGGTAGTTGTTTGTCTCGCAGCTTGAAATGAAGGTATTCTTGGTGAATTTTATGATATTTCTATTTTGACATCTAGTTGACATAAAATGAGTTAAAATCTTGACAATATATTTGTCATTTCGAAATGATGATTATAAAATGGTTTTTCAGTGTGCAATAAAAACAAAAAGAAGTTACAGATAACTTTGTTTTTCTGTTTTGGTTACTCAAGTTTGAGCTCGAGGGTTTTGGTGTTTTTACAAAGATTTCATTATTTTTTAAACATGGATTTCTTCCATTTCTTGGTGTGAGATTTGAAAGGGAATATGTAGTGAGATATTGGTTAAGACAAGAGTAACTAGAAGAGAAAATGGGTCTATCTCCAATCTTCTTTTAAAATAGAGATAATGATGAAGATGTTATACATAGTGACATTTTTTGAATATCCTTAGTTTCTTTTGAAAGGCTCAGTCATTTGAAAACCTTCTTAAGGTTTTATTTAATATCATATTACTTGTGTGCTCTTAAGGTTTTATGACTGCAAATCAATGCAATTTTGGGGTGTTAATGGCTAATCATTTGTGACATTTGTAAAACTAGGGGTTGGTGCTTCTAACTTGAAGTGGGTGCTTCAGTTTGTACTTGGAGTTGGTGCTCCACATTTTTATAGAGTTGGTTCTCTTTGAATGAATAAAAGGAACATTTTACGAGTGGCTTTTTATACCCCATGAGGGTTTTTCCAATGGGGTTTTTCCACTTAGGAAAATAACTGATTATGTGATGAAATCTGTGCATTTGTGTTTCAGCCCATGTGCTTAAGTGTTAATGTTCTTCATTATGTCATTTGTCAATACAATTCATGCAATTCTCTGATACTTGACTAAACATTTCATTTTGTTATAAAAGTGTTGAAAATATACATGAAGTCTTGTGGAAATAAATCATTAAAAGGGAATTGTTCAATCAAGTTTACATGAACAATCAATATCATTCTTTGACATTGTTATGTAAGTATTTTATCAATCTGTCATTTTGCTAAAATTTCTTTGATGTGCTAGAGTTCACTTTGCGAGTTAAGAGGTTTCATAAATTTTTCTCAAGGTCATTGTTTATTTTTCTCATGAAGTTAAAAGTTTGAAAAAATTATACATTACTCTAATTCACCCCCCCTCTCAGAGTAATTCATCTTCCAACAATAGGTTCCATGGGCTCAGGCCAAAAATAATCTAAGGAAATGTTTCCATGGGAAGATGGAGGTATAAAGCCACTATGGTTTATAGTGAATATTTGATTACCAACTTGAAACTTTAAGCACTTATGGACAATGAATGGGATCACATTCATGGAGCGAAGCCATTTGTAGCCTAGCTTTACACAAAATTGATTTGAATTAGAGATGATGGAGAATGATACATTCAATTTTTTCGGTTTGACTTGTAAAGGGAGTTTGATCTATCCCATCGTAGCATGAGAAAAAGCATCACGTGCTTCAATGAATTCCTTCGGTTTATCATATCTATCTTGAATATGTTCATGCACATATAATAATTCTTCTGTGATCACATTCTCTCCACAAACGAGATCAATTAAAATTCCAAGAGTGGGCATGTTATTGATTCTACAGGCTATGTAAAGAGGACCATCAGGTGCATTTTTTATTGATTCTTCTAAAGAAAAAGTAATGTCAATAGGCTTTATGGTTTGTTGTTTACAAGGCTCAATATCAATCACTCCTATAATTTTATTAATAAGACTTTGATCATTAGTATCCATAGGATTTTGTTTTTTATTGCTCATGTTATCATCATCCATGTCAATATTCATCATATGTGGATTAGTTTCACTAGCCTTAACAAATTAAATATTATGGTTAGGCATGGGATTGGTAAAGATTAGAAATTTTTGGTTGGGAGGAGCTATAGATTTATTGCCTTTGTCATTAACACCTCTAATTTGGATATGATTGGAATCAATAAGGTCTTGTACAAGATGTTTAAGATTCTTGCAATGTTCTCTATCATGTCCTTTTCGTTGGTGATAAGCACAATAGGAATTGTGTCTAAATTGCGGAGGTAACAACTTGCTAGGGTCAAGACGCCGTGTTCGCACTTTTTACTGCAACCCAATGTATTTCCCAACAACTTCTATGAACTTGCCACATTCAATAATAAAAGTCTAGGAAATGTGTGGCCAACTTGATGAGAACAATGATAATGCTAATTCTCCTACACTTCAGACTCTGTAAGATTTAGGAGGGTATTCCCTAAAATGTGCTCTTAACATACAACATTAAACGATTCATTTGCACATGGATAAACAACAAATAGATTCCCCATTTATGCTAAAAGGATGAAATCCTTCAAGAAATTGGCTATTCCTTGAAAAGGCTCAGGTTCAATTAATAGAGAATCACAAACACGACTAAAGTAGATTGATAGGAAATGTTTGAATAAAAATATCCTGAAGCCATAACACAAAACATGAGAGAATAAAAACGTGAATGGAATTCCAATGCCATATCCCAAATCACAAAGTCAAAAGAGAAAACTGAACTACAGGGAAATTTCATCTTAAGCATCTATAATCTATATGAATCAAATTACAATCTACATATCTATACCTAAGTCTATTACTTCTTTATGAATACTATTGTTAGCTTGCATGAATTTACTAATTAACTGAAGCATTTAACTGATCCGTTGAACCAGAGCTATTGTTAAACGCAATTCACAGTAAAGAACAAATAAAGATCAATGAAAATCATCTTGGATCAATATTTCATTAATATTCCATGTAAAGTATCACAACATGAGAGAAAAAAAACTCAAAACATCACATGTTTAACACAAACATGCTTAAGAAACCCATGATTGGCCAAGTTCTCTTATCTGACTCAAAACCTTAAAACGTCAATTTACATTCATACTCTTTGTATCACTAGACTCATATTTCTCATATCTCAGATATTTCAACAAACCTCTCTCACAGCCCAGAATTCCCTTTTATAAAACAAGGGAGCCAACAAGCCTCAGGCTGGAGAGTACACATGTCCATTTGTTATTGGACTGCTAATTCCTAATTCAGTTATAATTTCATCATGCGATTGAAAAGAATAAGACAAGAATACTCATTACTTGTTATGGAAGAAAAGAAATCTCCCTCCAAAGGGCCACTTGTTCACATCGAAAAGGCATCTTTAACCATTGCAACACTTTATTCCACCTCAACACCTTGTACTTGAATTTGAAAGGAGAATGCATATTTTCAAATATAACCTCTGAGGCCAAACCTGTATTATACATGACCAAGTTGCATTTCCCACATATAGTATTCATATTTCAAATTCATCTATAAACACCTTTTTCCATAATTCAAAATAATCCTTGGATGGCCAATTAAAAGCCATAACCTGATCAATCTTATCTCGATAGGGCACACATTTCACCATTACTGACATGGCCTTCTTATCAAGTTCTCTAAGAAACTGATGAAAAATGATAGTTTCTCCAATGTATTCTCCAGCATACCAATGTCAGCATTTTTGCATATCTCATGGGTCTGAGCAATCATGATATTAGTCATCCGATCCTTCAAAATCTGCAAAAGTTTTACCTTGTCTTGACTATGCAAAATATGTGGCAAAGGAGTTAAGTCCTTCATATCATATATAACCTTTAATCCTTTGATATTTAACTCCATAGGTGCAACATACCCTTAAAAATTCTTCTCCACAACTCCCTTCACAAATTGGTAAGTTGAAATAACCATAGGATACTTATCCCCATGTTTTTTTGCTCCCACTACCATGAATTTAAATTTCTCAATCTTGGGGCTCCATCTGTCCAACAATGGGGTGGCCACCTCTCTATCTCTTTGGAACATCCTAAGGGCTTACAACATTAGAGGATAATTTCTATGAACACTATTTAGTTTTTCTTAGACCTTCCTGCTTAAATGTTTCAGCACAATGTCCACAATCACCGAATTGCTCCTTCTTGCAAACTCCTAGATTTGTTGCACCATCTCCTTCTATTCCTCAACTTGCTGAATTAATTTCTCCCTAGAGATTCCTCCTCCCGAGCTATTAGCCCTTTCAACTGCAATAGGAAATTGTCCCATGTTATATGGAACAATAGCTAAGGATTGTCCTTGTGAAGAGGGTTGAGATTTCTCTATTAGTAGGTTAGAGACAGTGCGGCTAGAACTAGCCTACTCTTGAGACCTCAATGTTTCCATTTGATTTTTTAATAAGGCCAACTCAGTTTCTAGCTCTCCCACCTTTTGTTGACTCTTATTATATTCAATAATAATGTCATTATATTGGCCTCCAAGAGTATCCCGATCCTTGGTCATGTTGGAACTATGAAATTTTAACAATTTCATTCACCCTTCATGATTATTAATCTCCCAAAAAGGTTCATAATACACACATAAAAATCCTCATATAATATCTTTTACCTAAATCCGATTTAAATTTTTCCATAAAGCCACATAAATTTCATCTAGCATTAAAAATTGAACATATGAAAATATCGGCATAAGTTGATGCAGGTCTCATCAATGATAATATACATATCCTCATTATATTGGCAGGACATCAAAAGGGTCATACCGATAAAATTATATACCAAAAGAATGTGGGTCTATATTTCTTATTGGCAAGATAAAGGGTATCGGCATGATGATGTAAGGTCATATCGAGATAAGTTACCTTTTTCCGATTGGAGAGAAGTGAAGTCTATCGGAGATACTTTGGTCATTGGAGAGAGATTTCAAAACACTGCCCGAAGCACTTTTGGTCTTGCCGATAAAGCAAAGGGAGAACTCACTCGGTGAGACAAGTGATGTCGGGGAAAGTTTTGAAAGTCTTACCAACCCCTTGGGTTATGCTGATGGAACTAAGCATGTAGAGATAAAGGGTGTTGACAAGACAATGCTCGTGGTCTCGCCGAAGAAAAAGCGTACCGGTGAGACATGTCACTATGGGGAGATCTAAGAGACATCATGGCGAGTATCATGTCACTATGGGGAGATCTAAGAGACATCATGGCGAGTATCATTTTCTTGGTAGAACAATTTCTCGGTCTTGGTGACATAAGTTAACAAAGCAAACATCTCGGTAAGATGAAAAGATTTCAGAGTAAGGTAAAGAACCATTGGCCTGATTCATTAAGTCTGGGCGATAGTTGCTTTGGCGAAGGTCATGGCGATATAAAAAGAAAAAAGAAAGAAACTATTAGGGAGACTTGTGAGGTCAGAGAAACTGCTAGATGTCTTAGTGGATGGGTGAGCGTTGAGTAGGAGGATCAGTCAGAGATTTGAAATGTCTTGCCGATATGAGCCTTGATGTGATAGTGAGAATTTCAAAAAACTTGCAGCATTCATGTCTTAGTAAAGATATTAATGGCACAACGAAACATAAAAGATTTTGCATATCAAGATATGCTCAATTGAAATTATTGTCTCATGGAATTGGTACCAAAGGAGAGCAAGGGAACTAGAAGAGCAATTAAGGCATTCACCTGGCTTGGATTTTCAAGAAAGTTATAGTAAGTTTCTCATCCTCTCTGAATTCGTAAAAAAATGAATATGGAAGGGACTAGTTCAGGAAAACAAAAGGGAAGAAAACCCAGGGAGGGTAGTCAATCAAAAACAAAGAATCAAAAGACCGAATTGCAACCAGAGGGCACTGAAAGGAAACTAAACCAAGACCTCATAGACTAGTTACCTGATTCTAGGCTTAAAGCTAGCTGTTCTGCATAGCTCAAAGCGAAAGTTGACAAATTGGATGACAAATGCAAGTTTATAGGGGATGTTTGGATTCCAATTAGGGGGTATGAGTTTTTCAATTTCCATTATCATAGGAGAAATTTCTTTGAGCCAGTATGCAATCGATGGAGGCTCAATTTAGGGAAATTGGTGTGCCCTAATGTTTTCATTGATGTCAAACTAGTAAGATTGCTAGCTGGACATTATGACTCCAAGAATAAAGCTATATGTGATTTGTCAGGGAATCCGTTGATACATGTATCTAAGAATGCAATTGCTGATGTTTTCAAGATGAAGGGAATATGCAGTGAGAAAATAATAAGTGAGGAGCTCGATACTAAGTTCAAAAGGATGGACACCATTTATAAAGGGTGGAGGTTACCTCTGCATAGAATTAGGTGTCATGGAAAACCTACTCCAATGGAAGACAGTGAGGGACCACCCTTTCATGTAGATCTTTTCGAACCCTACCTAAAATATACTTACTATTCAGTCGGACAAGTATTGGGGATGGAGGTACCTGAGCATATGGTGGTTGTGCCCATGGTGATTGTTCCAGACATTCAGTATCACAATTCCAGATCATTTGATTATGTTGCACATGGTTTTAAGGAGATGGATGCAGGTTCGATGGTGATAAAGAATGGTGCTTCTGTTCTCCATCTCAAGAATTATTCACTGTTGATGCAATTAGTGTTGTATTTTGGACAAGAGCTAGGATTATGGCCCTAGGAGCTGAGGATTTCACAATCTGACAAGGAAGGTAGGCCATTGTCTGTTCAATTATGGAATTTTGTTTGGGACAACAGGTTTAATAATTTAAATTTCCTACATTTTGAAGAATTCTTTGTGAAACCCTTGTATAGATTTTTCAATCATCCTTGTGATTATTATTTATCTGAATAATTAAAAAGTTTTCTTAGGCCTAGAGATTATAATGGACCAGTCAACCACAACTGGGGGATTGGTATTGCTTAGAGAATTCCACAATGATTAGGGTTTATGGTTTTTGAGGATACACCATTCATTCTGCCTAGAATTGTCCCAGATAGAATTGCATACCTAGAAATTGTTAGGAAAATGGATTACTCCAGTGTTATGAACTTAAGTTCATATGGGAAATATGCCTTTATGCCCAGTACATTGTGTTTAAGTGATTTTATTGTATTAGCCAAGGAAGGTTACAATTTGATTCTGGATAAATTATTGCACTACAACATGAGAAGAGCACCAGTAAGAAAAAAATTTGATCCAGAAGTGTATATCCACTTTGCCAGAGAATTTTTTTTTTTGGAGGATACCATCATGTGCCCTATAAATTTGATGACATAATCAGAAACCTGGAGGCAGAGGAAGCTGAAATTGTGATTGAGAAACATGATCAGGAGTTGGAGGATGCTAATTTGTTATCCTCCATTAAAGGGATATCAGAAGTACACAAGCCACAAAGCTCATTTGGGAAGGTATCAAGAATGAAGACTCATGATTATGCCTATGTTGCTAGAGAAACATATGTTGAGGAAACTATGGATGTAGATACAAGACATGAAGACTATAAGTCTTTTATATCAAATGATGAATTTATAAAGACCACGAAGTTTAAAACATTTTTATATAAGCAAAAGGGGAAAGAGATAAGGCGATAGGTTGACAATGTCACTCCAAGAAATGAAGATCAACTATTAAAAAGCTTAAAGGATGAGGTAGAAAAATAGATGACTAACATGACCCCTGAAAAGGGAAGGGAGATGCTAGAAAAGGTAGGTTTTATGATTTTCCCAGGTTTGGATCTGAATTCTGCATTAGTTTTTGACAGTTTCTCAAAAGGTAATAATGCTACCCAAAAGCTCAGCATAGAGAAAGTGACGGAGGTATACACAGGATCAAGATATAATCCTGATGATGAAACATTGATGATTTGGGAGTTGTATCCTCCTCACAAGAAATCAATTGTTATTGATACTGAGAAGGCATTTAGACATGTCATGACCTTGAAGGCTGGGGAGGTTGATCCCATTGCAACTGCAGACATTGGGATAAATATAGCCAAGTTGAATAAAGCCCAAATCCAAGCATTGATAAGGGAGAGGGAGATGTATAAAACCAATAATGAGAGGATGCTGAGAGAGAATGAATGCCTGAAAGACTTGGTAGGTGCTCTAACAGAGCCAACAAAGATGCTCACCCAAGGTCAGAGTTCATAGAAAAAAGACCATTGGGAAGGATCAACTGCATACTCTCAAAAGAAAATGGATGCACTTGCTGCAATAATCAAAAGAAGGCAGGCTATTTTAACCACTTGGTTAAATAAACTTTGGGGAAAACATTCACAATACGTGGATGCAATAAAGGAGCACAAGAGAGTGGATAGCAGAATCCAAGAAAAAATTGAGGAATTAGAGCAAAAGGATACTCCTAGCAGTATAGAGATTGAAAATGCTAATTATATAATGGATAGGCACATGGATTTCTTTGAGGAGTTACAAGGGGATGTGGAGGGATTGATAGAGGCTGCCAAAGAAAAATTGACCAAGTTATGTGATGATGAAGGGAAACTGAAAGAAGTGACTACGTGGAAAAGTGAATGTGAAAAAATACTCCAAAAGATGTTGAAGACAACCAGTATGAAGGATGTGACATTGGATGAAGCATGTGAGCAGAATGAGCGAATGATGATGATGGATATTATGATTCGTGATGCGTTGGGAGATGTTGATACTCATGAGCACCAAGATTATATGGAGCATATCTCTGTAGTCCATTTGTGGCTTAACATAAATTAGTTAATAGTGAACTTGTTAAACATTTTATGCTTTAAACTTTTTCGAAAAGGTGTGTCCTTTTGCAAACTAATGTATAAATATCCATTGTTGGATAAATTGATGGTGGTAGAAGATAGAATTAGAAGAGGATAGATTGTTGTAAGCATTATTTTTTCATAAATGATGGCATTGATCGAGGCTATGTTGCATGTATGAACTTCAAGGAAGATAATGAAAAACTATTTATTTGGTGATTTCATCCTGGCATCAATTGTTTGTTGGATTCTTGCGATTATTTGATTGTCTCCAATCTAATGTTTTCTTGATTGTTTAAATTTAAGTATCAAGTATATATTTGATTTATCAGTACACATTTGTTGTTTCTATGTGATTTGGTTCATTGGATTCTTTAAAGAAGAATTAAAATTCTTTTCAATCAATTACAATAATTTGGGAATGTCATTTGGATCAGTCAGAAGAATCAAATAGTTAGATTTGATAATCTACCTCAAGTAGGGTTTATCAATTACATTCTTGGATGTTTATACTAGTTATAAACTCATAGTTATATGCCAAACAATTAGAGGATCTGCTAGATAGAAACCATTCATTAAAGGCTTTCATTTGACTACGTTTTACCCAACAAGGCACTAGTCTCCCTTATTTACATTACATTAGTTTTATTTCATTTCATTTGACATCTCTTAATTGAACATATTAATTCATGATATTGCATATACAATTCATACCAAATTAGGATCATATCTATCCACTGTTAAATTTCTATTTGTGGATAGTTAGATCAAGTAGGAAACATAAATTCAAAATCTGTGTTGCTCATATAGGTGCACCCACTTAGGTCTAGTAGAGCCTTAAGAGTAGAGGGATCAACCATACTGGTTGGCCTTGTTAGTTGACCAATAATGTAGTGAGAGTTTGGAAACCTCTCGTGGTTCATTCAAACCAGCATTTTTGAGACCCAACAAATTGGCGACTCTACTGGGGAAAAATTGGAGAATTGTCTGGTAGTAGACAAGCTTTCCATATAAAGTCACTAAAGAAAACCATTATTGAAATTTGAAATAAATCAACTCAGTGGGGTAAGATAACCACAAAATTTTTTCTCACTTTAAAAAAAAAAGTGGGTGGCGACTCTGAATGAATAAAAACATTGAGACTGATACAATATGATACAAATCAGTAAGGAATCAACCTAGAGTTCAGACCATCACAGTTTCTCACAACATGCAAGGAAGGAGATCTTTATACAAAGAGGGGGATGGTCCTGATAATAAAGGAAAGTCAAACTACAAAAACAATCAGGGCAAGAAAGTATTTAATGACTTGGACACAACAACAAAAAAAAAAGCATCAAAGTTGTTTTTGGAAACACATAATTCATATGATACGCTTGTAAATGAAGAGAGCCCATCTAAAGAGATCCACACTCCTGAGGGGAGGAGAAATCCTTCCCACCCAATGGACCTTGGGAAAGCTAATGAGCACATGGCTGAGTTTGAATCTAGAAAAAGGAGAGAATATGAAGATGAACAAGGAGCAGCACTCTATGCAGGAGGTCTTGAGTATGATGAGACATTTGAAGAAAATCATGAACTTACGAAACAAGATGAAGAAGATACACAGTGGGAGAAAATGAGGCAACATGCAGAAAGATTAAGGGTAGAGTATGAGTAACAACTTCAAGCAATGGAAGAATTGAGAAAGATGAAGTTACACAAAGCTCAAATCAAAACATCAGTGACTAAATCACCCAAATATACACCACCCCATAAAAGAAACAATATGAAGCCATCAAGTTCCTCTCAAGCCCATTGAAATCAACCTGGAAATCAATATAGAAACACAAATTCTCCACCACAACATCGAAATGTTCAACCACCTCCTCATCAATAGTATGCACCCCCACAAGGCCCACAATATATGGCAGACAACAACCCACTCTACCAACACCATCATTTCCAAAACCCCCCTGAAAATGCACAACTATGATTAGACAATTTGATCTTGCTGGATTTCAAATCTATCCTTATCCCCTAGACAACAATTGGAGGAATTTAGTCCCTAAATTCACAAGAAGTAATGTAGTTACAGCTGAGGAACATCTGAGAAATTTTAAAGTAGTCGTTCAAGACTTAGACATGCAATATGAGGATGTACAAATGAGATTATTTATGATGTCATTGATTGAGGATGCCAGAGACAGGTTTAACAGTTTACCAATGGCATCCATTTACTCCATTCAGGTGTTCCATGAACAATTTCTTCAACAATATGGAAATCAGTGTGCATCAGATTTTGCCTTGCATGAGTTAGTGAAAATTCAAAAACATCAGAATGAGTCAGCCTTTGATTTTAACCAAAGGTTTGTTAAATTACATAATAAAATACTTCAGGCATCCAAGTTGGCTAATCCTACTGTGTTGAGTATCTATTTGAAGGCCTTTGACCCCAAGACATCATATGAATTGAGAAATAGAGGTCCTAGGAATCTAGCTGAGGCCCAAAAGATAGCCTTAACCATTAAAAATAATAGGAAAGTTGTAGGGATGTTTTCTAAAAGGGAAAACCCTAGGGTTCCTCAATATGTTCCCCCAAACAGACAAGAGAACACATATAGGAATGAAAGACGAAGGCTGCATGGCATGCCTTATAATACCAATTGGAAAGATGGGAAGCTGGTAAATGATAGGCCTAGAAATAAAGAAACACTAGATCCATTAAAAAGGAAAGGGACATACATGGTAGATAAAAGTCCCTGGTGTTCAATCTATTATGCACCACATTCCCCTGAACATTGTGTAACAACTCAGTCAATACTGGAGGAAGAAACATAGGAAGATGATGGTGGTGAAGACCAAAATGTCTACCTAACTTCCCACACTCTTAACCCTTTGGAGTAGGAGTATGCATCTTCAGAGGAGGAAGGATACAAATATAATGTGGATCACCAAAAATACAATGTTCACATGGAAGAGCAGCATGCTTTCTCCAATCATGAAGAAAATGATAATGAGCAAGACCCCCCTATTACATCAAGTTAGACTAATAGATGCAATATAAGAAGGCCAAGTGAAGAAGAGATTAAAAGATTGACAATTGGAGCAGTTGAGGATGCCAGAAACACATATCATTTGAGAAACAGAACAGTGAATAGAGATGAGGGTGTCCCAAGGGGGATATTTATAAAAAATAAAAAAGCATCAGATGAGACATCAAAAGGAACTGATGATAAACAATCATACAAAAGAGAATGAAAAGGATCTCCTAAGGAGGAAAGTAAGAAATCTCCCATTGAAAAGGAAAATCCAGATCAGACATCCAAAAGGGAAAAGGAAGAAAATAAAGGAGAATGCACTGAACCTAAAAAGGCAATCAAAACTGAAGGTACATCCTTTGATTTTATACAAGCTTTATCTCAATTGAAAATTTCTATACCATTAATTGAAATGATGAAAATCAAGGAATATAGGGAAAGCACTATACAATTAATTTCTAATGGAAATCAAAGCCCTAAAAACAAAGAGGTCTCTGAAATAAATAATAAAAAGAAGGAGGTGAAAATCCCAGAGGCCTGCCTAATGAACACACCACAAATTGACCCATTTTTCACCACTTTACTCATAAGTGGCAAATAGTAAGAAACTGCATGATAGACTCGGGTGCCTCTATGAATATCATGCCAGTAGGGGTAATGAAGCAGCTCGGTTTGTGGATAGATGTGGAAGGAGGTAAATGCTATGCCATGGATAGAAGGCCTGTCCCGGTTGTGGGAATCATGAAAAATGTGGAAGTAAGGTTAGCAACTTACCCACAAGCTACTTACACTATTGACATAACTATAATTGACACACCTCCCCAGTTTGGGATGCTTCTATCAAGACAGTGGACTACTACAGTAGGAGGCAATGTATAACTTGACCTATCATATGCCACCATACTAGTGAATGGAGAAGAGGTAAAATCTTATAGAGAACCTAGAATGAATCAAATTGTTGAATATGCTCCTTAAGAGCCACTGAATTTCTTTTGTGATGTTGATTTGGGAAGTTTTAGAGTGGAATTATCTTAGCCTGAGTTGGTAAGCAAAGATCCAATTGATCAAAATATTTCTGAAAATCAACAAGGAATATGGAAAATGTACTTTGATGGAGCCTACAGCCAGTAGGGTAATGGACCTGGTATAGTTTTTATATCTCCTGATGATTCAACTTATAATATTCATTTCTGTTAGCATTTGAATGTACAAACAATATAGTGAAATATGAAGCTTTGTTGACTGGATTAAATCTAGCAATTAAACACAAGATCAAAATCTTAACAGTTTTTGGAGATTCAGAACTGGTTGTATCTCAGATCAAATCAAAATATGTAGCAAAAAATAAAAGACTAAAACAGTACAGAAATGCAATATGGGATACAATTGAACTATTTGATGCTTTTTCCATTGATTGGGTGGATAGATCAAAAAACATAATGACAGACTTCTTAGCAAATGTAGCATTAAAACAAGATGATATCACATTAGCAGGAGTGTCCCAAGTGGAATTCAAAACAAGACCTGCAGTACCTAACAATGTATATAGTTGGCAAGTTTTCAATGATGACACTGACCTTTTGAAATTCCTTCAATGTATAGACCAGTATGAGGCTCAGGAAATTGATTTCAATGCCTTTATGGAAGAAATAAATGGAGAAGAGACAGTATTTGGAAAGAAGGTCTTGCAACTTAAGACTAATAAACTTCTCAAGGGGTTGGTAGCATTGGAAAGAGTATATGATGAAAGTGATCAATCCCTTATGAAACAAACACTAGTCAAAAGGGAAGATATTGGAGAAGTAAACTTGGGGATGAAACTATCACCAAGGAAGGTATATATTGGAAAAAAGATAAGCCCTACTATCTGAAGAATGCTGATTTCATTGTTAAAAAAGTATAAACATGTGTTTGCATGGTCTTATGAAGACCTCAAGGCATATAGGGAGGATTTATTTCAGCATGAAATTCCATTGAAAGAAGATGCAAAGCCATTTAGATAGAAACAAAGGCCCATTAACCCCACTCTAGAACCAAAAATGCAAGAAGAATTGACCAAGCTTAGAGATGGAGGTATCATCAAACCTATGAGCCACTCAACATGGGTGTCAAACCTTGTTCCTGTTAGAAAGTAAAATGGAGCTATAAGACTGTGTGTAGATTTTGGAAATTTGAATGTAGCATCTCTTAAAGATAACTACCCACTGCCCAACATGGAAGCCATACTGCATAAGGTAACTAGGTGTGAGTTGCTATCTATGATGGATGGTTTTTTTGGTTATAACCAGGTTAAGGTCAAGGAATGTGAGGAGTACAAAACAACTTTCACAACCCCATGGGGAACATATGTATATGTGAGAATGCCTTTTGGTCTCACTAATGTAGGAGCAACCTTTCAAAGGGCTATGGACCTAGCATTTTCTGACCTGATCAATGCTATAATGGTGGTGTATCAAGATGACCTCACAACTTACTCAGAAAAGGCTAAATATCATATAGGGCACCTTGAAAAAATATTCATTAAAGCTTTAGAATATGGCATTAGTTTGAACCCTAAGAAATGTCATTTTGTTGTTACAAAGGGAAAGTTGTTAAGACACATTGTATCAAAGGAGGGAGTTAGGATAGATCTTGGGAGAGTTGAGGCTATAGATAAGGTTCCTATCCCTAAGAATGTGAAAGCCATCTAGTCATTCTTTGGGTAGATTAATTTTGTTAGGAGATTTGTGTCCAACTTTGCAGAGATTGTCAAACCCATATCAAAAATGTTAAAGAAAGGAAAAAAGATTGAATGGACCCGAGAAGCATTATAAGCCTTTGTATCCATTAAAAGAGCCATTAAGGAAGCCCCTATCCTCAAGTCTCCTGATTTCAAAAAACCTTTTCAGATATTTTCATTTGCTTCCCTACATACAATAGTTGCTATCATGTTACAGAAAAATGAGGATGGTCATGAGCAACCTGTATCTTTCTTTAGTAAATCTTTACAGGGATCAGAATTGAAGTATGACATAATGGAAAAAAAAGCCTTTGCACTGGTAAAGGCCACAAAATCTTTCAGGCCATATCTTGTTGGAGCCAAAGTAATTGCATATGTTCCTCATGGAGTAGTCAAAGACATCTTGACACAATTAGAAGTGACAGGGAAAAGGTGCAAGTGGATTAACAAAATTCAGGAATTTGATATGGAAATATAGATTACTAAATTGGTAAGAGGCCAAGGATTGGCCAAATAAATGGCAGAAACAAACATTGAGGCAAATCAAATATGCAATGTACAAAAAGAAGGAAATGCAATTGCAAGTATTGAGAATACACCCTGGTACATAGATATCATGCATTACCTTAGGAACACAAAATGTCCGGAAGGACTCAGTGATAACCAGAAAAGAACTTGAAGAAGAGATGGAATTTTTTTGTTATGTTTGGATGAGTCACAAGTTGATCATGTTCTGAAAGAAATGTATGAAGGAGTTTGTGGATGGCATTATTCAGCAAAGACAACTACACATAAAATCCTCAAGGTAGGTTATTACTGGCCAAAATTTTTCAATGATTCATTTTCATATGTAAGGAAATGTGAAGCATTCCAAAAGTTCTCAGGGAAAATGAAGTATGAGGGAGCTCTACCACTCATACCCATGCAGGTTGAAGCCCCTTTTCACCAATGGGGGATTGATTTCATTGGAGAAATACAAGAGAAGTCAAGTGGAGGACATAGGTGGATACTAGTGGCGACTGATTACTTCACCAAATGGGTGGAGGAAATCCCAACCAAGCAAGCAACAAGTCAAGTTGCGATAAATTTTTTAATGGATAACTTTATTACTAGATTCAGTACACCATTGAGAGTGATTATAGATAATGGCATGTGTTTCAGGTCTGATGAGTTCAAAGAGTTTTGTAAGACATATGGCATCAATGTTTCTTATTCTGCCCCATATCATCTTCAAGCTAATGGTCAGGCATAATCTAGCAACAAGAGTCTTTTAAAGATCATAAAAAGGATGCTAGGTAAGAACAAAAAATCGTGGGATTCAAAGTTAAGATTGGCTGTATGGGAAGACAAAATTACTATCAAAAACGAAATTGGGAAATCCCCATATGAATTAGTCTATGGAACACAAGCTAGGCTGCCTTTGCAAAATTTATTGCCAGTTTACAAATTTATCCTTCAAGAAGATATAAATGTTCCTGAACCAATGGAGGAGAGAATGGATCCACTTGCAGAGCTTGATGAAATAAGGAGAATAGCTCAAAACCAGAACATGAAATTGCAAGCACAAATGAAATATTTGTTTGAGAAAAAAGAAAACAATAGAAAATTTGAAAAGGATGATCTAGTATTGATGTGGAATGCTAGGTGCCAAGAGAAGGGAAAACATGGAAAATTTGAGGCACTATGGTTGGGACCTTTTTATATTATTGGAAAGCAAGGAGAGGATTCATATTATTTGCAAAATATGAGTGGTAAAGAGCAGGAGTTTCCTGTACATGGGCAATTTCTAAAAAACGTTTTCTCTTATATTCACAGAGGATCAAGGGTTGCTAATGCATGGACAAATTTTGAAGAAAAATTTCTCATAAAACTTTCCATGCACAGTAATATAGGAAGTAAAGGATACAAGAAATTTCTAGTGCATGGACAATCCTAGAAATCTGTATTTGATCTTTTCTCCATGTATAGTAGTTTAGGATCATTTTCCATCTCCACTTGCTCTCATCCATAATGTTTGGTCTACTCTCCCAGAGATCTGGATCCTTGCAATGATCTCACAATCATTCATCCCCAGATGGAGCCACTATTGGAACTATGAAATTTTGGAAATTTCATTCACCCTTCATGATTATTAATCTCCCAAAAAGGTTCATAATACAAACATAAAAATCCTCATAAAATATCATTTACCTAAATCTCATTTCAATTTTGCCATAAAGCCCCATAAATCTCATCTGGCATTAAAATTTTTACGAAAATATTAGCATAAGTTGATGCAAGTATCATTGATGATAATATACATATCCTCATTGAATTGGCAAGACATCAAAAGGGTCATACCAATAAAATTATATACCAAAAGAATGCGGGTTTATATTTCTTATCGGCAAGACAAAGGGTATCGGTGTGACGATGTAAGGTCATATCGAGCTAAGTTACCTTTTGCCGATTGGAGAAAAGTGAAGTCTATTGGAGAGACTTTGGTCATCGAAGAGAGATTTCAAAACACTACCCAAAGTGGTATTGGTCTTTTCAATAACACAAAGGGAGGACTCACTCGATGAGACAAGTGATGTCGGGGAGAGTTCAGAAAGTCTTACCGACCCCTTAGGTTATGCCAACGTAACTAAGCATGCAGAGATAAAGGGTGTCGAGAAGACAATGCTCGTGGCCTCACCGAAGAAAAAGTGTATCGGTGAGACATGTCACCACAGGGAGATCTAAGAGACATCATGGCGAGTATCATTCTATCGACAGAACAATTTCTTGGTCTTGGTGACATAAGTTAACAAAGCCAACATCTCGGTAAGACGAAAAGCTTTCGGAGTAGGGTAAATAACCGTTTGCCCGATTCATTAAGTCTGGGTGATAGTTGCTTCGGTGAAGGTCATGGCAATATAATAAGCAAAAAGAAAGAAACTATCGGGGAGACTTGTGAGGTCAGAGAAACTACAAGACGTCTTAGTTGATGGGTGAACGTTGAACAAGAAAATTGGTTAGAGATTTGAAATGTCTTGCCGATATGAGCCCTGATGTGACAGTGAGAATTTTGAAAAACTTACAGCATTCATGTCTCAGTAAAGACATTAATGGTGCTAGGAAACATAAAAGAGTTTGCATATCAGGGTATTCTCAATTGAAATTATTATCTCATAGAATTGGTAGTGAAGGAGAGCAAGGGAACCAGCAGAGAAATTAAGGCATTCACCTGGCTTGGATTTGCAAGAAAGTTACAATAAGTTTCTCATCCTCTCAGAATTTATAAAAATTTGAATATGGAAGGCATTAGTTTAGGAAAACAAAAGGGAAGAAAACTCGGGGAGGGTAGCCAATCAAAAGAAAAGAAGCAAAAGACCGAATTACAACCAGCGGGAATTGAAAGGAAACTAAACCAGGACCTCATAGACTAATTACCTAGTTCTAGGCCTAAAGCTAGGCGTTCTGCATAGCTCAAAGCGAAAGTTGAGAAATTGGACGACAAATTCAAGTTTATAGGGGATGTTTGGATTCCAATTAGGGGGTATGAGTTATTCAATTTCCATTATCACAGGAGAAATCGCTTTGAGCCATTATGCAATCCATGGAGGCTCAATTTAGGGAAATTGGTGTGCCCTAATGTTTTAATTGATGTCAAACTGGTAAGATTGTTGGCTAGACATTATGACTCAAAGAATAAAGCTATATGTGATTTGTCAGGGAATCCGTTGATACATGTATCTGAGAATGCAATTGCTGAGGTTTTCGGGATGGAGGGAATATGAAGTGAGAAAATAATAAGTGATGAGCTCGATAGTGAGTTCAGAAGGATGGACACCATTTATAAAGGGTGGAGGTTACCTCTGCATAAAATTAGGTGTCATGGAAAACCTAATCCAATGGAAGACGGTGAGGGACCACCCTTTCATGTAGATCTTTTTGAACCCTACCTGAAATATACTTACTATTCAGTGGGACAAGTATTGGGGATGGAGGTACCTAGGCATATGGAGGTTGTGCCCATGGTGATTGCTGCAGACATTCAGTATCACAATTCTAGGTCATTTGATTATGTTGCACATGTTTCTAAGGAGCTGGATCCAGGTTTGATGGCGATAAAGAATGGTGCTTCTATTCTCCATCTTAGGAATTATTCACTGCTGATAATCTTAGTGTTTTATTTTGGACAAGAGTTAGGATTATGGCCCTAGGAGCTGAGGATTTCACAATCTGACAAGGAAGGTAGGCCATTTCCTATTCAATTATGGACTATTGTTTGGGATAGTGGATTTTCCAATTCAAATTCACTGCATTTTCAAGAGTTCTTTGTGAAACCCTTGTATAGATTTTTCAATAATCCTTGTGATTATTCTTTATTTGAATAAGTAAAAAGGTTTCTTAGGCCTAGAGATTATAATGGACCAGTCAACCACAACTGGGGGATTGGTATTGCTTAGAGAATTCCACAATGATTAGGGTTTATGGTTTTTGAGGATACACCATTCATTCTGCCTAGAACTGTCTCGGATAGAATTGCATACCTAGAAATTGTTAGGAAAATGGATTGCTCCAGTGTTATGAACTTAAGTTCATATGGGAAATATGCCTTTATGCCCAGTACATTTTGTTTAAGTGATTTTATTGTATTAGCCAAGGAAGGTTACAATTTGATTCTGGATAAATTATTGCACTACAACATGAGAAGAGCACCAGTAAGAAAAAACTTTGATCCAGAAGGGTATATCCACTCTGCCATACAAAAAATAAATTTTGGAGGGTACCATCATGTGCCCTATTAAATATAATGACAAAATCAGAAACCTGGAGGCAGAGGAAGTTGAAATTGTGATTGACAAACATGATCAAGAGTTCGTGGATGCTAAGTTGTTATCCTCCATTAAAGGGATATCAGAAGTAGACATGCCACAAAGCTCATTTAGGAAGGTATCAAGAATGAAGACTCAGGATTATTTCTATGTTGTCAGAGAAATATATGTTGAGGAAACTATGGATGTAGATACAAGACATGAATACTATAGGTCTTTTATATCAGATGATGAATTTATAAAGACCTCGGAGTTTAAAAAAAAATTATATAAGCAAAAAGGGAAAGAGATAAGGGGACAAGTTGACAATGTCACTCCAGGAAATGAAGATCAACTATTAAAAACCTTAAAGGATGAGGTAGAAAAATAGATGACTAACATGACCCCTAAAAAGGGAAGGGAGATGCTAGAAAAGGCAGGTGTTATGATTTTTCAAGGTTTGGATCTGAATTTTGCATTAGTTTTTGACAGTTTCTTAAAAGATAACAATGCTACCCACAAGCTCAACATAGAGAAGGTGACAGAGGTATACACAGGATCAAGATACAATCTTGATGATGAAACATTGATGATTTGAGCCTTGTATCCTCCTCAAAATAAATCAATTGTTATTGATAGTGATAAGGCATTCAGACATGTCATGACCCTGAAGGCTGGGGAGGTTGATCCTATTGCAACTGTAAACATCACGATAAATATAGCCAAGTTGAATAAAGCCCAAATCCAAGCATTAATAAGGGAGAGGGAGATGTATAAAACAAATAATGAGAGGATGTTGAGAGAGAATGAATGCCTGAAAGACTTGGTAGGTGTTGTAATAGAGCCAACAAAGATGCTCACCCAAGGTGAGAGTTCACAGAAAAAAGACCATTGGGAAGGACCAACTACATACTCTCAAGGGAAAATGGATGCACTTGCTGCAATAATCAAAAGAAGGCAGGTCATTTTAACCACTTGGTTAAATAAAATCTAGGGAAAACATTCACAATATGTGGATGCAATAAAGGAGCATAGGAGAGTGGATAGCAGAATCCAGGAAAAAGTTGAGGAATTAAAGAAAAAGGATACTCCTAGTAGTATAGAGATTGAAAATGTTGATTCTATCATGGATAGGCACATGGATTTGTTTGAGGAGTTACAAGGGAATGTGGAGGGATTGCCAGAGGCTACCGAAGATAGATTGACCAAGTTATGTGATGATGAAGGGAAACTGAAAGAAGTGACTACATGGAAAAGTTAATGCGAAACAATACTCCAACAGATGTTGAAGAAAACAACTATGAAGGATGTGACATTGGATGAAGCATGTGAGAAGAATGAGCGAATGATGATGATGGAGATTGTGATCCATGATGCGTTGGGAGATGTTGATACTCATGAGCTCCAGGATTATATGGAGCATATGTGTGTAGTCCATTTGTGGCTTAACAGAAATTAGTTAATAGTGAGTTTGTTAAACTTTTTATGCTTTAAACTTTTTCAAAAAGGCACGTCCTTTTGCAAATTGATGTATAAATATCTGTTGTTGGATAAATTGATGGTGGTAGAAGATAGAATTAGAATAGGATAGACTGCTGTAAGTATTATATTTTCAAAAATGATGACATTCAAGCAAGCTATGTTGCATGTATGAATTTCAAGGAAGATAATGAAAAATAGTTAATTTTGTGATTTCATCCTATCATCAATTGTTTGTTGGATTCTTGTGATTATTTGATTGTCTCCAATCTGATGTTTCTTGATTGTTTAAATTGAAGTATCAAGTATATATTTGATTTATCAGTACACATTAGTTGTTTCTGTGTGATTTGGTTCATTGGATTCTTTAAAGAAGAATTAAAATTCCTTTCAATCAATTACAGTAATCTGGGAATGTCATTTGGATCAGTATGAAGAATCAAATAGTTAGATTTGATATTTTGCCTCAAGTAGGGTTTATCAATTACATTCTTGCATGTTTGTACCAGTTATAAACTCATAGTTATATGCCAAACAATTAGAGGACCTGCTAGATAGAAACTATTCATTAAAGGCTTTCATTTGACTCCGTTTTACCCAACAAGGCACTGTTCTCCCTTATTTACATTACATTAGTTTTATTTCATTTCATTTGACATATCTTAATTGAACATATTAATTGATACCTTGATATTGCATATAAAATTCATACCAAATTAGGATCATATCTTTCCACTGTTAAATTTCCATTTGTGGATAGTTAGATCAAGTAGGAAACATAAATTCAAAATATGTGTTGCTAATATAGGTGCACCCACCTAGGTCTAGCAGAGCCTTAAGAGTAGAGGGTTCAACCATACTGGTTGGCCTTGTTAGTTGACCAATAACGTAGTGATATTTTGGCAACCTCTTGTGGTTCATTCAAACTAGCATTTTTGAGACCCAACAGGTAAGATCCTCTACAGTTACCCTAGTGACTTTGGCAACATTCACTACCATATCAACAACCTCCAATGCAGGGGTATCGACAACTCTCCTTACAACTAAGTGACCACTGAAATCAGATGGTTCTACAATAATTGGTTTGTTGGATCCAGTAGATAGAGACCAGATTGTCAAAGCATCCCAGTCTTCATTAAAAGCTAACCCTTTGAGTGCTACCATAACTTCTTCATCAGTTGCAAGAAGTGGCCTATTGGCCCTTCTTATTGTATCGAACACCATAGCATCGACAATATCCCATTTAGGAAGTAACAATACTCCACTCTGCTATACTAATGCTCGGCCCTACTCTGGTGTTATTTCTATGAATTTTTTTTTCATCTGTCCTCTAACCTTAGATTGAATTACCTTCTCTGGAAGCTAAGGGTGCAAACTTCTTTTTTGTGCCACCTTCTTAGCATATAATGAGACATGTGCTCTCCACACAAAATATTTAAAATAATTGGTTTGGATAAAATAGTTATCCATCGTGAACTCTCTGTAGGCCTCCATTCTTAGATCATCATTATTTGTTATTCCCCTTATTTCATCTTTTCCCACCCTTAGAGCAACTATCCCAGAACTTGATGGAGTGTCTAGTGGGAAAGATGGCATTCCTTGATGCATTTCATTAGGAGTAACAATGATCTCTTCATCCTCATCACCATCACAATCCACCAAATTTGTTCTTTCAATTTTCTATCTCTTTGGTGATGAGGGACATGTCTGGTCAACAATCCTTAGAGGGGAATCCAGATCAACAATATTTGGCAATATCTGCCCCGAAGAACATGGTGCAACATTTTTAGGAAGTTCACCAGCGCTACTTCCCCTTTTCCTAGAGAAAACCTTTATCTTCTTTGGGGACTGATGAATAGGGCTCTCTTCCAACCTTACTTCAAGGTATTCTTTGATATTTTGTGACTTTGCCCTCTCTTCCACAACCTGTTCATCCTTCAAAATCCCCACCAAACTCTCAAAATTGTGAATGGCATACATAGCCCTATTGAACTCACCATTAATATCAGGTATAGGATTGAAAGTAGGTATTTTTTCTTGCTTTCTTTTCAACATCTTGGTAAAGGCGAGGTATTTTTCCTTTTTCTCATCTTGTATATCTAAATAAAAAATGTTCTTGATAATATCTTTAGGAAAGTAGAAATTATGGACAAAAGTTCCAGTCCATAGCTTAGCCTTCATTTGAGAGATAAAACCCTTAGGATCATGATTCCTAGGGCGTACAGTCTTTAATCCATAAGGTCTATGCAATGTGTACAAATCCATCCATCCTCCCTTTGTCATAAGAAAATCAAAAAATGTTGTATACTCAGGGAAGAAAGACCCTTTCTTTTGTTCTATTGGCAGATGTACTTCTTGAGCACACCTCAACTATCTCATGATTTCTAGAGATCCAATTCTTAGAGGCACATCCCTTGGAAAAATATAAGGGTTTAAATTTGTGCCATATACTCTAAAAATTGTTGTATTAGGGTAAGGGATAATATCTCCCCAATTATGTGTCAATTTCAATTCAGGCTTTCTCTCCATGGGCCTCAAGAAATCATGAATCTCTTTAGGAATCCTAGGAGGATCAAGAACTAGAGCCTTCTTTAATTTGGATCCAAATACATTTTGGAACATTACATAATCAAACTTGTGATCATGCATATCAAGTAGCGTAGTCCAATATTGGATAGGCATGTCAATAATACCCTCTTTTTTCTTAAATTCCATATCCTTTTCAAACACTGCCAAGCCCCTATATAGAAACATGTGAATCAATAGGGAATACCATCTAAAACCAACCCACTTCTTTCCTTCCTTTAGAGCCACTAGACACCCATGCATCTTCTCTACCAAATAAGTGGAAATATCATATACCATGTTAAAACCTGGATGTTGAATGTTTACAGCCATGTACATGACATCGGTAGGTAGAGTATTCTTCAAACTAATTCCTAGAACTTGGCACAAGGAACAAACTGTCTTCTTGAAATAGTTAGAGAAATAGTTTATAGGAAAAGGTTCTTGCCCATTCTTGCATATTACTACCTATTTCTTATTCTTTCCTTTTCCTAAGGTTGCCAAATGAGGTACCAAAAGAGATGTTCTGAACAAACCCTTGGTATTTTTGTATTCTTCTCTAAAAGCCTCAAGATTTATGGCAACCATATCTTGACTCCATTCATGTAGACCAAATATTTCTGCAATTTCCTCCTTGGTTATCTTTACCATTTCTATGCCAAAGTGTGTTCTAACAACTTCGGTTACACGGTCATACCTCACAACAACATATTTCAATAAATCTACATCCATGTAGACATTAGGAACCACCAACTTGCCCAAATCGAACCTCCACGGGTTACACAAAGGAACACATAAATTCCTATTCCCAAACCAATTTGAGAATAACTACCATCCAATATATGGTAGTTCAGTGTCTCGAGCCACAGATTGCTTGTCAATTAATCCTTCCACGAGCAAGGGGCCATAGAACAAATCCTTTCCCTCAGGCCTTTTTCTAGTAGAGGGCTTTAATAAATCTATAATATCTTGGGAAAAAGGTCTAGTAGTGGCCTCAGAGCCAGAGCTTCGAGCCTTGGGTGCCATTTATACAAGAAAGAGAATAAATTGAGCTAGGGTTTTTATATGTTTACCAGTTATAACTCACACCTTATAGCTTTAAACATAAAATGCTTCAAAATTATAGAAGCCTCAGTAATTATCAAGACATGTTTTTAGATACTTTAAAGAAAATCTACTTGAACAATCCTTCTGGAACGAATCAAGAAGTAATCGATAATGGTTCTTCAAGCAACTATAAAACCTTCTAAAAACACAAGAAATGGTATATGTGTTACTTACAATTTCACTTGCAGAACGTTAAATGATAGTGAGGCTGGAAAATCACAAAGATGGCTTGCTTCGTTCGACACTAGGCAATTCTTCTTTAGCATGGAGATACACATGAAAATAGCAATTCACTCATCTTTTAGAATTTAATTATGGAAGGAGAGTCAAAATTGACCATTACTATTCACTCGAACAAGATAAAATGGCTATAGTACAACATCAACTTATTTCAAATGTGAGCCATTGATCAAAAACAATGTAGGCTAGGAGAATGGCTTAAATTGAGTCAAAACGGTTTGAAAATGCCACGTTCATTCACCAGTCTTCAGATGCACAGGAAATCACCTACCGGGCACCACATCAACATGGAATGGGCCCCAGCTTGGTCATCCTTTGTACAAAATGGGCATCCATGCGTCAACAATCCACACACCACACAACATTATTGAAACTAATTTTTTAATTGCATGAGGTCAGCGAGGAACAACCACGATGTGTCAGTAAAGAAACAACTGTCAGCACCAACATCCATCATCAGTCAATGAACAAAAATTGGTCCCCTCAATCATATACGATAAGTGTCTGCATCTCACATGCCTCACACCACTTTTATAACGTCAGCAAGAAACCTTGCGAAGTCTGCGAGGAATAGTCCAGATGCGGATCACTCCATTTGATCGCTACGTAATCTGCACATGCTAAAAAGTTATTTATAAAAAGGGGGACTGACTAGGTGGATGAGGAAATGACCCTCGAGGTTGAAAATATTATTTTAGAGGTTAATCTAAAATATTTTACCAACCTGATACTATGGAAAAATACAATACTGTCAGGACACAAAAGACCAAGAGGACAAGTAAAGAGGGGTCGATAAATTTACGAGCAAAAAGGGATTAAGACCACACTTAAACAACCGACTACCATTAATAATAAGTCAACATTCAAACAAAATACCTATGACCCAAACTCATTTGTAAAACCCAAAACCCAACCTACTAGAGCCAAGTATAAAATAAAATAAACTCACAAGGGGAAGAATTTAAAAGCTCCACCATTGTCTTCGACTGGGGATGTATTCCCCCTATGGGCATAGCAAGATTCGAGAATCTATGGTTACGCAGACCAGATACAGAAAGAACCAAAACTAGGGACTTGTTCGGACAAGACAAGCAAACAAAAAGCAATAAAAAAAACAACAAACCTATACACACTACTTACAGGACTGTACAACATACATGGAAAAAGAGCTACTTCAAGAGAAATAGTATTTCAATAACTGTCCATGTACGGGTAGTTCAAGAACTTCACTTGCAAGTGACTATAAAAAATATGAATCTTCTCCATGTGTATCCATAATTATATATGGGCCTAGCTAGAGGGGATCAAAATTTCCATGCTTGCCCTTATCTTCTGATCTTGCATTCTAGAGCAACACCATTGCTCCGATATCAAATTTTCTCTCAAGTTCCCTTTTGTCATAGATGTGCTTTACCTAAAGCTATAGTCTTTCATTTCTCTTATGAGCCTCTCTTCTAGTTTCATCCAGTTGATTCAATTCATCCATTCTGTGTTGCGTCTCATCACATACATCATCATCATATTCTTAGAAAAAATTGTACATCTTCAATAGGTTGTTTTGTGGGATACATGCCTGCATCCCATAGACTAGGTTAAAAGGTGAATGACCAATTTCCTTATTCACAGTTGTCCTTTTAGCCCATAGTGCTAGTTTTAATTTTGAATCCCAAGCCTTTTTATTCTTCTCGATCATATGCTTGATGATCTTCATCAGGCTCTTATTACTAGACTATGCCTGTCCATTTCCTTGGGGATGATAAGGGGAATAATATGAAACAGTTATACCATATTGATTACAAAAATTAACAAATTCCTCCGATATGAAAAACATTGCATTGTCTGAAACAATTCTTTCAGGTACCTCGAATCAGCTTAAGATATTATTAGTCAAAAAATCAATAACAACTTTACTTGTGGCCCTTCTAGCTAGGATTGCTTCAATCCATTTAGTAAAGTAATTAGTTGCCACCAATATCCATGCATGTCCTCCACTAGATTTTTCAAATATCTCCCTTATGAAGTCAATATCCCATTGTTGGAAAGGAGTTGAAATAGACATAGGTCTCACTGACAAATTACCAGAAAATTTCAACTTACCGGAAAACTTCTAACATATGTCACATCTTTTGACATACCTGTGAGCATCCTTGAATACAGTAGGCCACTAGTATCCTTCTCTTAAAATTTATGAGCCATTGTCTTAGCCATGTAATGTACTCCACAACTTCCATTATGCATTTCTATCAGTAGATCCTCAGTTTAGTCTCCATCCACACATCTGAGTATAATACCTTCAGGGTTCCTCCACCAGAGCTCACCATCAATAGTGACATATATAATTTCTCACAATTTAAGGGTTCTTTTCTCAGTAAGGGACATACCTTCAGGACATTGCATCATTTGTAAATACTTAACAATCCTCCTATACCAGCGATATGTTTGCATATCATAGATAGGTGCAATGTTCTTTATCTCTATCTAGTTTATTTGATTTACCTCCATATTTTCTTCAGCCATTAATTTACCTAAACCTTGACCCCTTACAAGCTTGGTGATTCGTATGTCAATATTAAACTCTTGGATTCTATTTATCCATCTACATCTCCTTCCTGTGGTCTCTTTCTGGGTGAATATATCTTTAACTGCAGCTGTTGGCACCTATGCAACAACAATTACTCCCATTAGGTAGGGCTTGAAATTCTTAACTTCCTTTACCAAGGAATATGCCTATTTTTCTGATATATCATATTTTAATTCCACAGACTACAATGATTTACTAAAGAATGCAATCGATTGTTCAAAACCATCATTATTTTTTTGTAATAACACTCTGGCTATAGTATGAAAAGAAGCAAAAGTAAACAACTGGAATGGTTTTGAGTAATTAGGTGACTTGAGAACACGAGCCTACTTGATTGCATCTTTGATAGCTTGGAAGGCTTTGGATGGCTCCCCTGTCCATACTATCTTTTCTCCTTTTTTTAGCATCTTAGATATTGGGTGGACAGTCTCAGTAAAATTTTTGACAAACCTTCTGTCCAAATAAAGATTGGATGCCCTTTACATTTCTTGGTTGTGTAATTTTTTCAATAGCACCCACTCTTTCAAGATCAATTCGAATCCCATCCTTTGAAACAATATGCCCCAGTAGTTTTCCTTCTTTTACCCTGAAGGCACACTTCCTAGGATTCCTAGATATCGCATATTCCAAAGCTCTAATAATTTTTTTCTCTAAATGAGAACAATGGTCCTCCTCACTCTTCCTATGGGAAGTAAGATCATCCTGGTAAATTTCAAGGAACAAATCAACAAAATCTGCAAAGGCTAGATCCATAGCCCTTTGAAAAGTTTCTCCAACATTTATTAGTCCAAATGGCATTCTTACATAGACATATGTCATCCATGGTGTGGTGAAAGTTGTCTTGAATTGCTCAGACTCTTTGACCATTACTTGATTATAAATGGAAAATCCATCCATCATGGATAGCAGTTCACATCTCGTGAACTTTTGCAAGATAGCCTCCATATTAGGCAG
Organism: Sequoiadendron giganteum; assembly: GCA_007115665.2. Classification (NCBI taxonomy): domain Eukaryota; kingdom Viridiplantae; phylum Streptophyta; class Pinopsida; order Cupressales; family Cupressaceae; genus Sequoiadendron; species Sequoiadendron giganteum. The sequence goes on along the minus strand of CM021103.1, from coordinate 671,337,782 downwards.
TGGGTAATTATCCTTTAAAGAAGCAACAATCAAGTTTCTAAAATCAACACATTACCTTATCTCCCATTTTTCTTTTTAACAAGCACCAAGTTAGAGACCCAAGATAGGTGCCTAATTGGTTTGATGATTCCTACCTCCCTTAGTTTAGCAAGTTATTCCTACATTTTGGGTTGCAGGGTAGAGTTAATCGGTCTCTGTTTCTTCTTGAAAGGCTTCATGTCTTTTTTCAATGGGATTTTGTGTTGGAAAGGATCCTCCCTATCTAATTTAAGGTCTTCATATGACCAAGCAAAAACATGTCTATATTTTCTAAGTAGAGTAATCAACATGCTTCTAACATGTGGCTTCATTTTCCTTCCAACATAAACCTTCTTACGAGCACCTTTTGTTCCTAAGTTTATTTATTCTAGGTCCTCCTTATGAGTGGGTGCTTGCTTAGTAATTGACATATCTGGACCATCAAAAACCATTTCAAGTGCAACTAAGCCCCAAGGGATGGTATTTTTTTTGAGCTGAATCACCTCATTCCCAAACATGGTTTCCTTCCCATCAATTTCAGTTACAAATGGGCCAAAATCAATTTCCTGGCTCTCATATTGATCCACACAATGCAAGAATTTAAAAATGTCTATGTCATCATCAAACACTTGCCAGTTGCAGATGTTATCAGGTACTGTAGGCTTGGTTTTCACTTCTATTTGTGAGATTCCACCAAAGGTGACATAATCAAGTTTGACAACTATGTTTGCTAACAAGTCAGCCTTAGCATTTTTTCCTCTTTCGACCCATTCAATACCAAAAGCACTAAATCCTTTAATAGTATCCCATACTACAACTTTGTATTGCCTAAGTCTTTTATCTTTAGGTACAAAGCAGGATCTAATATAGGGAACAACTAGCTTAGAGTCTCCCAAAAAATTTAACACTTTAATACCATGCTTTGAAGCTATCTTTAGACTGAGTATGAGAGCCTCATAATCAACAACATTGTTAGTACAGGAAAACAGCAACAAGAAGGAATATTTGAATGTTTTACCTTGTTGGGAAGTGAAGAAAATTCCTACTCCTGAGCCATCTTTGGAACAAGCTCCATCAAAATGCATTATCCATAAGTCACCCTTTGATGATATCTTTAGTACTTCTTTATCAATAGGTGTTGACTAGATCTCTTCTTTTGTTTTATCTTCCTCAACATGAAAGTTTTCTAGATCAGTTTCCACAAATTTGATTTTGATAGGCTCTAGTGGTTCTTCCACATTTTCAATCATGTGAGGGGCTCTCTTTTCCCTATCTACTTTAACATCTTTCTATTCAATAGAAAATGTAGCAAAAGACAGATCACACTGTATGCTTCCACCTATTGAAGCACACCAAGGTCGAAATAGTAACATGCCATAAGTAGGTGGGATATCTACCACTGTAATACTAATGTGTAGCTCTTTCTTATAAAATGTTTCCAGTCTATATGGAACATTATTTATAATACCTATGACAGGCACTTCCTGAGAATCCATTGCATAACATTTACCATATGTACTATCTACTTTTAAACCCATTGCATGCATTATTTTCATTGGCATCACATTCTTAGAAGCTCCTGAGTCAATCATACAATTTCTCAACATTTTCCCATCAATAATTAGGCTTAAGAAAAATGGTTGACATGGTTGGGATTAGTAGTAATAGTAGTTCCTAGGTATATTTGAGGGCTTTTTGTGATATTTTCTTCCACAATTTTTTGCTTTTCTTGATCCTCTTTTGAATTTATCTGATCAGAAACCACTTTACTCTTTCTACTTGTAGGAATATTGTTAATAAGTGCAATAGTTTTGTCCTTATGTTTGTCTATTCACATCATTTCTAAGAAAGGAATAGTAACCCTAACTTGAGAAAGTACTTGGAACATATCTATTGAAGTGTACTTTGGTAATTTAAGAAAATTTGTGTTTTCAGAGATTACCTTTTCTTTTCCCTCAGGAGTTTCATTATTCAGAGAGTGTTGATTGTTGTCTTTGATGCTCTGGGGTACAAATACATTCTTTTTCTTGGTCTTATCAACTTTCTTTTCCCATACCCTAGGCTCTTTTATTTCCATAGGCTTTGAATCGACATTCTTAGCCTCCAAACTGGTATTTGTTCTAGTTACATCTTTTTCCTTTATGGACAGGCTACAAGGCTTACCTGAATCACCTGGAAGAGTTTTGTTTATCAATTGTATGTTATTCCTTTCCCTAGCAACTAGAGAAATAGTGTAATATTCAATTTCTTCATCGAAAGGTCTTCTCAAAAAAATATTATCCACCCCTAGTTCATTAACAAAATAGTCATCATTGTCTCCTTCATTCAAAAACACTTGATGGTGGTGTACATCATTATGTTATCTTTGAATATCAACATCCCTGCCACAAGGCTCATCATCCGAGGAATAATCATCAAGGCCAGATCAACTGATCCTAATAATACATTTGTCATTGTATCCTAATCCTGGGGAGACTGAGCATCTCCCTAGTCATCTTGAGATTCTACCATGTTTTGTGCTAGTGCACATTGTTGTGGAGAATGTGGCATTCCACACACCTCACACCATGGTATTTTTTTTGTGGCATTCAAAGAATGCTTCTATAAAGGATCAGGTGGAACTTGATTGTTTCTTTTATTTCCTTGCAAGGTTTTTCCATTATTCCAGTTAGTATTATAGGGATAGTCCTACAGCCTGGGGGGCCTTTCATTTCTTTGAAAATGAGGCTTGTCATTTTTTTCTTGTTTTTGTATCAGGGTAAGGACTTGATCTATATTCTCATCAACAACAGTGGGTTTACTAACCTTCTCAGTTTGATTCCTTGTGCCTTTAAGAGCTTTGGGATCTTCTCTTCTATTATTTTCAATGTTCACCGCCATCTTATATGCCTGCCTCAAATTCTGAGGGTCCTTATCTCTCAGTAAATAACACATTTTAGCATCATAGGCATTACAATACATGACTAAACATGCACTTTCATTAGGCCTTAAGTATGTAGGAAATTTTTTCATAGCCTTCTGGAAATGAGCATTAAACTCAGTAACCAGTTCATTATGCCCCTTGGTAATGTTATTGAAATCATTTAATTTAAATCTTGGGTCAGTCTGATCCCCATATTGTTCCCTGAAAACTTTGCAAAAAGCATCTCTGGAATCAATACTAGTATCAGGTAACCCTCTATACCAATCTCTGGCATCTTCAACTAATGACTACATAAATTATTTCATTTCTACATCATCATCCCATAGCTCAAAGTCTTCAATAAAGCCTTGAAAATATTTCAAATGGTCTTCCCCACTAAAAGAATTATTAACAATGAATTTGGGGAGATGTTTTCGTGCATTATCTGGGACTGGATTAGGGTACCCCGAATATTACCAAAACACAATTGTTTGTATCTATCAATCTAGGGTGCTTTGTTGCTCAAGATCTTTCTTATCGTCCCCCATTTATCCTTCTCACTACTACCTTGCTTTATAGCCTTGCCAGTGATTCCCTTTTCATTCTCTAAGTAGGAGCTAACATTTTTCTGACCACCTCCACCTCCACCACCTTGGTTACCACCACACACCCCCCCCCCCGCCCCTGACTCATTCTCGCTCTGCCCTGAACCAAAAGCTTGGGAGGTAGGTATAGATATCTTTAGGAGAGCTATCTTTCTTGCCATTTTGGCATTAGCAACTTCTATTTCTACCTTTCTTAGATCAACCTATAATTGATCATTTATTAGTTGGAATCTTAGGAGCTCGGGGTTTTGGGGGAAATCTAATGGCCTGGGATTAGCTTCATTATTTATCTCATCACTAGTATTAAGATGGCTTTTATAATTGGAAAAACCGTGGGAATTTTTCTTAGGTTGATCAACATGAGCTTTCCCATGGTCCACAAAGGTTGTCTTCTTGGATCTAGCAAATGGATCTGAAGTTTTTGTAGCTAATATAGAAGGGGTGTATGTGGGAGTGGTAGAGGTTCCCATAGAGATTTTTGCTTTAGGCTCTTCACAAGCCCTTTTAGCAGCTACATTAGCCACCCTTTCCTCAAGGGATTTTCTCTTAGCTACTTCTTCCCTCATCTTTTCAACTTTCTTCTTTTGAGCATTTCTTTCAAACTGCTTAGCCCAAAATCTTTCCAGATTCTCTTTTCTTATCTTGTCCCTATTGTCTTCCACCTCTTGGAACCTCTTTCCTTCTTCAATTAATGTTTGCATATCCCTATCTATATCCATTTCATTTTCAAGGATATCTCTTGCCTCACTTGGAGTAGGAGTATAATAAGGTTGTTATGCGTGATCTTCATCTTGAAGAAAATGCACTTCCTCATTCAAAGAGGTCCCTAGTGGTCTGAAATTTTGTCCAGTAAAAACGGACATAGTACCAGGTGTTGTGGCTTCTGAGAACTATTTATCTTGTTCCCAGAAACCCCATCGCTCCTCCTCTTTAGACATATCAGTTTCAACTTCTCGAGTCATTTCAAAAGGGAAACTACCATGATCCATTTTAGACATAATAACTTCTAAGGAATCTCCACTAATAAAATCACTATTCATCTTAACATTTAAAGTAGGAGAAGAAACAATAGGAGATGAAACAGACTTACTTGGGGTATCATTTAATTTTACCCATTTCTTGTCCTGACCCAATTCGAGCTCTAGCATTGGCTCCGAATTCATTTTTGCATAGCTTCTAGTCTTCTTCATGGCCTTTGGTGTACGAGGACTTTCCTTTGCACATTTCTTTTTGTACTTTGTATGAATATTTTTGTTCGAGATATCAGAGTCGCCACCCAAAATGTTGGGAATTATGAAGTGATTGCACTTCACTTTTGCACTCATCACTTTGGACAAGATTTTGAACATTACCCGACACACTGACAAAGAATGTAGGAAAACTAGACACATGTGTTGAACATGAAAAATTAGGCACACAATTTAAAACAAGTATATGGGTATGTGAAGGATCATCATGGAAAAGATAGGCCCTTAAGTGCCAATAAATTCATAAAAATCAGAGTTAGGAAACTTCACATAAAAATTTGAATAAGTTATCTATATTCTTTCAAAAATATGTAAGAATAGAATCTATAGCAAATTAAATATAGTTTCTAAACTACTAGGTTTATTTAAAAAATAAAAGACTCTATTTGGTGAAAATTTGAAATTTCAATGGAGTAGTACTTAAATTTCAGGAAAAAAATAAGAAGTAGGTGTTTGTCTAACCAACCTAACCACAATAAAATGATAATATTTTTTTATAATATTTTAGATATAAGTAGAGGACTCATGTCCCAATTTGATGCATATTTTTTTGTAATTATTTTCCAAGTAAATAATTAATTATGATTTTTTTATTACAATTTTTAAAAAATATAAAATCTCTTATGTCTGACCACCTTAACTTGGTCAAAACTTCATGAAATTCTTTTTTTTTTTTTAAAATCCTATAGTATGTGAAGCATAGAATGTGACAAATGTTTTGGATTCAAAAAATGTGATACCATTTGAAAGCTATAGATTTTTTTCAGTTAGCCTATCAATCAAAACTTTATTCCTAATTCAAATAGAAAATGAATAATAATTATTTATTAAATTCAAAGTAAAGCATAATTTATATTGGTGGAAAGTTGAGAATCTCCTTTAAAAATCCTTTTCGTTTTATCAATTTTGGGTAAGTCAGCCACATGGGTCATCATATCTCTTACATATCGCCACTTTTTGGCCCATCATGATCTTGCACATACCCATATTGTAACAAATGACTCTGACTATACCAAAAATTCACTAGAGACTTTTGATTTGATAGTTCCCCAGCAGATTCGCCATTCTATTGGCATTTTTTACTATAACTCAAACGTATTTCCCAAGAACTTCTATGAACTTGCCACGTTCAATAATAAAAGTCTAGGAAACATGTGGCCAACTTGACGAGAACAATCATAATGCTAATCCTCCTACACTTTAAACTCTGTAAGATCCAGGAGGGTATTCCCTAAAATGTGCAATTAATATACAACATTAAATGATTCATTTGCACATGGATAAACAATAGATATGAAAGCCTTCAAGAAATTAGCTATTCCTTGAAAAGGCTCGGTTCCAGTTAACAGAGAATCACAAAAAAGACTAAAGTAGATTGATAGGAAATGTTTGAATAAAAATATCTTGAAGCCATAACACAAATCATGAGAATAAAAATGTGATTAGAATTCCAGTTCCGTATCTCAAAGAATGAAGTCAAAAGAGAAAACTGAACTACAGGGAAAATTTAATCTTAAGCATCTATGATCTATATGAATCACATTACAATACACATATCTATACTTGAGTCTATTACTTTTTTATGAATCCTATTGTTATCTTGCATGAAGTTACTAATTAACTGAAGCATTTAACCGATCCTTTGAACTAGAGCTATCGTTAAATGTAATTCACAATAAAGAACAAATGAAGATCAATGAAAATTATCTTGGATCAATATTTCATTAATAATCCATGCAAAGTATCACAACAGGAGAGAAAAATAACTCAAAACATTCGATGTTTAACACAAACATGCTTAAGAACCCCATGATTGACCAAGCTCTCTTATCCGACTCAAAACCTTAAAACCTCGACTTACATTCATACTCTTTGTATCACTAGACTCCTATTTATCATATCTCAGATATTTCAGCAGACCTCTCTCACAGCCCAAAATTCCCTTTTATAAAACAAGGGAGCCAACAAGCCTTAGGCTGGAGAGTACACATGTCCATTTGTTATTGGACCACTAATTCCTAATTCAGTTATAATTTCATCATGCGATTGAAAATCATAAGACAAGAATACTCATTAGTTGTTATGGAAGAATAGAAACCTCCCTCCAAAGGGCCACTTGTTCACATCGAAAATGAATCTTTAACCATTGCAACAGTTTATTTCACCTCAGCACCTTGTACTTGAATTTAAAAGGAGAATGCATATTTTCAAATATAACCTCTAAGGCCAAACCTATATTATACATGACCAAGTTGCATTTCCCACATATAGTATTCATATTTTAAATTCATCTGTAAACACCTTTTTCCATAATTCAAAAGAATCCTTGGATGGCCAATTAAAAGCCATAACCCGATCAATCTTATCTCGATAGGGTGCATATTTCACCATTACTGATGTGGCCTTCTTATCAAAGTCATCTAAGAAACTGATGAAAAATGACAATTTCTCCAATGTATTCTCCAGCATACCAATGTCAGCATTTCTGCATATCTCATGGTTTTGAGCAATCATGATATTAGTCATCTGATCCTTCCAAATCTGCAAAGGTTTTACCTCGTCTTGACTATGCAAAATATGTGGCAAAGGAGTTAAGTCCTTTCCATCAGATATAGCCTTTAACCCTTTGATCTTTAAATCCATAGGGGCAACATACCCCTGAAACGTTTTCTCCACAACTCCCTTGACAGATTGGTAAGTTGAAATAACCATAGGATACTTATCCCCATGTTTTTTTTCTCCCAATGCCATGAATTTAAATTTCTCAATTTTAGGGCTCCATTTGTCCAGCAATGGGGTGGCCGCCTCTCTATCTCTTGGGAACATCCTAAGTGCTTGCAACATTAGAGCATAATTTGTATGAACACTATTCAGTTTTCCCTTGACCTTCCTACTTAAATGTTTCAACACAGTGTCCACAATCACCAAATTGCTCCCTCCTACAGACTGTCGGATTTGTTGCACCCTCTCCTTATATTCCTCAACTTGTTGAGTTAATTTCTCCCTAGAGAGTCCTCCTCCCAAGGTATTATCCATTTCAACTGCAATAGGAACTTGTCTCATGCTATATGGAACAATAGCTAAGGACTGTCCTTGTGAAGAGGGTTGAGATTGCTCCACTGGTGGGTCAGGGATAGTACGGCTAGAACTAGCCTACCCTTGAGACCTGAATGTTTCCATTTTCTATTTTAATAAGGCCAACTCAGTTTCTAGCTCTTCTACCTTTTGTTGAATCTTATTATATTCAATAATAATGTCATTGTATTGGCCTCTAAGAGTATTCCAATCCTTGGTCAGATCCTCAACAATTGCCCTGGTGAATTTGACAACATTTACTACCATATCAGCAGCCTCCCATGTAGGGGTATCAGAAACTCTCCTTACAACTAAGTGACCACTAAAATTAAGTGGTTCTGCAACAATTGGTTTGTTGGATCCAGTAGATAGAGACTAGATTGCTAAAGCATACCACTCTTCACTAAAATATGACTCTTTGAGCGCTAGCATAACTTCTTCATCAGTTGCAAGAAGTGGCCTATTGGCCCTTCTTATTGTATTGAACACCATAGGATTGACAATATCCCATTCAGGAAGTAACAATACTCCACTCTTCTGTACTAATGCTCGGCCTTGCTCTTGTGTTATTTCTTTGAATTTTTATTTCATCTATCCTCTGACCTTAAATTGAATTACCTTCTCTGGAAGCTCAGGGTGCAAACTTCTTTCTTGTGCCACCTTCTCAGCATATAATGAGACATGTGCTCTCCACACAGAATCTTTAAAATAATTGGTTTGGATAAAAGAGTCATCCATCATGAACTCTCTACAGGCCTCCATTCTTAGATTATCATTATTTGTTATTCCCCTTATTTCATCTTTTCCCAACCTTAGAGCAACTACCCCAGAACTTGATGGAGTGTCTAGTGGGAAAGATGGCATTCCTTGATGCATTTCAACAGGAGTAACATTGATCCCTTCATCCTCATCACCATCACAATCCACCAACTTTGTTCTTTCAATTTTCTATCTCTTTGGTGATGAGGGACATGTCTAGTAAAAAATCCTCAGAGGGGAATCCAGATCAACAATATTTGGCAATGACTGCCCCGAAGAACATGGTGCAACATTTTTAGCAACTTCACCAGCCCTGCTTCCCCTTTTCCTAGAGAAAACATTTCTCTTCTTTGGGGGCTGATAAGTAGGCCTCTCTTCTAGCCTTAATTTAGGGTATTCCTCGATATTTTGTGACTTTCCCCTCTCTTCCACAACCTGTTCATCCTTCAAAATCCCCACCAAACTCTCAAAATTGTCAATGGCATACATAGCCCTATTGAACTCACCATTAATATCGGGTATAGGATTGAAAGTAGGTATCCTTTCTTGCTCACTTTTCACCATCTTGGTAAAGGCGAGGTATTTTTCCTTTTTCTCATCTTGTATATCTAAAAAAAAAATGTTCTTGATAACATCTTCAAGAAAGTAGAAATTATGGACAAAAGTTCTAGTTCAATGCTTAGCCTTCATTTGAGAGATAAAACCCTCAGGATCATGATTCCTAGGGCATACAGTCTTTAATCCATAAGGTGTAAGAAATGTGTACAAATCCTTCCATCCTCCATTTTTCATAACAAAATCAGAAAACGTTGTATACTCAGGGAAGAAAGACCCTTTCTTCTGCTCTACTAGATGATGTACTTGTTGAGCACACCCCAACTGTCTCATGATTTCTAGAAATCCAATTCTTAGAGGCACATCCCTTGACAAAACATAAGGGTTGACATTTGTGCCATATACTTTGAAAATTGTTGTATTATGGTAAGGGATAATATCTCCCCAATTATGTGTCAATTTCAATTTAGGCCTTCTCTCCATGGGCCTCAAGAAATCATGAATCTCTTTAGGAATCTTGGGACGATCAAGAACTAGAGCCTTCTTTAATTTGGATCCAAAGAAATTTTGGAACATTACATAATCAAACTTGTGATCATGCATATCAAGGATTGTAGTCCAATATTGGATAGGCATTTCAATACTACCCTCCCTTTTCTTCAATTCCATATCCTTTTCAAACACTTCATGGCCCCTGTATAGAAACATGTGAATCAATAGGGAATACCATCTGAAACTAACCCACTTCTTTCGTTCCTTTAGAGCCACTAGACACCCATGCATCTTCTCTGCCAAATAAGTGGCAAAATCATATACCACGTTAAAACCTGGATGTTGAATGTTTACAACCATGTACATGATATCGGTAGACATATTAGTCTTCAAACTAATTCCCAGAACTTGGCACAAGGAACAACTATCTTCTTGAAATAGTTAGAGAAATAGTTTACAGGAAAAGGCTTTAGCTCATTCTTGCCAATTACTACCTATTTTTTATTCTTTCCTTTTCCCGAGGTTGCCAAATGAGGTACCAAAAGAGATGTTCTGAAAAAACCCTTGGTATTTTTGTATTCTTCTCTAAAAGCATCGATATTTATGGCAACCATATCCTGGCTCCATTCATGTAGAACAAATATTTCTACAATTTCCTCCTTGGTTATCTTTACCATTTCTATAGCAGAGTGCATTCTAACAACTTTGGTTATAGGGTCATACCTCGCAGCAACATCTTTCAATAACTCTACATCCAAGTATACATTAGGAACCACAAGCTTGCCCAAATCCAACCTCCACGGGATATGCAAAGGAACACATAAATTCCTATTCCCAAACCAATTTGAGAACAACTGCCATCCAATATATGGTAGTTCAATGTCTCGAGCCGCACATTAGTTGTCAGTTAATCCTTCCACGATCATGGGCCCATAGAATAAAACCTTTCCCTCAAGCCTTTTCTAGTAGAAGGCTTTAACAAATCTATAATATCATGGGAAAAAGGTTTAGTAGTTGCCTCAGAGCCAGAGCTTCGGGCCTTGGGTGCCATTTATCCAAGATAGAGAATAACTCGAGCTAGGGTTTTTATATGTCTAACAATTATAACTCGCACCTATAGATTTAAACAGAAAATACTTCACAATTCTAGAAGCCTAAACAATTATCAAGACAATCTTTAAGATACTTTAAAGTAAATCTACTCGAACAATCGTTCAGGAACGAAACAAGAAGCAATCGGTAATGGTTCTTCAAGAAACCATAAAACCTTCTAAAAACACAATAAATGGTATATGTGTTACTTACGGTTTCACTTGCAGAACGTTAAATGATAGTGATTCTAGAAAATCACAAAGACGACTTGCTTCGTTTGGCACTAGGAAATTCTTCTTCAGTGTGGAGATACACACAAAAATAGAAATTCGCTGATCTTTTAGCATTTAATTATGAGAGCAGCATCAAAATTGACAATTCCTATTCACTCGCATGAGATAAAACGGCTACAGTACAACAACAACCTATTTCAAATGTGAGTTACTGATCAAAAACAATGTAGGCCAAGAGAACGGCTCAGATTGAGTCAAAACAGTGTGAAAATACCATGTTCATTCACCAATCTTAATGTGAACAGGAAATCACCTACTAGGCACCACGTTAGCACGCAACGAGCCCCACCTTGGTCATCCTTCATATAACATTGGCGTCCATGCGTCAACAATTTTTACACCTCACAACATTATTAAAACTAAAGTTTTATTTGCGCGAGGTCAGCGAGGAATGACCACAATGCATCTATAAAGAAATAACTATCAACACCAATATCCATCATCTAGCAATGGACAAAAAATGATCCCCTCAATCATATGCGATAGGTGGCAGCATCTCGCATGCCTTGCACCACTTTTATAATGTCAACAAGAAACGTCGTGAGGTCTATGAGGAATGGTCTAGATGCGAATCACTCCATCCAACAGCTACACAATCTGAACATGCGAAAAAGTTACTAATAAAAGGGGGACTGACTAGGTGGACGGGGAAATGACCCTCGAGGTCAAAAATATTTTTTTAGAGGTTAATCTAAAACATTTAACCAACCCGAAACTATGGAAAAATACAATACAGTCAGGACACAAAAGACGGAGAGGACGGGTAAAGAGGGGCCGGTAAAGTTACGACCAAAAAGGGATTAAGACGACACTTAAACAACCAACCACTGTTAACAATAAGTCAACATTTGAAAAGAACACCTATGACCCATAATTTTTTGTAAAACCATAAACCCAACCAACTAGAGCCAAGGATAAAATAAAATAAATTCACACCTTGGGGAAGAATTTAAAAGCTCCACCATGTCGAACAAGAGGTAAGGTAAACATGTTCTTGTTTAATAGTTGAGTCATGATGTTTTGAAGTGCATTAGGTAAGGGAGTAAGTTGTCTTTGTGGATCCCTAAAGATATAAGGATTACTCTTCTTTATAGCAACTGCTTGGGTATCAACTTTTTGGGTGGGTTGGGAGATAGAATTTAGTTGAAGGAAACTTTTTTTTTTTTTTCTAAAAGGATGGTAGGTGTTTTGATTTGAAGATTTAGACTTTTTAGGATGGGTAGAGGTGGATTTGGGTTCACAAATACCTACAAAATTTTTATAATCTCAAAGGGCAGTCCATAAGTGTATGAAGGAAGGGAATTTCATCATGGTGAGCTTGTCGTGTATCTTACTTTGTAAATTCTCTATGAACATCTTTTGAAGGTGAGAATTGAGAATCTTCACACTGATTTGGGAATAAAGTGATTAGTGATAGGAAATATAGTCAGTGACTTTTTTTCCCCCATTTTGATTGCATCTCATCAAATTAGATAATGTCATTTCAGGGACCATATGCACTTACAAATGGTTAATAAAGGCTTCAAGAAGGTCATTAAATGAATGAATTGAATTATTTGACAATGTAGAAAACTAGTCCAAGGCAATGTCTTTCAAGGATTGTGGAAAATTCTTAGCCAAAAGTTTTTCCTCAAGGATAAAGTCACTACATAAAGTTGTTAAGGCATTAACAGGATTAGAAGGATCTCCCTTTCCTCCATATTTCTCAAATCTAGGGATCTCTATACCTTGTGGCACCAGAGCTCTCAATATCTCCAAAGATAGTGGGTTGCTTTTGACATAGTATGAAGGTGGACCATTTTGATTTTGATTTATGGTAGAAACTTGATGTTGGATGGATGAAATGCTTTGTAAAAGGTGGTTAATGATAGGATCTAATGGAACCACCAATTTTTTTTTTCTAATTCTATCATGAAAATTATGAAAAATCTGACTTGGTCCCTTGTTTTCTGGTTTTAGGTCATGTTCCTTGTCATTATGATAGTGTTTTACTTTCACAAAATTACCAAACTTTTGGCATAAACCCTTGATCATTTTAATTTTGCATTGGCCTATCTTTCCCCATTCCTGGTTACCTAAGTTGTCACTTACATACCATCAGAATCATTGATTTATTGTCCCCTAGTCTTAGGATTGATGATTGCCTTATGTCTTTTTAGGTATTGATAGTCGAAGGTCTAATATAAAGAATGTTTGAAAAATCCTTAGCCTTCGTTATGGGTCGCCACCTCATTCACCTAGGAATGCCCATTTTTATGAATAACTTTTGTGGCATGTACAAAATTATGCTTCGTATGATCAAAGGAATCAATCTTGACCGCTCCCCGTATGCCCGTGTGTGTTTATCACTTCTTATTTTATTCATATGGGTTGGCAGGCCTTAGCCACGTGTATGGTACAACAGTGGACCCGGTATCCTTGGAAAGGGTGACTGGCTCATTTCATAGATGATCGATGGTTGATTTATGGAGGACATGGCCATATCTTTACCACTTACCTCCAGCCCATCTTGTTATATTAAATAGCATTTTAAAGAAATGGGCTAGCGGGCGATAGCCACGTGGTACCGCTTTATGGTGGGCCCTTAATCTTCGCAAGGTAGTGGAAGTTGTTCAAGGCATAAATCAACAAAAAAATTTATGGCATGTGTTTTCATTAGGACCATTCCCTGCATGCCCATATTTTTTCAGCATTAAGGAGGAATGGTCACACAGATTGGCAGGTGAAATAACATTTGTCATGTTGATTGATCTACTAGACCTTGGGAAACCATGTTTTGCTTAGTATGGATTGAAAATCGATGGTTGATGGTAGGTGATGTGGATTAATTCTGACCACTCCCCGCCATCCTGTGTGGGCCTTGCCAATGTCCTATATTTTTTGTAGGCACACAGTCAAGTACCACATAGGTTACTTATACAGTTCTAATAAAGGTTGATGCGGCTAGAGATAGTAGTTGAGATTGTTCCAAGGTAGAAACAATGCTAAAATTAGAGCTAATTCTTCAGCACACTTGTGAGACTGGTAAATAATTTTAGGGCTGTCAAATCTATCAGAGGATGGTACATGTGGGAAGTGAAATTGAAATAAGGCATGGTATGTGCATATATGATGAAGATAAATCATGATTGTTCCTTGTTGTCCTGCTATGATGAATTACGAGTTATTTTCTACAGGAAAGCGGGTAAATGTGACAAGACATGTATGGTTGGAAAATTATGCATGTGATTGGCATGCAAGTTAAGGAAATACTTAAGTCTCTTGATTTGAGACAAGTATCAAATGCATGCACTTAATCTTGTCATCATTAATAAGCTGGAATTTCTAACTGTTGATTTAGTTGAAAGTTTTGGTCAATGGTTGAGATTTGAAAATTAGGTTAGTTGATTGATAATGGTCTCACATAATCTCTTCTGGAAATTTAAAGCAAACACACACTGGTTGCTCTATTTAATAAGGATCACTTACTTGATTTTCTCACTATCCAATTGAGAAAGAATCTAAGGTTTGTGTAAGGAAGTGATTTTGAAATAGTTATTTCTGAGTGAATTGGTAACTTTGTTTGGAGAAATTTTGTAGAAAAGTAGAAAATGGGGAAGATAAGTGTAAATGTCAGCCTAGTTCATCGTTCCAAGAGGCTCAATCCTCTGGAATTTTAGAATTCTCCTCAGGATGAGAAATTTCGACTAGAGATACCAACAACACCGGTGAAGAATATATGAGCTACCAAAGTTTCAGCACAAGGTGTTCTTAGGCATGCCTACCACCTTAGGGGCTGAACCATCTCAGAGGAAATGATCAAAGAAAAACGTAAAAATGTTGAAATCCTAGAAAGAGAGGTTGCCTGAAGAAATAGGTATCGTCGTACTCGTATGGGATGTTATCATTCTCCAATTGATATTTTTGATGATCCTTCTGATAGTGGGGATGAAACTGATTATGTTTATCACTAGTATCTTATGGCCATGGAGGATTGGGTCAATTCTGAGGATGAGGTGATGATGGCTACTCCTATGAAGATAAGGACACCGAGTGGGAACACCTATTCACCTAGTGACAAGGAAAAGTAATATCCTCTTACTTTCCTTATTAGGTGCTTGAGTTTTTGGTCCTCTGTGATGCTTACTCTCTTGGGTTGGTGTGACATGAAGTGGGTTTCCAGACTTTTTGGCTTTTTGTGTTGGTAATGATGCTTTCCGGGGTGATATGGATCTACATATTTTTGATGCTGCCATGATGAAATTTTTTGATGACTGGAGGGATGGATCTAATCAACGGTTCCTTGGATTCTATTTTTGTTTTTCATTTGAAGGATGAATCCCCAAAAACTAGTTCAGAGATATTTTCTTGTTTCCTATTGAAATTCACTTTGAAATGAAAATGAAATGTAATGTGAAGTGTATTCCAACCTGGTGCTTGTTGTTCCCTTGGCTTATAAAAGGGATTCTAAAGCTGGATAAAAAGGGGGATCAATAGGTCAAGGAGTCGATAGGTAAATAGGTACTTATTTTCAAAGAAAATATATACAAGAACATGGATAGTAAGTTTTACAGTAACATGTTTTAGAAGCAATTCAACCAATATATGTTTTGGATAAGCAATACAAATGATAAAGTGATATAAAATTCATGTATATTTTCTCTCCTTCATGAAAATTATACAAGCTATAAATCTGATGATCAATGGTTGCCTTGTTTATCTTTGTTGAGTTCCAATGGATGTGTTGTTTCATTCTTGCTTGTTCATTAAAGGAATGCATGCAAATTCTTGAATTTAACAATAGGTTTGGTATAATCTTTGTATGAGGATGTTAGTAAGAAGTTAATTATCAATATAATGGGTTGGAATATTGTAAGGAAATATCTCTAAGGCTATAAGTATTTTTCTAAAATACAAGGTTGATTATCCAACCATATAGGTCTATGGTTTGACTTTGTTTCTTGGAATATGGCACTGGCCTGGTTTAGTACATGCTCTCTTTTGGTAGCTGACTTGACTGAAGATCACACAACATAATTAAATCACTCTTTGAATGTTTCATTAGGTGTTTATGAATGTTAATGGGACCACATATTCTCTTGTTTTAAAAGTTAATCATTATTATGAAAGTTTCCCAAACTTTCAGGGTATGATGCTTTTAAGCATATAAGGAGAACCATTTGTATGTTCTATGTTTTGATACTTGACACACTGGTATATAGGAGCATACTTGTTTTGGAATTACCCTCCCTGGTCCGATAGAGCCTAAAGAGAATTAGAGATCCAAAAGTCTTTACTTATGTGTTGGCCAATCCTTAACTTTACTAATAATTGTTCTTGGCAAGTTCATAGGTTTGTGGTAAGACTAAGTTTGGTTCTAAAAAAAACAAACAAGATCATTGCTTGTGGTTTGAGATAGAGGTGAATATGGTGGTGCTATGTATGTGGTGGAAGGACTAGTAAATGGATGGCTTAGGGGAGGAGATATAAGATTAGATGCCACATAAGTATAAGGAGCACTAGTGGAAATGTTCAAGGTAAGAAGGACATTGCTAGTTGATTATGTCATTGTGGTTACTTGAGGATTGGTATAAGTGAGAATTGAGGTTATGGTTGAAGAGGGAGGATTTTGATCTCCTCCATGGCTTTGCACGTTATTTGAAGCTTGAGCACCATTAGTGGTGGGAGGAAGATGTTTTCCAAAGATTTGAGCTATGTTACGCATAACTTCCAATCCTTCATCACTTTTCATCATGTGGTGAATATTATCTATGGTAGGTATAACATTGGTGGAACTATTTTCAGTACTCATGCTATCTTGTAAATGGGCTAGGTATTCACACATTTTTCATTATGTTTTCTTGAGGGATGTGATCAACCATTGTTTTAACACATGGCATAAGAGTTGTAGGTAAGGTAGGCATAGAAAAAGAGGTATCATAGGTATGGTCCATACCTAGTGAACTAATACCAACACTAGGAATAAGAGAGCTTGATAACCCAAGATCTACAATGAGTGTTTTATCACAGGATGCCATGAGTCTCACATTTCATCTAACCATAGTATTAGTAATATGACACCAAGTAGTACAACTCATGTAAGGGATAAACCAAAGAAGGTGCAATGAACACAATATCCTATTCTTACACTTACACTTGAAATGAAAGAAATTGGAATAACAAAAAGTCTGTAAACTAAAACAAAAAACTGAAGGCAGCCAACAAAAGCAAGGAAAAGCACTTTCAAACCCTAAAAACTGGAAATTCAAAGTCAATAGGGACTAAGATGATAGTAAGGGCGCATCTTGGTCCTATTGGTGAAATTTTGAGGTTCTAGGGACTGGAATAGATAACAAATAGCAGAGAGAGGGTTTTGAGCCATAAACCCTAAGAGGTACTAAGATGTCAGGAAGGGAATTTTAGTCCTGTGAAGAAAAAAAATTCCTTGGTATTTTTTGATTTTTGGCTTTTACTTTTGGCTTGGGGAAGATCCACATGTGAAAAGGAGTTAGCTTTTGAAAGGCGCGCAATGTGCCACGTGGTGGTTGCACATATTTTTTTGATCGCTTTCCTTGCAGATGGAGGACATACCACATGTTAGCTTGGGATAAGATTTCTCAAAAAGTGCTTTTCACAAATTTGAGACTATCTGCCCGCTCAACACTCTATCTCTTCATTGCAGAGAAGTTTTACTTTGGAGAGCCTTCCTTTGGAGTTTGTTGGAGTGAGCCTTTCTTTATTTTTCAAAGAAAGGATATGAGTCAGTGCCGCCAGAGCGACTTGATTGGTCGACAAGACTTTTTCTAGGATGTTTTCTAGTATCAGAACATTTATGAAGGGAAATGTTTTTAAAATATCTAAAGTATATTAATGCGGTAGTTGAAAGTTGATGATCAGGATTGCTACAACCTAATTAAGGATTTTGGGTTGGATTCCAAAGTATCAAGTGCATACATCTAGCAGTATATTACTTTTGAATGAAGACAATGCTTCTCTCTCCTTGGCAGCTATAAATTTGAATCAACAACATGCAAAAAGGTTTCATAGTTATAGGAGTAATTTCATTAAAGTTTATAGAACACTTCTTCACTCTAGCATGTTATATCTTTTTTACTTAAACTATTGTCAGATTGGAATCCGACCTCTATTTTAAAGTTCATTTGATATTTTAAGTATGAGTTATTTGGTGGAAATACTTGAAACTGTGCATGATATGGCCTCTGTCAATATTTCCTTCTTTATACCTTCATCCAAATTAGATCAATGTGTCTATCTTAATGTGAATAGTTTGATTATTCGATTTCCATGCTGTATGTGTGCCTGGTAAATTTATAATGTATAGAAGCCAGATTATATCATTGGACTTATCTATTTTCTTTAAAGGTTATTATTTCTTCATGTTATGCTATATCAAGTGGGAAATTTTATTTAGCTTTTGAATTTTTTTCTATTGAATCTTGAAACTTCTATGCTTGGTCGGATCCTAACAAACACTTCTTGTGGGTGGATTGAATGACTGCACTATGCTTGTATCTAGCCTCTTCTATTTGTTCTATTCCCAACAATGAAGGGATGTGGCGTTTTGTGTCTATCATGTCATTCATAGAAAATAACTTGAGGTTTTTAAATGTTGTAAAAGCGTTGGAACATCACCATTTTCATTTTTTTCTATTTACATTTCTTTCTACCCTTTTCCTAAACTCAAAGAAGAGCTAAATTTCTATAAATATCCTAGAGGTATTCAGTGAGGTGCATATTGTTCCCCCTTTTGCTTAATTTCCCATAAGACTGTTAGAGAGGTGCAAGATTTGATGATCAACAAGTCCTAATAGAGGTTTTTGTTAGAAAAAAAACAAATTATGGATTGTCTACAGTGTTCACAGGTTTCCTATTCAGGGACTTGATGTTTAGAAACAAGAAAATGTGCAAATGAATGCAAGAAAAATTAACTAGTGACAAGCAATTGGATGCAAATTTAAATGCAATTTTTCAATTTTGAATGCATGAAAAATGTTTCTAAATGCAATTAGGATGATTGAAAATGCACTTTTTAATTTTTCAATGAGATGAGATGATGCAAGAAAATAAAAATGCAACCTATATGCACTTTCACTAATGTAAATATGAGAAACCCTAGACGCACTTTCACTAAATATGAGAAACCCTAGCTGTAATTTCACTAATGCAAGATGCAATTCAATAATTAGTGAAACCTATATGTAGGAATTTAATGGACTCCAAATCAAAAATTGAATGCTCCAAAATTTTGAGTTCACCAAAACAAACAATGGGGAAATGGGTGTTGCCTTATAACCTAGATCATAGAACACCACTTTTCTCCTATTGTCATTCAAGGATGTCGTAGGAATCCTAATTTGATTGAATTTCAACCTCAAAGGTGAGTAAATTCTCAACAAGGAAGAACTAGGAGGGGGATTCTTTAAGCTTTGAGGGGCTCACCACCAAGAAAAAGCTTGGAAAAGACAAATAAGCATTCAAATCACAAAAACTAATAATGCAAGCTAAATGAAGGATGCAAATGATAAAATTATACAAGTTGAGATATGGGTACCTAGGAAGTCTGGAGATGTAAAAAGGATTCTAGAAATGCAAAGAAGCTGTCAAAATATGCTATGGAGGACTAAAACACCCTTATTGTTGTGTTAGTCCCGTTGCTATTTTTTGGGGCAAATGCAAAGTCTTCGGATGCCAGAACTAGATTTGAAAGAATCTCTCCAAAATACCTTTAGGAGGACTAAGATTCCCTAGGAGGAAACTTAGTCCTGTCTAGAATTTCTAAAATCTCTGAATGTGGTCCAGAGGCTCAATGTTTGCACTTCATTCTTCTCTAATCTTAGGTTTTGAAAATTTCAGGTTTGGCTTGTAGACGAGTTTTTGTGAAGATGACAACTTTGTAATGAAACTTTTCACTTCAAATGATCTTCAAGTCTTCAACCTAAATCTGCAATCACAAACATGCAAGAGAGGAAAAACTTGTTGATTGTTAGTAAATGGGGGTTTGCCTTGGTCAAACCACTTGTTGGTAATTAAACCTTGGAATGAAATAGAATACTCGAGGGAAGTGATGAATGAACAACATCCAATGTTACAATGCACCAAACCCTTGCTATGAAATCTGCAAACTTATGAATTGGCTAGTTTGGATGTAGATCTTGAATCAAAGGAATTTTTAATAGATATTGACTTGAATTTCTTGATTAAATCAAAACCCTACATCACAAATGTTAGCTCAAAAACACACATGACACGAGAAGATCTTTGATAAGATGCTTGAATCTTGATGATGGCTCCAAATGCCTGATGAACTAATCTTGATCTCATAAACTTTCCTTAGGAATGAATGCTTGTTTTTAAAATGAGTGGAGAAACCTTGTATTTATACTTATCCATGCTTAATATCCCGAAATCACACCACAACAAGCCGACATATGAAATTATTAATTAAAGGAGGCTAAATCCTGCCATAATTTGAATTTTAAATCCTAAAAATAGATTAAGTGTGACTGAGCTACCCTAGGTGGTGTCTTAGTCCCAAGGCTAAAAACATGGGGCATAGACTGCAAAAAGGGGTGCATTTTTGGTGCCTTTGGAATCAGGGTCCCAAGACCTCTAGGGGACAAAGATGGCTTATGTAGCATCTTAGTCCCGACCTAAAAATCAAGGACACACAACCAGAATCATTAAATTATCATTTATCCATTGATGTTTGTCGGGATTATCTAGAAAAAAATATGTATTTCATCAGGCTTGTGGATGTAAAATAGGACCAATTAAGTCATAAATAGGGATAAACAAAGCAAGGTGGACCCAAACAAGTGTGAAAATGCAAGGGTATGTATTTTTCCTATACTACATATTTGATCTTAGGCACTTCATTTTTAGACCAGTTTCATTTTCAACTAAGGCTTTGAATTCCTTGAACATCTAAAATGCTTCAAAGTTTTCTTTTAGAAAGGTAACTATTGTCATCCTAGAATAATCATCAATTAGATACATAAAATAAATCACATTATTTTTCGTTCTTGTTGGTCCATAAAGGTCTATATGGACACATTTCAAGGGTTTCAATGTTGAATACACCTTTGATTTGAAATACTCCCTTTTTTTTTTTCCATGTTGGTACTACTTGCAAATAGTATTTGAAGGTTCTTTAATCTTTGGCATATCTCTCACAACCTGCTTAGTAATAACTTTTACTAGCTTATTAAATTTTGTAAGCCTTATCCTTCTGTTCCATTATCAAATCTCATCTTCTTTCCCCATGTAGCATATTTATCCTTTAATTTCACTAAGAATATAAATATTATTCACAATTCTACTCACATCTATGACTAGATTTTCTATACTTGTTTTTTTGATTTCACAACCTTCAACATGAAATGTGAGTGTGTACCCTTTGTCACACATTTGATTGACATATATAATATTATTCTTCAAGCTTTCAACATATAAAACATATATTTTTTTCCATTCTCAAGGCTAAGAGTATCTTTCTAGTTATCCTCACTATAACATTGTCTCCAAATTTTACTATACCTTAATTTACTTCTTTTAATGTGAGGAATTTTCTCTTGTATCATGTCATATGGATTGAGAAACCACTATCAATATGGCATTGATTTATATCATTTTAAACATGAAATCATTTTTCACAAGGATGAATCTCTCCTTTTCTTTCTCTTCCTTCTTTTTCCATACTTAAAAAAAATTCCTCCTTTTTCTAGAAATAGTATCCTTATTCTTGTTCTATTTAGAAGGTTCCACAAAAAAATTCTACAAAAACATGCTATGTATCCAAAGTTGTTGCACTTATAACATATAATAATTATCCACTAAAGGTGGAAATAAATTATAGTTACTATTTGAAAACACACAAGGACTTCAATACTTGTTCCAAAAAAAGTTATTTTCTGCACATGCCCTATTGTCTATTGCTTTATGAAAATAATGATTACACATAAAACAATAACCAAAGAAAGAATTTTGGAACTTGATCATATGTTTTTACCTTGGAAGAAAGGAATTTTTGAATATGTTTTCTATGGGACTTAATTCTATTTCTTCTTATTGATAGGACTTTTGAGAGCATCTACATAAATTTTTGTCTTTTCCTCATTTTCCTTCTTTGGTGGCTCTTTGTGATCTTCTTTGCTGGCCATTTTATTTTTTTATATCCAAGACTAGTCTTTATAAATGGCAACCTCTGTCCATTGATGATATTATCTAATATCTCATTACTCTTCTCAAATTTCAGGCTTCTATTTAGATTAGTGGTTGTTTTCTCTAGTTCCTTCCTTAAGGAAATAATTTCAAACTCTAGCCTCTCACAATTTAATTTCTTTTTTAAAATTGGATTCTCACCTCTTCTTCAACCCTTTTTGCTTATTCAATTTGAATCTTGAGGTTGATGATCATTTTTTTTATTCTTCAAGAATTTATTATATTTTTTCCTTATACTCATAATCCATTTGAAGTTGTAATTTTTGTTTCAAGTTCTTCTTCTTAAGCTTCTTTATTTCACTTAGGGCACAAATGAGTTCTTCTTCCAAATATACTTCCTAATGCATTTAAGCATTCTCTCCCCCTTTTGACTCCTTCTCTTCTATTTATTTGTCTTCAATTTTTAAGATATCACCTTTATTTTGTTGCCATGAATAAAATACCTTCTACATCACTAGTAGAAAAACTCTCTTTGGATGAAATACTTTCCTCTTTGGAATAAAGAATTTTCTTGTGCTTGTGAAATATTTCCTTTTTCTCAGGTTTGCCTTGTTTGTATCTCCTTTTATGTTGATAATGTTTTCCATATTTATTTATTTTATGCTCTTCTTCCTCATCACTAGTTCCATTTTTTGCATATGGCTATTTGACAAAAAAATGTCCTAACTTTTAACAATTAAAGAATTTAAAATATAAATGATCCTTGTTTTTTTGGATCCTTTTATATCTTCCTCACAAAATGAGCATCTTCTTCATTTGATTCATCTTTGGAATTATTGCTCAGCTTCAGATCTTTATTCTTCATTTTCATTGAGAATTTGAAGGTTGCCTCTTATTTAGATGGCTCTCCTTTTTAGTCCTTATTTCATATGTTGTGAGGATCCCATGTAATTCATCAATTATTAGAGTATCTAGATATTTCATTTATTCGATGGTGAAGACTTTGGCATCAAATCTCAAAGGAAGATACCTTAATATTTTTTGCACAATCATTGCATCCTCAAAATTTTCTCCAAGACCTTTGATAGTGTTAAAAATTTCATGCACATGAAGTAGATAGGATGCAATGTTTTCTTCATCATTCATTTTCAAACTTTTGAATTTTCTAGTCGATGTTTTTGAACCTTAGCTTTCTTTACCTTGTCATCTCATTCATAGATTTTCACTTTTGATAGACCACACAAAATTGCATTAGTAGCTTTCTTTATAGTGTATTACCTTGACAAAATCCAATTTTGATAGACCACACACAATTGCATTAATAGCCTTTTTCACTATTTTTACTCACCTTGTTTTCAACTAGATCTGTTGATCAAGATGATGGAGCTACATATCTATTCACAATTGGTTTCCAAATATCAAAGGCAAGGGCCATTTTGTAAATGTGCATCGTTATGCTCCATAAGGCATAGTTTGTTCCATCAACTACGAACCCTTGTTTGAGGAGAATCCTTCTTGACATGTGGCATGTGTGCTCTTGTGGTCTACCTTCTAGAGATTATAATATAATTGAAGGAACCCACTTTGATAACAATTGATGAGAAAACACTTATACAAAGAGGGGGATGATCAATATAAGGTAATCTTTTATATTTTCAAATTGCTTATCAAAATAATATCAATCACACAACACAAATAATTAAGAACACAAGATTTATGTAGAAACCCTTTCAAAAGAAAACTATAAATAAACAGATTGCTTGGATCTACCATCCAAATCCAATCACAAATAAAATACTCTAAAAGTTTTGTAGGCACCAACCCACTGTAGACACTAATCCCCATTGCTAAGCACTAACCCAACAAGTTACACCAATCTCTTCTATTAAGAAGCACCAAACTTCAAATAAAAAATGTTTGTCTTAAGTTTAATAGATTTAATGGTTGGTAATTTAAATATCCTTGGACAACATTTGCTTAAATATCCTTCATAGATCCTTTCAAATATCCTTTGTAGATATGCTCAAATATGCTTCAGAAATATTGTAAAATATGCTTCATAAGTCTACTCAAATATGCTTTATAAATCTGCTTGTATGGAAAATGCATTACATTAAATTCTTTCCTTCTAACTTTTATTCAATCTTCTATTTATAACACACCAATTTTCCTCTTCACCCAAGGGAGGTGATTCCTCAGGAGGGGCTGACCTTATTAGAACAATTTTTAATCTTTCCAAGGAGGTGCTGCTCAAGGTAAGGCCAGCCTCCATAAATAAATTTAATTTAATATAATTTCTCTACAAGGGGATAACACACCAAAGGGTTGTCTAGCATAAATATAATAACTTTATTTTTATGTCAAAGTATGGCCAGTCCAAAGATAAATATTAAGTTAATGCTAATTTGCATATAGCAAAGGGAGTTGAAAAACAATCTTCAAAAAGAGTAATGTAAGTTTGAGAACTGTTATGGAAAGATCGATTAGTGGCCTTTGGCCTTTTTCTTGGACCCAAAGTGTCCTTTTTGACACCAATGACAACCTCTTTGATACAAATGAAAACAATCTTGTGAACATAAACTTCTTATTGTAAAATTGATGTTCTAATACCATGTTAAAATTTGAAATAAAATATATAACCCATAATCTAATGCATACAAATAGATAGCTCACTAAAGCTAAACTAGCTAAGTCTTCAAAATGAGATTTCTCATGATTTTTTCAAATGAAGATTATTCTTCTTATAAATCTGCTGTTATCTTTAGGAAGTCTAAATATTGTGTTCAAGCAAATACTTTATTTAAATAATAACGCTTAGTTATACAAAGAAATTAAAAGATGGAACAACAGGCTAATAGCAAGTGGGTCTTATTTAATTATTTAATAGATATTAGTCATATAGACTTCGCAATTATTAAAAATCAGATCCTTGCATAATCAAGGGATTTCTTCCCTTCCAGCTTGTTAGTGAGATAGTGACGAGTGTAGTCTGCATGCTTATAGTTCTTGGACAACCTTGAATGGTCTTCATCTATTAGTTGAGGCAATGGACCCAACTCCACATCGTAGCTTGGAGCATGAAATGTAGCAATCGATAATCTATCTTTGCTTCCGTTTGTCACTGCTCTGTGCTCAACACTCTTGTATTCTCCATTTGTCAAAACCTGCCAATATTCAAACAGTCAATTCGGTATCCATATATTCATTGCATTTCGAATTCCTTGTCTAGTCATACCTCTAGAGTGTCACCTATGTTGATAACTAGAGCATCTGGGACTGGCTCTACTGAAATCCACTGGTTCTTGCTAAGAATCTGCAACCCTACACATTCATCATCTTGCAGCAACACAGAAAGAGCACTTCCATCAGAGTGTGCACTTAAACCTAGAACCAGATCAGGCCTTGGGCAGGGAGGATACAAGTTCATCCTCACGGCCTGCACATTTTCTCCAAACATCTCTTCAAATATATTGGATTTTAGGCCCAGATTTTCAGCTATGGCACTCAACAATTTCCAGCAGAGTGCAGATACCTCCATTGAATAAGCTTCCACTGTATCACTGCAAAACTCATGCAAAAAACCATGCACTATTAATATCTCAGGTCATGATTATTAATTGACTTGCCTTCGGTGAACTGCGTTAAAATCAGCATACGCGTTGAATATTATAAGACAAATAAAAATAAAAATACCTCTGTGACTGTGCCCATCTGTGTTCCATAGAAATACTCTAGTTGATGAAAAGGAAATAAAATATTCATAGATTACCTTGCGAATAGATTTGGGCATCTGAGAAAATGAAACCATGACCATATCCCTGGATTGTGCCAGGAATCATTTCGTATTTATCTTTTTCTTGAAAAGGCAGCTTGAAGAATTCCCTCGCCACCTTCTTTATTAGCTCCAGTAGTTCCCGGCCGATTCCATGATTCAACACCTGAAGGAGTCCAATGGATTCCAAATCGCAGTCAAATTTTAGCAGTTCAAAAGGATACTACCATGTGGAGATCACTTTGACAACTAAATCTAATTAGATTCAACATCTGGGTTCTGCTATGTATACGAATATAAAAAGGCTTTTTGAAGTATTTAACGGGTTAAGTCAAGAGCCCATTAAAGAATATTGCAGAAGTATTTCTTGTGCATAGAAATTTGAAACAACTGTAAAAGGAAAGTGATGTATATTTACTCCTACAAACCTGAAAAAAAACCCATTCTTTACAAGCCCGGGCGAGCCTGTCCATCTCATGTTGTCTAGTGGAATGGTGTGAGGAGCGTAACTTCGCCATGTCAATGAGAGGGACATGAAGACCAGGGGGAGCACTTAGTACTGTACATCCAATCCTCTCTTGTAGAGGTCGAATATATCGCTGTGGCCATTTTCGACGTTGAACTGGGCATGCCAAGAATTGCCAATACTATTTTGCCTCAATGACGATGTTTGCCAAGACTATTTTGCCCTAATTACGATGTTCAGAGACGGTGCATGTTGTTAAACATCAGCAGGAAATAGTATATATAGGCAAGCAAGAACAAACATCTACCCAACAAAGCGTATAATGCTATGCTGATTTGTTGGTTAGAATTGTGTTCCAGCTCCATGGCCAACAATCTTTGGACTATTCTGTCGCTCTTTACTAGACCGTAGGACAGATGATTGATTGTAATCTGATCATAAAGCAAAATATTTATGTTAGTAATCATATTTAGTTGTCCTAGTTATTTGTGATTAGTGGTTTCATGTTGCATTAGTAATCGCACTCAGTTGCAGCTGGAGCTCATGTTAAGTTTTTTAATAGATTAAAATAAATATTTGAAAAAATTTATGTATGAAAATTGATAATTAATATGAAAATAAAGTTAAATCTATATCTAAATATAGATTTGTTTATGTAGATAATTTAGATTTTCTATTATAATTTAAAAGAATCATATATATATATAATTTATAAATTTGTGAGAAAAAATAAGATCATGGAGATTATAGAAGAAGAAGATGGTACTTAAATTCGAAAAACATATTATCTATTTCTAGGAAAGATAATTTGTATAATGTGTTTACAAAAGGATTACAAAAATTATCAACAAAATAGTTTTGTTTCTTGTGTACGCACTCTCTAAAAGTGTTGTTTACACTATCTCTGAGCTTTCATTGTGTACACTCTCTTAAGAGCGGTTTTTGATTTTAAACTCTAATCTATTCTCTCTAACCACTTTTCTTTTCTTCCTTTTTGTTTTCTATCCATTTTTTGATTTCCAACTACCAATTAATTAATTTTTTCCAAAACAAAATATTTTCTTGATTAAAAATTGATTCAAATATAAGCATCAATAACTAAGCCTCCAAAAACCAATGAATTTCTATAGATTATATAAGATGGGATGTCTCTAGACACATGAAGTCTTCGTAAAGAATGGACTTATTAGAAATGTATTTCTTTGAATTATTGTTATGTATTAAAAACACTTCACCTTAATCTTAAGTCTTTTAAATAGGTACTCTATAATTTTGAAGCCAAACTATGATTTTTTAGAGCTACTATATATGACCTCTAGAGCTAACTTTCTAAAGCATTCTAGAGCTAACTTTTTGGAACATCCGAAAGTTGACTTTTTAGTATCCTAAAGATTTACAAATTTCATCACATATGATCTTCTAGAAATTGAGAAGCCTTCAAAGCTAGTGTCACTATATCCATGATTGACAAAATATATCTTAAGCATTTAAAACTATTGTTTAAGAGTGGTTTGTGAAATATATGAGTTGTTGCTCAAATTTATAAACCTAATTTTTCATTTCCCCATGTTCTACTAAATCCCTTATGAAATAAACATGGATCCCAATATGCTTGCTTCCTCCATGAAAAATTAGGTTATTTTTTAGAGCTATTGATGATATATTATTGCAATATAAGGTTGTAGCATCTTCTTGTTCCTCCTTGAAGTCTACTAGGATCCTCCTACTTAGCCAAATTGATTAGCATGCTACTAAATTTACTATTCTATTCACAACTTCTATTGTCAAAAGAGAAACTATTTTATATTTCTTGGATGACCATGAAATGGATCCTAAACCCAAATGGAAGACATATCTCAATATTCTCTTCCATTCATATAAATTTCCTACCTAGTCGCTATCAATATATCCTACCCAGTCGTTATCAATATATCCCACTAGTTCTAACTTACTTAGTATGGTATTTAACAAATTCCATAGCCCATAACACCATTAACATATCTTGTGATTCTTTTTCTTCTTAAATATGAAATCATGCTTTTAATTCATTCATTATGTCAAATTTTATTTCTATTAATTAATTAAGCTTGCAACCATGCTCTTGTACAAGGTTAGATTTACATTGCTAATATAATCTTTCTTACTTAATTTAAGACATGATTATTAATGTTGATGTAGGCTTGTTGATCAAAATTCTAAATCTCTTCAAATTTTCTTTTGTAAAATATATGAATAATTTAAAAAGATTCTTTTTAAATCTTTAATTTATAAACTTTGGGTGTTATTTCTTTTGTAAAATTGATTGATCCCCTCAATTCATTATGTTGTTGAAAAGGTATAAGGATATTTATTATTTTAAGTATTCTAGAAATATTATTGCATACAACTTTAATATGTAAAATAATAGTAAAAGAGGTATTAAAGAATTCTTTAACACTTTATTTATTATGAAAAGATATTTTTACTTTTTGAAAATCTCTAGAAATTTGCTTGTGAAGGGGTTTAAAAGAGTCCTTTACATTTTGATTATTAGGAAGACATACTTTACCTATTGAAAATATTTGAAAAATTATTTGTGAAGGGATTAAAAAAATAGTTAGGAAGATATACTTTTACATGTTTAGAATTTCTCAAAATTACTTGTGATTCTTTTTCTTCTAAATTTTTTTTAATAAATATTTAAGCACTCTCTAAACTAATAGAATCCCTACCATAACTTTCAAATATCCAAATATTATAAGTTATTTATAGTAATTTTGATAATTTCAAAGATGATTGAATGGTTTAAATTCTACTGATTTATTGAAGTCATATTGTGAATGTTTTCTTTATCAATTCTTGTATAGATTTTGTATTTATTAACAACTGAGCTGTAAGCTCTTTTGGTGACTAGTCTATCTTTGGTTCAGGTATGACTCATTTTTTAACACCCCATTTGAATCACACTGTAGATGTTAGGGGATCTTAGATTGGTGTAACTTTGATACCATGTTAAACTTTTTGTGGACTAGTTAGAATCCAACTTAAGACCTTCCATTTACTGGTGGAGTATTCTACCATTAAATTACCAACCCTAATGATGACCATTCTATTTTCAACTCAAAATTTGACTCATTTTCTGAATAATACTTTTAACATTTAAATCTATTATAAAGTCAAACTCCATTAACCGACTTTGCTGTTCTGGTTTTATATTATAGCATAATCCGAATCCTACTTTTTGAAAAGAAGTGAAATATAAGAAGATCCCAAGTCGTTGAAACTCCATTAACTGACTTGCCTACTCTCATCTGATATGACATGTATTGTTTAAAATACTCAAAGATACTAAATCGTTTGCTTGTCAAGGTAAATGACTATTGAATTTGTCCAACTCATGCTGGGAATCACAACGACAATTATTACGTTCTGTGTACGTAATCGAACTGTTTCTGTTCTTTCTGCTTTGCTTTCTTAATTATAACGACGTGTGAAATGAGATTTTACGATCACACTTGATCATTGTGATGCCGGTTTATCATTGCAGTGAGTAAGTTGCTTTCCTTTTTAAATTATCATTAAGAAAAGGCGCACAGTGAGATATTTTAAGCTCTTACGATCCAAAAAGAGTTGGCTGTCGAAATATGATATCCAAGGAACAGGGTACAATAAACTGGGGTGGAGCTTTGCATATTATATTTGGCTTCATAAAATCTTTTCTATTTTATGATTTTTCTTGGATAATGTGTATGATTGAATAAGGGATTTAATGAGAAATATTATAGCATAATTAATATTATTAAATATTATTATATGATTTTTCGTTCAGAATAAAATAAATAAAAATAATCAATATAAAATCATGGTGTTCTAATAACTTTTTTTTTCTAGAATCTTATTGATTGATATGAATATATTCTTTTCGAGACAATGTATAAAGATTGAATAAGAATTTTATGTTAAGTATGGCCACATGTTCGACACAATCATTATGCAATCTTCATGGAAAGAAGAATAAATAGAAAGAATCAACATAAAATTATGTTGTTTTCATATTGTCTTAAAGACTTATATTGTTAGAAATTCCCTCCCCTCTTTCCTTTTGCAATCTTATTGATTGAGACAAATATAACATTAGAACAATTTAACTATATATTCATGAAAAAAATTGGAAAAATACATTTTTTTATGAGACCTTTAATTTTCTTTAGACCCCATCACATTGTCTAAACCTATTACATTGTATAAATTGCTGGTCACATTTTTGTTGACTACTTAATTTATATTTTTTGTTTGTTGCCTATTAGACTTCACATAAAAACAATGAGAATAAAGTTTCAATATACTTTGTTATTCCTTTCTATGCCCTTAGGTATAGGAAAACAATCTTCCAAACAATATTCCTAATATACGAGTTGTTTATGATTGCTTGGTTATATTTCACTACCCTAGTAATGAATATATTCATGCCCTTTTTTGGGTAATATTTATTGATTGAATAGATATTTTTTTACAAGTACGAGAACATGTCCAACACCATTATTATGTAATTTTCATTAAGATTAGAATAAATTGAGAGAATCAACATAAAATTATGGTGTTTTGCTAATGAATTTAGATTTTATAGTCATAATTTTTTTTTAATATTTTTAGTTTACAATATTAGTGGTTGATATGAATATATTCACAATTATTTGGATCAATGTGATAAAATGAGTATAGATTTTATGAGAAATATAAGTTTTCCTCAACACCACTATTATCTAATCTTGATTAGGTGTAGAATAAGTTGAAAGAATCAACATAAAATAAGGGTGTTTCTCTATTGACTTTAGATTTTAGTTGGTTATATTTTTTTCCCTTTCCTTTTGCAATCTTATTGATTCACACAAATATATAATTAGAATAATTAAAAATTATATATTTATATATAATGTTACGATAAAGTATGAAAATGAATTTTTTGATACCTTTAGTTTTCTTTACATCCCATCACCTTGTATAAACATTATATTGTGAGCAATTGATGGTTGTATTTACTTTCCCTTTCTTGGCCACTTTATAATTTACCTTTTTTTGTTTTTCCTTATTAGACTTTATATATAGTGAATGAGTGTAAAGTTTCAATATACATCTCATTTATTCTACACTTAGGTATGCATAATTTTTCTTTCCAATTCTTGAGATATTTATGATGCTTTTATTATATTCTCACCACTTAATCAATGGATATATTCATAAGTTTTTAGAACAATGTATATGGATTGTTACTAGAGCTATAACATGTTCAACACTATTGCTATAAAATTTTCATTTGAATTAGAATAAATTGAGAGAATTGACATACTATTATGATATTTTATAACAAATTTAAATTTTATATCATTTGACATTGATTCTTCCCTTTCCTTTTACAATATTATTGATTGATATAGGCATTGAAATAGAATAGTTTAAAATATATACTTATTTAAAAAGTTGGAATAGAATTGTGAGAATAACCTTTTACAATTTCACTTATTTTCTTTATAGCACATCACATTCTGTAAACTTTTTACATTCTATGAAACATTTCTTGGTTTTAATTACTTTCATATTTTTTCCATTTCTTAACACACCATTTTATTTACTCCCTATTCAAATTAACAAATATCTAATGAGTTGACATTGCCAATTTAACTTGTTCCCCTTTCCTCTACCCTTAAGAAGAAATAAATTGTCTTCCTAATTCTTAAGATGTGTATAATTCTCTTGTAATATATTCACTACCCTAGTAATTGAAACATTATATGATAATATGGAGTTAAATTTCTAAGTATTTATAAGAGAGGTAACCATATAAAAGTTATCACAATGGATGAAAACATATGGTTATGTTCTACTATATCATGACTAACCAAAGAAGTTACATAATTATTTTATAAAGGATAACTATCATCCAATTTTCTTTCATAATGATCATTAATATTTTATTTGAATCCTATGCATATCTCTCTTATCCTGTCTTCTATAATTAATTCTTATTTCATGAATCAAGCTACTTAGAATGACTATAATAAAGAAATTTTGAGATGGATAAGATCTACCCTTAATTTCCCCACTTTTGATATAATAAAATAGGTCATGTTAATGTCACAAGTAAATAGATGAATAATAAAATATGTCTTGTTAATGTCACAAGTAAATAGATGAATGATGAGAGCATTATATACCTATGCAATTATCTTTCAATTTTATTGTTTCAATATATAGGGTCAAATTTTTGATTTCGTATTTTATGATTTGCACAAACCTTTATACAAGGATGAAAAAATAGGTTACTTGAAAATGGATTCTAATAGAATATTCCATCGTAAGATGCCAAAATCTATGGTGTACTAGAATATTCTAAGAATCTTAAAATATTTTAGCCATCGTGGGATGTTTGCCAAGGTCGGGTTGTCGTCACCAAATTTTCAAAAGGGGGGTGCTGATAATTTTGAATGGCTACCTAGAATGACATAAGAATTACAGTCATTCTAAGTAGCCACTTAGAATTTACTATAATCAAGGAATTATATAGGAATGATGAGTGTATTAAATACCTATGCTACTATCTTTCAATCCCATTGTTTCAATACTCCATGTAGTGAGTAATACTAGAATAATAAATAAGGTTTAAATATTTGTATGAAGGATTTATTTGAATTTTCAACATATCTATATTTTCTCTACTTTTAGATGGATATGAACATCAATAACAGTCATTTTATAATTTAGAGGAGAAAATATATAATTTTATCTTATCACCTATTTAGTGATAGTGAAGATAATTATTTTGGTATATGATTATATTCCTAGATGAAGAAATAAAGGGAAATGAATATATTTATATTCTTGAAAATTAATACATATATAAATTTGCAAATTTTCGTACAATATAACATCAATCCCTAACATAAGGAAGAATTAGAGGAGAGGGAACAGGAAGAGGAGCAATGGGGGGAATTTAAATTTTGGAGATGATGCAGGTGGAGAAGGAGACGATTTAGAGGATGTGGATGGTTTACTGGTGGGAGGCGACTTGTGGTTGGGCAGGTCAATGATGTTGTGTTGTTGGGTAGTGGCAGCTTTCTGTTGGTTTTTTTTGTCTTCCAGTCAGGTTGACATGTTCTAGAGTAGGCTATTGTTGTTTAGTTGAGATGTGACAATTTTGCTTCTTTGTCGGGATGGAGTGGAGACTGTCATTGCTCCTCTAGTTTTTAGCAGCTTTTTGAACTACCTTTTTGAAGGCTTATCTTGTGGTGTTTCTTGTGGCTAGCTTGGGTTGTTTGGAGAGTGATTCTCTCCAAGTTTGGTTTTGGGTTTTTATCCTCCTCTAGTCTTTGAGGTTTATTTTTTTGTTGGAGGATCTTTTTTTCTCTATGGAAGTTGGTTTCTGGTTTAGCTATGACGCACTACTATCTCTTTATGTTTATGCTTTCTATATTTCAAGGGTACATACTCCCTATTGTTGGGGAGTTTGGGTTTGGATGGCAGAAGGGATTGTTGGGTCTTCATGGCTGGAGATCTTCTTTTGGTTTGAGAAATTTCGAATGTTCGTGTGGAGGATGGCTTTCAGAGGATTTGTTGCCTTTGCTTATGTTTCTCCTTGCTGGTCTAGGTGGTTCTTTATTTCTTTATTCTTGACCCAAAAGTGTAGATTTAGTGGTGGTTGGTTCTCCTTTTGGTTTGAGAATCTCTTGTTTATAAAGGGGTTTTTAATCCCTGGGGAGGATGTTTTGTTTTCCTCTTTGAAAGTGGTTATCAGAGCATTTGTTGTATATGATTTTTTGTCTTTTCTAATGGTTGGGATCATTCTATTGTTTACCATAAAGGCCCAGGTGTGCTGGAATTTCACTTAGTTGGCTGAGTTGCTCTCTTATCTTATGAATCTTGAGCTCATGTTGCCAAAAAAAGTCGCATTTACTCTTTCCACCAATGGGCCTTCTTGTTGTTGGATTCTTCAGTTGGTATCTACTATTGAGGTGGAGACTACTCCTTTTAAGGGGCAGTCCTTTCCTATTGAGGTGGATTTGGGAGTTGTTGATTTGGTGGGAAGATTTTCTCTCTCTCTCTCTCTCTCTCTTATACGTTTCTCTTAAGGTGGAACTTGTGTGGGTTGGGGATTTGTGTCTTTGGTGGAAAGGGTTTTCCTATCATCCTCTCCTATAGAGGGGAGCACAATCCTTTAGAGATGGAGTATGGGATAGCTATTTAGGTGGGTTGTTCGGAGCATCTTATTTGTTGTATCCTAGTTGATGCACCTATAGTTATTTTGATTAGTTAGTGAGGTTTTAGGTCTCCATTGACTGGATGATGCAAGCAGTTATTCTAACTTTTATGTTGTTTGCAGCCTGAGTTGTCTTGCTTATCTTTGATGGATGTTGTTGTTTCACTATTGTTGATTTTCTAGTTTGTCTCTGTTAGCAACTTTCTTACTTCAGATAGGGTTTTGGATCACTATAAAACCATATGTAATGTGTTTTAGGGCCCCATCAAAACCTATTTTACCCTTAATCAAAAAGATCAATACTCAACATATCTGTTCTCTCTCTTCATTTTCATTCTTAAATTGGGCTTTTCTAGTAATGAACCAACCAAAAGAGATAGTACCCACATATTCAATTAGAAATTATAAACATATTTTATTTTTCATACATGCATAAATAACAAGAATAGTACATAACATAAAAAATAATGGAGAACCATAACTATACTATTTCTTGATCCAATGCACATAAAATCTTAAAATTAATATAACTATACTATTTAAATTTAATATTTCCTATAAGCTCATAAGTCATTCTCTTCACACATTAATCATATAATAAAAAACACATTTTACGAATGATAGTCACCGTAAGCTCAATCTTGACCAAAAATAAATTCAATCTCACAAAAATGTATATCATTCAAATAAAAATAATAAATAACCAATTGAACAATAAATAATAATATTCAATAAAAGAATCATCACGGTAATAGTTCTAAACAATACAATTGTTATGTTAGTAATAAATGTAGTGTAGAAAAATGTAACCCTTTTTCACACTTAATTTGGGAATGAATAATTATTAATAAAATGGACTTAATGATGCCTTATTTAGGGTGTTGTAAAGTGTATCTTTACCCTTTCACACTAATCTAGGGCTTTATTAATTAATTAAGGTTAATTTGAGCTTAATTGGCCCCTTTAATTCAAATCCAAGCCTAATTTATTGCATTTTTTTAGGGATAAAGCTCAACACTCTTAAATAATATTACACAACACTTAATTTTACAAGGAATGTGTCCTAGGCTAGTAACCTAGGACCCATTCACCATCTAGAAAATGGGTCCTCACTAGGTCCTAGGACGCCCTTTTGCATATCATTTCACATCCCTCAAAGTGTGTCCTAGTCAAGCATGCTAGTACCCATTCGCCCTATGGTGAATGGGTCCTCACTTAAGTTAAGACCCCCCCCCCTAGGATATGTTTTTGGTGGTATTTTGATGATTTAAAATCCTAGATCTGATCTTGGATTTTGTTATTTGAATTTTGGGATTTAATATTAAGTTAAGTATAAATACTAGGTTATTTCACATAGTTTCACCTAGAAACTTCAAGTCTTCAAGAATTATATTATTTTTATGAGATCAAGAGTTCAAAAGAGCATTCAAGAAGGCATTCAAGGGAAGATTATTAAATTTTATTGCAACAATTAAAGATCATATCATCATGCCAAAGTCATGCATGTTGTTGAGCTAATGTGATGTTGTAGCATTGGTGAACAAGTTCAAGTGTTCAAAGCCATTACCTTATGTCAAGTTCATGATTACTACACTCATTGAGGCCACTTCATGCTAAGTTTCAAATTTATCCAAGGTTCAATTGAGGATTGGTGAGTTGTGGCATTATATTGTTAATTCATCTTTCCTTTTATGCATTGTTTCAATTCAAGGTTTAATTACCAAAATGGAGTTTGACCAAGGAAAACCCCTATTCCCTAACAAAACAACATTTTTCTTCTCCTTTGATGTGTGATTGCAGGTTTTAGGTTGAAGATTAACTAGAAAGAAAAGTTTATAAAGTTGTAAAAGTTCCAAAGTTATAAAAGTTGTCATCTTTCTTGCAAGATCGCAGAAATTATTCTACAGAATTTATTTCCAATTATTGGGAGTTGAACACCTAGAATCTGCGAGTGTAGACATTGAAGAATAGAACCCAAAAATTTATTTTATAGAAACCTAGTAGGGACCCATTCGCCATTGGGCGAATGAGTCCTTAGTGAGGCCCGAAAAAACACTTTTTGCAATAGGTACACATCATTTTACCATCTTAAACCCTACCTTTTTACTGTTTCATCAGTTAGGCTTGTTTTCAGATTATTATTTATGCATTATAACTCTCATAATTGAGTGAAACAACAAGTCAAAAATTAGGTTTATCATTTGGTTAATCCATTTTGGTGCATCTCTATTTTTATTTGTTCCAATAAATACTTGACTAACAAAATAATAACCATTTTAACAATATGTAGGATTAACACTACAAACATAGGCTTAGCAATATAAAATATATCACAATAAATATTTTTTTTAATAATTAATCAATCCAATTCCATTTTGTACTATCTACCTACTTATGAGAAATAATTAGTTCATTCTAATATCTATGCCATGTATAGGTCTTCATAATTACCAATGATTATGTAATGAATATACTATTCAACTTAAATTAATATGGATTACATAAACTAATTTGGAAATATTACATAATCCTAATTATGATGACTTAACTTAAATTAGAATAGATTATATCCTTTAAGAAACATAGTAATACTAATTACATAAGCCAATAGAACTAATTACAAACTAAACATGACTAGTTACTTAGCCTAACAAGTTTGATTCTAAAACTACTACTATTCAATAACATATAAACTAATTGGTCTCATTAGAAACATAAAAAAATGAATTTCCATAATGTTTGGATGTTCATACAATCATATTATATTAAGTAACCAAAAAATAAAGTATCATTGATGTAGGCTACTCCCATTACTATCTAAAACTCATAACCAGAAGAAAAATTGTACAAAAAATGCAAGAAGGAAAAAATCAATTATATTGTCCTTAATAATGAAATGAAATTAAATTATGTAGAAGCTCACAAGCTTTCCTTAAAACATGGGATTTTGATTACAAAAATGTGTAACAATAGAGTCTTCAATCCTCCACTCAATTCAACAACATTTGGTTTTGTAAAGCTGCAACTCCTCAAAGACAACATCTCACTAACAAAAGGGAAAAATATATAGAGAATTGAGGATGAGAATACCATTGTGGTATTCCAAAAAAACATGCAAATATCTCCTTCAAAAATCCATGCTCCTTTTGAGGAAAAATCATAAGTTAATAAAAAATTCTAAATTCTCACATAGCCTTCACATGGGTGCCTAAACCACAACCAATCAAATTGTGTCAAACTCTAGATGTTTCCTTAATCTCCAATAGCTCCAATGACTCCATGCAATAACATGCACCAACATGCAAGTTTGAACACTCAACATGAAAATGCATGGAATGTATGTAAATGAACATGCAAGAACATGCATGCAAAGTGGTCCCCACCTAGAAATGAGACACCCAAATAGAATATTCATCTTGGAATACCTTTAAAAAATTTATTGAAGTATTAAATTCTCTCCAAAATTACAATTAAAAATCATTGTAGTCACCCAAAATAATATTTAGTTAAATAAATACTTATTATTTATTTAATTTAACCTATCTACCTTATCCTAACATTTAATTAAGTAATTTTTATTTATTTATTTAATTAATCTCCCCATCATCCTTTATCCACCACCTTTAATTAAATAAATCTACATTTATTTAATTAAGGTTAACCTTTTCCTATATTCCTCTAAAATCCCCTAACCTTTCTTAAGTTAATTAATCCTTGATTAATTAATTTTATCCCTTTTCTAATCATCGTTATCCCATTGACCAACATTTAACTCCATATAAGTTTATTAACTCAATCTATCCTCATTAATCAATCGATCCTTGATTAGTTGATCTAAAACTCATTTATAATCATCATTATCATTATTTTCTAATTTTAAATTCCTTCATCTCACGTACCCCCACTAACCTCTTACACAAGCCACCCTATCTCTTTAATGCCTCTCTTCCCAACATGTTCTCACACACATGTGTGAGAACACCTCCCAACTTCACCCCTATCCATCTTATGACACTTGTCACAAGGCTAATCAATCTTCATCCTTGATCCAAACCTCACATTATCAATCAATCTCAACCCTCCATTATCCATTCAATCTTAGCCATTGATTCCTCTCACCAAATTTCTATATAACGAGGCCTTTGTTGTTTTTCTTTCAACACACATTCATCTCATCCTTATGCAGCTCAAATATCCATTACATCCTACCATCATTATTCTAAATTTGTGAGCAACCACATCCCTTCAATCATTGGAGAAAATCTGGAAGAAATGAGTGCTTCTTGTGAGCTCAATCCATGAAGAGGAAGGACCAATGAAGGTATAACATTCTTGTTTTTATTTCATATTCATTTTCACCTATCTACCTTCTTTATCATCTTCACCATCTTAATTTTGGCACGCCCAGTGGCTTCCCACTCCTTTTTTCTAATATTTCATCAAAGTTTTGTGTGTTTTGAAGTTTCAGGTACAATGTTTTAGGAAAATACTATGAATTGGTGCCTAAGTGCAGACTTTTGGCACCTAACTACAGATTTGTAGCACCTAAGTTCAACATTGTGGCACTCATGTAACCTAGAAATGTGCCTCTTCTTTTCCTCACTTCTTTTATCATTCTAACCTAAATCTAGGGTTTATTTGGCTTATAACATCTTGTTTTGTAGGTATTCATTGTGCTAATAATTTTTTTTGAAGGTTCATCCATCATTTGCATGCTTAAAATAGGTTTTCTTCAAGTTTTATGAGACTAGGTTTTCATACAAGCTTTCTAGGTCACCTAGTTTCTTCTTCATTTTCAGCTAATTTTCATTGCATTTGAAGACATATTTTGGATAGATATACATTTTTTTAAGTTCCCCATATGTCCATCTATCCATTTCCCCATTATTTTGGTCCAAAGCTTTATTTTCTGACCTCCGAGAGTCATTTTTTGGCACTTTCTACAAAATGGCGCCCAAGTGCACAATTGTGCCACCTCTATTCAAAATTGTTGCTTCTATGTTTTAGGGGAAATATTTCGAGGTTTATCAGGTGTTCATGCTATCAAATATCTTATTTTTAAGTCATTACATGCATTTTTGGGTTGTTTTCTCAACTTGGTATCTGGCAAACATCAATTTTTCACCTTCGAAACCTATCTTTTTGGCCTATTTTGAAAAACTATGCCTATGTTCATAGAATGGCGCCTTTTTTTAACAGAAAAACAACTTTATCTGCAAAATGGTGGCTAGGTTTTAGGATGCATCTTTAAGTCTTCTTTCATTTTTTATTTGCATCTTATCTCTATTTTTGGATACTAATGCATGTTGTAGGTCTCTGATGCTAATCTAAGGCACAAATCATCACATATCTATGGTTATCTTCATGCTAAAAATATTTTTATTTGACCATATTATCATCTAACCACTTTTTTTACAACTTTAAATTGATTGTGAACGGAAAAATCATCAAACATCATTTTCTTGTAGATTCGTTTGTCCAAGGTTTTCTTTTTTCCACTAATCTAGACACATCTTGTTTCTTAAGGTTAATAAATTTTTGTGTGACTTGTCTTTGAGTGAGTGGTGTGTATGCTCTCCACTCACACCTTGTGTGTTCTTGAGGATCAAAAACATCACTTACTCTTTTTCTTTTTCTTTTTATCCTAAGGAACCCAATGCGTGTATGCCCCTCCTCGTGCTAGGATGATCTTGGGGATCAAAACATTTTGTATAATTCCTTTTACCTGGGGCCTACCTAGGGATTTCATCACCATAGGGGACGACTCCAACTCCCATGTTTTGACGGAGTATAAAGAGTGGGAGGTGAGAAAGCCACCTCTCTTGGAAGTGAAAACCTAGTGAAAACAAATTAGCCAAGGATCTGAGGATTGAACATACACTACAAAAATCCATGAAACTTTGCCACTTTATTTTTTTTTGTGCTTTCAATTCTGTCTCCTAGTTAAGTAATAAAAACCTTCACCTCATTCAATTCTTCCTATCCTCATCATCCTTCCACATCCTAATCATACTGTCTTTTCCATCCTAATCATCCCATCCTAATCCACTATTTTCATATTAATCACCCCTTCTAATCCTAATCACCCCCCCATCTCATCATAACCATCCTTTATTATCCTTAACATCCATTTTCATCCTATTCCCCCTTAATTTTAATCACCTAATCCTAATCATCCCATCATAATCCTCTATAATCATTCTAAATATCAATCTTGTCCTAATCATCCCATAATTAACCCCTAATCCTTCATTTAGGACCCTAAGCAAAAATTTTCCAATTTATTTGAGGTCCTAATTCTTATCCTAATCATGCCCCATAATCCCTACCCACTTTCATCATTAATATTGGTACTAATATCCTATATCCATCATCATCCTTAATCCATATCCCCCACTATCATCCTTAATCTTCATCCCTCATCATCATTTTAATCCAATCACCCTTTCCAACCTAATACCATTTTAACCAAATCCTAATGTAATCCATCCACCCCTCATAAAAAATCCAATCATTCATTATCCATCTATCCATCTATCCATCTAAATCAAGCATCAAATCCACATCCTTAATAAAAAATCATCACTTGAACATCAAAATTTGGTTAAGGAATTAATCTCCTTCATAACCCATATCCTTTCATCATCATCCAAATCTTTCATCCAAGGATCCTATCCTTAATCCAATATCATCCATTTCAAATCCAATCTCCCATTCAAAAATCAAGACCTTAATTTAATTTTCC
Source organism: Sequoiadendron giganteum (assembly GCA_007115665.2). Classification (NCBI taxonomy): domain Eukaryota; kingdom Viridiplantae; phylum Streptophyta; class Pinopsida; order Cupressales; family Cupressaceae; genus Sequoiadendron; species Sequoiadendron giganteum. Next base: position 671,296,371 of record CM021103.1, on the reverse strand, counting down.
TCTTTAATCCAAACTTGCTTAAGAAAATTATCCTATCTTAAGTATAGTTATCAAATCCAATCAATTCCTACTTAATGAATATTCCTATCTTAAGTAGAAATCAAATCCAATTAATTTTTTCTTAGAAGCATTAGCCTATCCTAATGTTAGCGAATGAATTGGCCACTTGAATAGATTGATAACTTTAACCCTAATACACCCTTAAATCACTTGAGACAATCATTGATAGCTCTGGAAATATCACAATTGCATTTGCAAATTTCCTCTAAATTAAAGAGGTATAAATATCTCATGTGATTTAACTAGAAATAAGGTAGCTTTTAATCGAAAAACGATAAGGTGACAAACATTAGCTCATAAATATGATACTAACGTAAATTGGAGAGTAGAAAGCCATAAACTATCAACACAAAGATAAAAAATAATTATGACTATTATACCACATGAAAGACAAGATTATACTATAATAAATGTATTCCATAGACTATATATCACAAATAAAATATGACTATTACATGCTCAACACAAAGATCAATATGTTAAACATCACATTAAATTCATAATTCAAAGATTACAAACCATTACAACATAAATCAGTGTGATGTTCCTTCTTGAAATACAAAACTGTATCTATGGAGATTGGACCCTATATCCATCTCTTTCATCCTATTTATAGAAAGCCAATTCCCACAAAAAAAATTAATAAAACCGTTACTAAATTTGGCGATACTTCTTGTTTCTCTGCCATATTCTTGAAAATAGCTAGGGGAATATGATCAATCAGAATAATTAGTCTAACAAATGAAATGACATCAAGCAAGAAAATTGATCTTGTTTTCAACAATTACCATCAAATGAACTTCCCCACAACCATAGGGTATGTGCAGGAGCATGATGGGCCAAAAAGTGGTGATATGTAAGTGATATGATGGCCCATATGGCCGATGACTTTTTTTCTACCCAAAATTGAGGAAACGAAAAGGGTTTTTAAAGGAGATTCTTAGCTTTCCATCAATATAAATTATGATTTACTTTGAATTTAATAAATAATTATTATTAATTTTCTATTTGAATTACGACTAAAGCCCTAATTGATAGGTTGATTGCAAAACATCTATAGCTTTCAAATGGTATCACATTTTTTGAATCTAAAACATGTGTCACATTCTATGTTTTGCATACTATAGGATTAGAAAATAATAATAATAATTTCATGAAGTTTTGACCAAGTTAAGGTGGTCAGACATATGAGTTTTTATATTATTTAATTAGTTGTAATAAAAAAATCATAATTAATTATTTACTTGGAAAAAAATTACAAAAAAATATGCATCACATCGAAACATGAGTCCTCTACTTATATCTAAAATATTATAAAAAAATATTATCATTTTATTGTGGTTAGGGGTATGTGTAGGATCATGATGGGCCAAAAAGTGGTGATATGTAAGCCATTTGATGGCCCATGTGGCTGACGACTTTTTTTTAACCCAAAATTGATGAAACGAAAAGGGTTTTTAGAGGAGATTCTCAGTTTTCCACCAATATAAATTATGCTTTACTTTGAATTTAATAAATAATTATTATTCATTTTCAATTAGAATAAGAATAAAGTCTTGATTGATAGACTGATTGAAAAACATGTATAACTTTCAAATGATATCACATTTTTTGAATCCAAAATATGTGTCACATTCTATGCTTCGCATAATATAGGATTAAAAAAAAAAAATTGAATTTCATGAATTTTTGACCAAGTTAGGGTGGTTAGACAGACGAGCTTTTATATTTTTTAAAAGTTATAATAAAAAATTCATAATTAATTATTTACTTGGAAACAAATTATAAAAAAATATGTATCACATCGAGACATGAATCCTCTACTTATATCTAAAATCTTATAAAAAAATATTATCATTTTATTGTGGTTAGGGTGGTCAGACAGACACCTACTTCCATGATGATCCTGCACATACCCTTAGGGTGGTCAGACATCCACTTACTTCTTATTTTTTTCCTGAAATTTAAGTACTACTGCATTGAAATTTAAAATTTTCACCAAATAGATTTTTTTATTTTTTAATTAACCTCTAGTACTTTAGAAACTACCTTCAATTTGCTACAGATTTTATTCTTACATGTTTTTGAAATAATATAGATAACTTATTCAAAATTTTATGTCAAGTTGCCTAACTCTGATTTTCTAAATTTTTATCGCCACTTAAGGGCCTATTTTTTCCATGATGATCCTGCACATACCCCATACAATTAATAAAGCTTTAAGGAACCACAAGATAATCACACGTGTATGTTGTCCAACTAGGAATGCAATTTAAAACTAGTTCAAATCAGCCATTAATTCAAACAAAGTTTTCATCCCATCGAATCTAAGAAAGATAACATAGATGTCTAACCAACCATCTATAAATTCAACTAGTGTCACCACACTTCATCATTCTGAAGCATCCAATATGGAAAGCGCTTAGAGTGATGGTGTCTCTACAAATGATTTCATTGTTCTAGAGGAGATCGAGTGTAGTCCATTGTTCAGGCATTTTTTTGTTCAATTGAAGGAAGTCTTCATGATACAGAGCGAGGTGGAAGAAGTGCTTCACATTATCCTGGGTGAAGCATTTTTGAGCCAGGCACATGTGCATTGCTACCATGCTAGAGCATTTTGTGTACACAATCATCAGGACCTTAGATCATTGTGACTAGGGCCTAAGAGCATCTAAATGTTTGGTGAGTTTTGAATTCCATCACCGTGTTAATGTAGCTATTGCTAGGCTCAGTCACTATCCTTGGAGCGGGCTGGTGGGAAATTCCATTTGCATTGTATTGGCTCTTTAGAATGAGACTGTGGAGGAAGCAGTTACTCTTCTCCATATAAGAAATATGGGGAATGACATGGGGATTTTCACCCAATTTCTGTAGTCACATGACAACCTACTATCTCCTGCTCAAATTGAACGCCTCTAGATTATGATTAAGGGTATTTGAGTGTTGATTTTTTCCCTTTGTGTATAAACAAGAATGTCTCTTTTTTCTTTTTGTTATCAATATCAACTTTTTTTAGTTTTAGCATAGAAAATCATGCACTTTTGAAAAAAGAGATGATTTCACACTTAATTTGGACTCATTTTGTCACCCTTGTATTAATTATCCTTCAAAATAATCATTTATAGGCCCCTAAGACCCATTATTTTGGAATTATGAGGCCCATTCCACTTAAAAATCTTTTAAAATCTATCAAAATCCTGAAAGATTCAAAAACCCACCTCAAAAACTTAAGGTGGGATTCATTCACCACCTTGGGTGAATGAGTCCCCTTAGGTGGGACTCATTAACCCAGGGTGGCGAATGAGTCCCTTTTGGGGAATTTTTTAATTTTGAGTGGAAATTCATCAATTTAATTCAAATTTTTGGTGAATGTTAGCCTTTGGGATATAAATAATGGTCAATTAGGTGTTGATGCCTATACAAGAAAGCTTCTAAGTCATTTTTATCAATATTTAAGCACTTTGAGCAAGCATTGTCCAACATCAAGCATCAAGAGTCTTCAATAAAGTTCTCACAAGAGCATTCAAGTTTCAAGAGCAAGTAAAGTTGAAGCTTTAGAGCAACATTAAAGTGTGTTCGTAGGTATTCAAGCTCAGTTTAGATCAAGATCAAGCATTGTCAAGGGTTGATCATGGATGCCTATGGTGAATCATGATGGATTCTAGGTTGGGGATATGCAACTAGCCATCAATTCAATCCTAAAGACTTGTTTCCTAAGTGATTCAATCCTCCATTATCACTCTACATTCAGCCTAACAAAGGTACAATCATTACTAGGGTTCATTTTTAATGATTGAAGATCATTACAAGTGAATCATTCATCTTTTCATTTCTATTCTTGCATCATATTATTTCATGTTAGAGTAGGATTGTATCTTATTTCAGATTTCCTAGTCTTAGACACACTTAAGGCTAGGGTTTCCATGCACATTTCATTATCCTTTTCAAGGTTTAATTACCAAACTTGGTGTTTGACCAAGGAAAATCCCCCATTACCAAATCAAGACAAATTATGTTTTGTAGGTGAATTTTATAGGTTTGGATCTGAAATTCGAGTTGGAACAGAAGAGCACGTGCTAAGGAGTAGATTATATTTTTCATGTCCTAGAAAATATAAACTAGATTCATTCTGCAAGTGTGGAAAATGAGTCCCATTCTTGCTATTTGTCAGATCAAGTTGCTGATTCTGATACCCTTTTTCTTGAAGAAGGTTCACACATAGAAATCGAGATCTAGGACTAATCCACCCAAGTTGGAAAACGAGTCCTAGTTGGTCAAAAAGCTAGCATCTCCAAAATTTTAGAGTTGTTTCCAATTTCTTGGAGGTTTCCAGGTGCACATTTCTAGTTAAATTTTTTTTTTTACATTTCATTTGCATTTTTAAGTCTTCTTTTAGGTCATTTTGCTTACTACACTGTCCACCTCTCGGTTTATTTTACCAAGATAATAATGCAAATGAGCTAGGATACAATGCCCCCAGTGTATAATGTCTAATGCTCTACCATCTCTCTTATCAGATGTACTAGTCCTCCCTCTAGGTGCACTACTCACCCATCCGGGATGAGCACTAGTGCAACTATCAACATCATAATCCGTCTCACTAGTGGGGCTCGTAAGTATAGAAGTATCACCAAGTCTATTTGTTCCCTCACTCTCTCATCATCTACTAGTCCATCCAAGCAGTATTGTGTGTCATATTTCATCTCCTCGAATGTCTTCTCTTCTTGGAAGCATACTCGCTCACCCCGAATGGGAACTCAGAGTATGCAATGTATGTCTTCTAGTGTGATCGTCATCTAAACAATCAACAGATGAAACATGCATGTATCGACATCCCAACGCTCTGCTAGTTCCATCAACATCGCATCATGGTACGTCATGAAAGGCATGAGGTATGCCTAGTGAAATCCTATAGTTTGTAATAGCTCTACTTCCTCCACTAAAAGGATGGGGGCTGAATCTCCCAGCAGACTGATCTATCTACCTCACAAATGCTAATGTGAATGGGTGGGCACCTAAAAAAAGTATAGAAATATATCCTATAAGAAAATTTTCACATCAATAATCATAAAAGTGTAGTAAAGCTACTCTAGTGTGCTTTCCTAAAGGCTCTAGACACTTTTGAACCCTTTTTGGATACTTCACGAAGAAACGAGGCACTTTGTGAAAAAGTGGGATAGTTCGCAAACAAAAGGGACACTTTGTGAACAAAAGGGACACTTTGCAAAAAATGGAACAGTTCAAAAAAAATGGGATGCTTTGCGAACTTTTATCCAAGGCCCTAAATTATCCTAAAAATACATAAAAATCATCAAATTACTATGTAAGGACAAAGGGAAGGTTGATGATTTGACTTACCTCATGATGACATTCATCGCGTGCCACCTCATCCCATAGCACATCTAGTCTCATAGGCCTACAATCTCATTTTCTCGACATCTTTCACTATTCCTCAATCGCTATCAAGCTACAAAAGGTAAATGGAAAAATAGTAAGAATTTACTTGATTTTTTCACTCTTATGTAAGTTGAAATTAGGGTTTTTACTACATTAGGGTTAAAAAGTGCCTTTTAATAAAATCAACATAATGGATGCTAGAGAGCTCTGTTTTCGATGCCATTTGTTCCATTGGAATTGTGATTTCACTCCCAACATCATCAATTGTCTATCATTATGTAGCATGGTATTTGGAAATTCCCTATGATATAACTCATCATGTTTGATGTTGCTAGACTGCTACCTTGATTCCACCTCTATAAAGCAAGTAAAATCAAGGGGGGGCATATATCTACCCTCAAATATGATCTCTAGATGGAGGCTTTCTAAGAGGATTGTTTTTGGACAACTAACGGATTTGTGTTATAGGATGTGACTCTTAACATTGTGGTTTTGCAGCTAACTACAGTGGGGGCTTCATTCTCCCATGTCATTATTGAACTCATATGTATATCCTTTTTAGATTCCTTTATCTTACATATGCACATAAAGTCATATGGGTGCTAAAGTGGGGGCTAAATGTAGCATTGAAAATCATGCACTCTTCAAAAAAGAGATGATTTCACACTTAATTTGGACTCATTTTGGCACCGTTGCATTAATTATCCTTCAAAATCATCATTTATAGGCCCCTAAGACCTATTATGTTCAAATTTCGAGGCCCATTCCACTTAAAAATCATTTGAAAAATCTATCAAAATCCTGAAAGATTCAAAAACCCACCTCAAAAAATTAAGGTGGGACTCATTCGCCACCTTTGGTGAATGATTCCCTTTAGGTAGGACCCATTCACCCAGGGTGGCGAATGAGTCACTTTTGGGGCCTTTTTCAATTTTGAGTAGGAATTGATCAATTTAATTCAATTTTTTGGTGAATTTTGACCTTTGGGATCTAAATAACGGTCAATTAGTTGTTGATGCCTATAAAAGAAAGCTTCTAAGCTATTTTTATCAATCTTTAAGCACTTTGAGTAAGCATTATCCAACATCAAGCATCAAGATTCTTCAAACAAGTTCTCACAAGAGCATTCAAGTTTCAAGAGAAAGTAAAGTTGAAGCTTTGGAGCAACATTAAAATGTTTTTGCAAGTCTTCAAGCTCACTTTAGATAGAGATCAAGCATTGTCAAGGGTTGATCATGGATGCCTATGGTCAATCATGATGGATTCTAGGTTGGGGAGATGCAACTAGCCATCAAGCCAATCCTAAGGACTTGTTTCCTAAGTGATTCCATCCTCCATTATCACTCTACATTCAACCTAAGGAAGGTACAAGCATTACTACGGTTCATTTAGGATGATTGAAGATCATCATAAGTGAATCATTCATCTTTTCATTTCTATTCTTGCATCATATTCTCTCATATTAGAATAGGATTGCATCTTGTTTCGAATTTCCTAGTCTTAGACACACTTAAGGCTAGGGTTTCTAGGCACATTTCATTATCCTTTTCAAGGTTTAATTACCAAAATTGGGGTTTGACCAAGGAAAACCCCCATTACCGAATCAAGCCAAATTATGTTTTGTAGGTGAATTTTATAGGTTCGGATCTAGAATTCGAGTTAGGACAAAAGAGCAGGTGCTAAGGAGCATATCAAAGTTTTCAAATCCTGAAAAAGATAAACTAGATTGATTCACCAAGTGTAGCAAATGAGTCCCACTACTGTTGTTTATTAGATCATGTTGTATATTTTGATAACCTTTTTCTCGAAATAGGTTCCCGCATAGAAATTTGGATCTAGGATTGATTCACCCAGGTTGGCGAATGAGTCCTAGTTGGTCAAAAATTCAACATCTCCAAAATTTCAGAGTTGTTTCTAGTTTCTTGGAGGTTTCTAGGTGCACATTTCCACTTTACCAAATTTTTCTTACATATCATTTGCATTTTTAAGTCATCTTGCATACTAAACTGTGTTTTCAAACATTTTCTTTTACCAAGTTTACACTTGGTGATGAACCCCTCACTTATATAATTCTATCCCATAGAACACACCCTTTATCATATTTCAATCACCTTTGCATTAGAATCTCAAGGGTTTGTTCTTGAATGTGAATGTGGAAGTTTGTTGCCCTATGTTCGAAACCCCTAGTAGAGCACATAAAATTCTTCATTTTAGTAGTCGAAGTAACCAATTTTGTAAAGCCAGTGTGATGTATATACATCCATATATAAATAAATAAAAATGCCATATTGATATTTATGTGTTCTTTTATGCATGGATTTTATTTATTCTTGTTCATATCAAATCCAATGGTATTAGTTTCTTTTCATGCACAATGCACTAGTTTTACAACTCTATATTCACTGTTCTTCCATTAATTTTTCTTAAAAAATGCTTCCAAGATGTGAAGTAGGTAGTTCGTAAAACTTAGGAAAATACCGCTTAGGTTTCAAACATCTTAAGCCATACCACCCAAAGGCATAACTTACAGAGCAAGCTACCGAGTGACCTTTGACAAGTGACATCTTAATACACATACCACTTATGATATGTATAATTTTTAAAGGATGGCAGGCTATAATGAATTCATAGAACACCACCAAAACTTAAAGAATAACAATGGAAGCAGTAAAGTTGCAGGTTAGCGAAATGAGCGAAAACCCTTCCTAGGTTTGAGATGTACAGTAAAAATCTTCCTAGCCATACACTTGTACAAAATTTGACTAAGGCAAGGGAAGGTGGAATAATTAAAGAAAAGAGGGTACATAATTTAAAGGTAACAGTGGCTCTAATTGGGGAGAAAAAATGCAAAGGATGTAGAGAAACCCAAAATATATGACCAGTCCTTTCCATTGGGCACAAAGTCAAAATGAGAGGAAAACCAAACCCAAAACAAGAAACGTAAAATGAACACACCAAAAATGTTGAGCTATTTACAAGGTAGGGGAAACCTTCTGAAAATAAGGGGAAAAATAAAGGCTCACATGATCCTACTAATAGGCTAAGAGAAGAATGACCCATCTCTGAAAAGGCCCACCTTTGTATAGAGCTTTCAAAGTAAGTTGAGAAATATGAGCACCCAAATATAAATGTAGAAAGCATTACAACTACCACCTAGTAAACCTCTAAAAAGCCATTTCTTATCATAAATTCCCCCTTGCTACCAGTAAACCAGTGCTTGACCATCCTTTGTTAACCACTTCTCCTCATTAAGGATCATTGACCCATGTATCTCCAACCTTGGTGAAGAATCCTGAGTTCCAAATTATTTCTTAATGTCATATCTCCCAAATTCACATGCTAGTAATTTCATAACACTACTTTTCATCTCATAAATTCCTTTCTCTTTTGAAATTTCATCATCAGTACCCATGAATCTCCCATGGAATACTTCTCATCTCTACTAAAAGCTGTAAGAATGTTGGGTGGCTTCAAAATGACCGTTCTTGCACCAACAAATAGTTTAGGATTTTGGCATTTCGAAACAAGGGGTTTTAACGTGGGAATTTCGTTCATGGGGGACCATCCATGTGGAAAGAGGCCATTGCTTCCCTTCTTTTCGGAATGATCCTTGTGATACTCGAACTTTCCTCGAGTACCCACACTTATATACTGGCTGGAAGTCACTTGGCTTTAGCGTGTTACCAGTTGGGTCGTTCCCTGGGGTGATTACTCTTTCCCACCAGGAAGGTCCTCTAAGATAAAAAAAAAGTGAGCAAACATATTTGTAGTTCGATCAATCTTTTTTGAGAAACAAAGAGAGAACACTCACAATAATTGTTCAATTTTAAACCCAAACTTGAGGTGTGTGGGTAATTTTTTAGGCAATCAACATCACTAGGATTCTTTTAGTTCTCAAGATCATTGTGAAGTGTGAGAGAAGTGCATACACATTCGAATGATGCTAATTACTATAGACATGCAAAACTAACATCATGCATTAATCATATTTAATCATATTTTCCTATCAAATAAATCAAGTTTATTTGATCTCCTAAGGTTATCACACTTAATTAAATAAATCAAATTATTTAATTAATCTCCTAAAGTTCTTCCATTTAATTAAATAAACCCAAATGTTTGATTAAATCTCTAAATGATCATTTTCCTCTCATTTGATTTAAACAAATCCAAAAATATAAATCAAGTGTCACATCACCTAATCATCAACTTAATTAATCAAATCCATGATTAAAACTAAGCCTAACCAATGTCCCATCCTCTATCTTTTCCCACTTGCACAAATAAATCATTTAATTGATATATTAAATCTTGTAATTTCCCTCAACATGGCATCTTTAGGGAATATTCTCGCAATTTAAATTTTCCCTCCCACATGACTTGTCCATCCAACAAAGCATTTAAGAGCTCTTACATGTCTCGTACATGTCTCTCACGTGTCTCTTACATGTCTCTTACACAACTCAAACTTGGAATTTAATTCATCTTTCATCCCCCCTAAACATGCCACTTCATCAAATTCAAATTTCAAATTGGCACATTGACCAAAATGTGCACAACCCTCATCCTCTCCCATCTTGACAAGTGGCATATTGTCATTGGCTCATGAATGATCCTACATTCATCCAAATCCTTCAATCTTCCAACCTTGAATCTATAAATGCAAAGCATTTCAACTCCACAACTACAACAACTAGCAACAATACAACTTGATGCACAATCTCTTTCATTTCCATCATCATCATCTTGGCATTCTTGCTTATAAGGGGGTTGGAAAGTACTTTCTTTCCACATCATGAGGAGCACCACTCCCGCTATGAAATAGAGTTTGGTTCATGTTTTTATATGCTTTAAGTTAGCTTTCATGTATAATGTTATCTTGTTTTCATATGTAACATGGTCAAATATTTCATAGGGATGCTCTATTTGGTTTTCTTGATTTGACTAACAATACTAATATTTATTTGTTTTTTTGAGAAAATGTAGAAAATGCATCTACAATTACAAAAAATATTAGAAAACAATGAAAGCACAAGTTCGTTTTAAGCCTCAAAGCAATGATGAGTTCATTTTAGAGCACCAAGATGAAGTGTGAAATTGTTTGTTCATTTTTAGACCAAATCAAAATCTAGTTTGTGTCTAAGGTTCAATTTTAATACAACTTGAAAAAGATCAAATCGATGATTAATTTTAAAACCTCCAAAAAAACTGAGTTGGTTTAAAACATAAAATGAGAGTAGAAAATGGAAGCTCTAGATCATTACAACAAGCATTAAAAAATGTTTTTTCAAGTCTTAATTTCAAATTCTCCAACTCCAATTAGTTCGCCTTTGTTCAATTCCGACGCTTGCCTCCAATGCCAACCTATAATAAACACAAAACATAAACTTAGCTCCAATGCCAAAATACTTCTGACTAATAAGAAATAACGTGGAGACACATATTGATTTGAGAACAGTGCGTACGTATTTAGTATTCAAACTATTACCCACAATTGATATTTTATGATTTGACCGATTGATTAGAGCAATACTAGAAAGAATAGCTTACAGGAGTTGAGTAAGAAATTTGATCAAGTACAACAACTTATAATCTAAAAGTGGACAAGTCTTGAAAACTAAATCCTTATATTTCAAGCCAAGCAACACAAATGCAAAGAAATCGGTAGTAATTAATTTGTTCCAATATTTAATGTGTTCCTTCCAATATTTGATGCAATATTCAATCACATGCAAAACGCAATGTGTTCCAAGAGGATTGACAACTTAAAACTGAAAGCAAAGAAGTGAATACACCAAATAATAAATTGGTTTAGATTTGGAAATTTAAACTGCTTGAAAATTTAACAAAGATCCAAGATCTACAATCCCAACCACTGCCTTCCTTTGTCAGTATTAAATGAAGCCCATCAGTTTGTTTGGAGGACCAATCAACAAGACGTTTGATTTTAATGCTCTGTATGGGAAATAAAGGGACTTGTCTAATGCTATAGTATACTGTACCTCGATTTTAATGCTCTGTATGGGAAATAGAGGGACTTGTCCGATGCTATAATATACTGTACCTCAATTCTGTGCACCTGACTGGAATAACGCAGCCAATTTGAAAGATTCAATTCAAAGAAGATATGTTGTAAAAAAAAAGGCTCACCATCAAAGACAAACATAATGACTTAGATCTACTTTCGTAGAAAATGATCAAATGTAAGTAGTAGAGAGTTGGGAAATAAATACATATCACCGACCATAAAATTCACTTAGGGAAAGAGGTTGGCAATTACTTGGCTTCTTGCATTTACTACGCCGCCTACCTTATTCAATCTTGTAGTATTTTTAACAGCTTAGTCAACATGTGAAGTGCAAAATGGAATGAAAGCTTAGGATGTTTCGGTTTCTACAAATTTTGACTGTAATCTACTCTAAAAAATCTTAGTCATCACCATAATATTTAAAGCATAGATCCATTCAAAAGAAGGGAAGAAATACAAGGCACAAATCAGTTCAAAATCCAACAGAGCACAAGAAGCTTGAAGTGTATTAGGAACACAGATAAAGATTTTGCATTCCCCTTGCAAGGAAATAAAGAGTGATATGGCACTAGTAAAGATTTATACACACAAATTATTTATCAATTGACAATGATTAAGCTTGCATTCGATAGTCGAAATGGGTTTTGACATGGGCATGATGAATGGGACCAAGCAAGATTACCTACTAAGTGTAGACACTAATTTTCACAAACTTCAAAAAATGAACCACATTAGCATTGCTAGTCTGTTCAAAGAAAGTAAAACCAACATCTCTATGAAATATTGAATCATATTAAATAGCACAAACAAAACACTAAAATATCAAAGAGACTCATTGCAAGCATGTGAAGTATGTTCAAACCTATCCCATAGTGGGAGTGGTGCTCCTTATGATGTGGAAAGCATGCCCTTTCCCACCCCCTGATAAGAAAGAATGCCAAGATGATGATAATATAAATGCATGAGATTGTGGATCAAGTTGTGGAGGATTAATACAATAGAGGAGGCCTCTTTTTATAACCAAGAAGGATGGAAGAATGCAAAACATGGAGGATGTGGGACAAAACATGAGCCAACGACAAGATGGCACTTGTCAAGATGTGAGACGATGAAGGTTGTGCACATTTTGGTCAATGTGCGAAAGAGGGGGAGATTTGAAATTCAAAAGATGGCTTGTTGGAGGGGCAAGCAAGAGTCTTAAATGCCAAGTGGGAGACATGTAAGAGACAATGTAAGAGGAGTTAATGCCATGTTGGAGGACAAGACATGTGGAAGGGAAAATTCAAATTGGGAGAATATTCCCTCAAAGATACCAAGTTTGAATGAAAATGAGGAATTAATAAATCAATAAAATTGATTTATGTGCACAAGTTGCAAAATCTAGAGAAAAGAGGATTAGGATTAAATTAATTAGGATTTGATTAGTTTAATAGGAGATTAGGTGATTTTGACTTTTGACTTTGATTTTAGGATTAAAATAAATCAAAATGAGAAGAAAATGATTTTAGATTTAATTAAATAAAGATTTGTTTTATTTAATCAAAGAGGATGATGTTAGTGTTAAATCAAATAAAGATGAATTTATTTAATTTAAATGGATGACTTTAGGAGATTATTTAAATAAACTCGATTTATTTAATTAAGGAGATAACTTAGGAGATTAATCAAATAAAGTTGATTTATTTAATTGATGGGCGAATATGATTTAATTAAATATGAGGAATGCATGATGCCAATTTTGTATGTCTACATTTTTCCCCTCTTTGAAGCAATGTACTTGTTGCATTGGTTCAAGGAATGATGTCGCCGAGATCAAAATTAAAAAAAATATGATTTTTTGGATGCCCTAGCAGAAAGAAGTATGTTGGTACATTGCCCCTCGAGAGATTGAGCAAGAAGTTCAATTTGAGGGTCGATCTCGCAACAAAGAGGTTCAAAATGGATGTATGGATGGTTAGACTAACATATCTATATGATAATGATGATGAGATGTTTTTAAGATGCTTAGAATAAAAAATTTATATTAACCTAAACAACTTAAATGATTATGCAATGCATGTTAGATGAGATGGATGATGTTGTCCTATGATGATACGACATGATTATGTAGGATGGATGCATTGATGAAATGATACTATGTTAGCGTGAAAGCGAATAGAAGAATGATGAATGATAATGTATTGCTTATCCAGGGATGGGAGAGATAAAGAGCATAACTTTCCTTATGTTTGATAACACACACAGGTACGATGCATCAAGGTATAAAGAACTAGGATGGTGTTGTACCTAGTGTGATGGACTTTGACTTGACAAATAGATAGAAGTATTCTTGTTCACACTTGACATACATAAGCCTTGCTAGGATGCACCTAACAAAGCAAGTATTCACCAAGTTATTTTACAAGAATATCCAACAAGCATGGTAGATAAAAAAGATAATGATCATTGCCCCATTGCTTTCTCTCTAAACCTTTTGATTAGGAATCATTGAGAGGTCCTTGGAATGAGCACAAAATAAGATAAGTCAAAGAGACCTAGATAAAGTAAACAAGAAAGCTAATGTTCTTCGTACTACTAGCCAAGACTAAACTATGGCAATGCCTGATGTTGATGTCCATTGTGGGAAGGATGCATCCTAGGACATGTTGTGATCAGGTGATGATGAGATTTGATTGGATGATAAGCTATTGATACTCTGAGTTGATTAACTTGTTGACTTACTAACCTAGACTTGAGACTTTGCCAATTAGGTGTTCACTTTTGAACCTGCTAGACTTGCTTCTGATTGCCTTACCAAAGGATGAAGGTGATGATTGATTTATTAGGAATGGTGATTGTTGTAGGTGAAAGCGAGATGAGATGGGTGCACCATTTTGATTTTTGTCAAATATTTGGATGGTTTTGGTGTTTTTTGAAATGTTTTTGAGGCTGTTTTGGGATTTTGAGATATTTTACAAATGTTTTGATTTTCAAATTTTCCAATGTTCAGACCACCACATAAGTTGGAAGATATATATCAAGATTTATTCTTGAAGCAAGATGTAAATATCTGCCTCGAGTGTCTAGCAATGTAGGGAATGTCATGGGTAGACGCTTGAATAGGTGTATGGATGGATGGATATGGATCATCATGCAATAAGATAAGGTGTTTGCACAAAGGATTCTCATTTGGATAGTGCTTCTTGGCTCCAATAATTTTGTCTTGGATAGGATCAATGAAAATGAGCCATATCAAGATTTTTACCATAAACAAGTGTAAAATATGCACCAAAATTTGTCAAGATCAAGATAATTTGGACTACGAATGTAGATAGATGAAGATGGATTGGAAAAATGGTTCATGGATGAATGGATTTATTATGGATAAGATGGAGGGAATGTTGGATTTATTATAGATGGGATGATATGCTTCCAACTGAACTGGTGCACGTCGATGCTCGATTCTACACATGAAACCCATTTTCTAGGTTTTCATCATGGTACCTATCCAACATGCCACCAAAGTGGTTTTCAATAGAGGATGATTTTTCTCTTTACTGTTTTCAATCCTTTTTCTATTTTTTTTTGGATTTTAAATTTTTCTATTTTTTTTTGGATTTTTTGCTAAAAGATTTTAAGCTCATGTTGAATCACCTAGTACTACTGACGTTGATGTTTCTGTCATAATGTGCCACTGATATCCTACTTGAAGAATTTTCTTTACCAAGATATGTGCACTTGAAAGAAACTTTCAAGATTTTTGATCTCATTTACTGATACTGGAGTTAACTTTGTTTTTGTGCGCACATCATGATAGAGTGCCTTCTGAATCCTTATGATGAAGGGTCATTGCCAACACATGGTCAATGTGAGAACTAGATATCCTACGTGGAGGCATGGCTGGAGTGTGTTTAGGAATAAAATATGGATTGGTTGATAGTATGTAACCTTTGACTCTCCAAACTTGGGAAGATGAGAAATGATGGGTGGATACAGAGGTGTGCATGGAATTAGGACCAACAACTTGATATACTTTGTATGTTGCTTGAGAAGCCTGCTTTTTCCTTTGTGGACATCTTTGATGGATACTTTTCCCTTTTTCATTTTTCCCCATAGTTTCTTCGACTAATGGAGTTTGATAGGGATAATCTTTCTTTGTATTCTTTGGTATCCATGTGTATTTTATTTGTCCTTCATGCTTCAATACTTCTTTTTTGTTGATGACATTCTTTGTGCTTTGATTCAAATATCTTTTTATGTTGGTCCCAATTCGTGGATGGCATGATGGGTGGATGAAGATTCATGATGTGGTGGGTTGTTGTATTGACATTGGTTTCATCATAAGGATCCTTCGTGCTCCCTATGTTGATGTTTTCTTGAGATGAAGTTTCCCTCTAGTTTTATAGAGGTATAGCTGATATGTTTATATCCTTTGATACTTACGATTGCCAATAATCTGCACTCATTCCAGGATACCCTATTCATGTAGGCCTAATATTTTGACTTGATAATTCATCTATTGAAACATTTTATTTGCAATAGGGTATGATTTATCTTGGAAGTAGGGTGCTAATCCTTCTCTGCTCTATCGTAGATTTTTAAAGGTTCTAACTTCTTCACTGATAAGATATCTTGCCCTAAAAAAGGTAAGTGATCCAAGTTTATAAGTGATAGGATCCTCCCTATGTGGGATAAATTATTGATTGATCTCTTTGGATTGATCTTTTGAGATATCAAATTGTAATGCTCCCTCAAGAGGTGTTGATGATTCATTCTCCACATAAAATTCTTTCTCATGATTCATTTTATAGGATGTTTCTGATTCATGACTTCTATATGAGCCTTCTTCATGATCTATTTATGCTATGTATCCACAAGATGTTTTTGATTTATAAATTTTGTAGAAGCCTTCTTCATGATCTATTTCTAATATGTCTCTAGATTTTTCTATATATTGGTCATGTGTACAAATGTTAAGAGTAGGAGACTCTTGTTCCTTGGTAATGATGTCAAGAGTATGAGACTCTTGTTTTGAATGAAGATCACCTATGTGTCCATCCAAAGAAATCATCTCATGGGTAGATGGAGGAGTATGTGCCATATGGATATGATCATCATTTGCAACATATTGTATAGATAGGAGAGTGCCCATTAGATCATTGTAGTATCTTGGAGATACAAATTCTTGATCTTGACTGTTTTCATAATTGCTTTCGACATGCTTTGGATTAAGTCCTTGACATGGGTGAATTTCAAAGGATAGGTTACTTACAAAGGGTTCTTGGACATCATCATTAGGCATCGGTAGTGGCTCATTATCCTCTTGATCTTTGAGTGGACTTGGATCAAATGTTGAGTTGAGGATTTCTTCAATATCTGTAACCATGAGGTCAAAGGATGTCAATATGTCTTTGGAAGGACCATTGCTAGACCTTGGTGGAAGATGTTGATCATGCTTTGGAATACGTTCTTGAGATATTTCCTCTAATTCATTAGGTGATGTAGAGACATTGTCAACATGATCATTGGTGGATGGATTGTGGATTATGTCAATAGGATCAAATAATGTTAACACATCTTGAAATAGATCACTAAAAAGTGGCTCTTGATGAATGTTGATTTTATCACTGGATGGGGTAGACATATCTTCACAGTGCTCATTGATGGATTGATTTTCATCATTGTCTTCAACAATTATGGTGGAGATATTGTCAATTTTGTCAACCATAAGATCAAATGATGTTAACGTTTCTTGTATTGGATCATTGTTGGGTATCGTTGGTGGGTTTTGATCATGATTGAAAAGTGACTCTTGATATATGATTTTCTCATCGCAAGAGATGGAAACATCTTCAAGGTTCTCATTGATGGGTTGATCTCAGTCATCATTTTCAACAATTGTGGTGAAGATATTTCCAATGCTTTCAACCATAGGATCAAATGATGTTAAAATTTCTTGAATTGGATCATTCTTGGGTATTGTTGTTGGATTTTGATCATTATTGAAAAGTGACTCTTGGTATATGTTGATTTTATCTTTGGATGAGGTAGAAATATCTTCAATGTGCTCATTGATAGATACATCTTGATCTTTGTTTTCAACAATTGTGGTGGGGAGATTGTTAATGCTATCACTAGTGGTTGAATTCCAATTATTTTCCCCAATAGCTATTAGCTTTTGATCAATTAGGTCTTGGATGATATTTTTGAGTCAAATACAATTTGATGTTGTGTGTCCCTTTGTTGTGTGAAAATCACAAAGGTGCTTCTCGTTATACCCTGGTGGTTTCACCATGGACTCTTGATAATTCACATCAATGGGGATTTTAATGAGATTTTCTTGGACTAGCCGTTGCAAGATAGAATCAATTGGTTCCCCAAGTGGTTTGTATTTTTGTTTGTTACCTTGTGAGATTTGTACTTTAAATTGACCTTGTGGCGATTGATTTTGGGGATGTGGTGATTGATCTTTGAGATGTGGTGATTGAGTTTTTTGTTGATGTTGTTGATCTTGATATCCAACTTCTTGACATTGGAGATATTGTTCTTGATGTGGTTGTGGAGATAATTGAATGCTTTGATGACATGGTTCAACCAATGGAAGAGTATTTATTTTGGGGTGGAGATGTCTCTTGGTGATATGAATCAATGAGTTTTTTGTGTGTAGTAATTTTGTTTTGCAAGATTTGATCTTGACATTCTCGATATTGTTGACTTGGTTGTTGAGCAAGTAGATTTGGAATGCATCTTTGTGGTGTTTTCCTAGGATCGTGGATAAGTTGATTTTGAATAATGTTCTGATTCAGTGTGATGTTTAGATTTGACATTATAGGTTGACTTTGAACATTGTTGTGGTTGGGAATCATATTGTCGTGATTTAGGTAATTTTGATTTTGCATAGTGTTACCTTGACTTGGATCAATACATGGAGTTGTTAGCATATTGTTTGGACTCTGAATTGTTTTTTATGATTCATAAACATATCTATCCCAAATTTTACCAAGTGTGGATTTGAAATGTTCATGTTTGGTAAAATTGTACTTGATCTATTCACATTTGGCATGTATGGATTTGGTGGTATAATGTTTTTTGGAAGACTCGTGCCTTGATTGTCTAGTTGATAGATTTGTAAGTTTTGGCTTTGATTTAAATTTACCATAGGGAAAGGTGGTCCAAAATTTAGATTGGGAAAACTCACATTTGTATCATTGAGGTTTGGAGGAGATAATGATGCCATCTATAAATGTGAGTTTTGATAATCAATTGGCATTGCAAGACTTGGATAGTTTGGTTGACTTGGATTACTCATGATGGATGAATCAAGTTTATATTCCATATATTTCTTGTGTTTTGACCTTGTTGCAAAAGTGAACCTCTAAGGTGTTTAGGAAAAATGATGAGATGAAAGATGTGTGATATGGGTGTTTGAACCTTTGAGAACTTTGGATCAATGCTAGACTTTAGAACTTGATTTGATTTGATTTTGATTGATTGATTAGGATAATGAACTTGTAAACTCTTGGAGGTTGTATTGTCTCAGAGTGAACTCAAACACAAGAGGATAATTTGACTAAGTGTGTTAAATCAAACAAAGTGATTTTGGATAATGAACTCCTAGACCCCAAGATGTTGGATTTTATCAAGAGGTAAAATTCTTCACAAGAATTTGATAATTTGATCAACTATGTGGGGAAGGATTCATCCACACATACCTAACCAAACAAGATGATTTTTTTTTTTGCTTAAAATTCTAGCATAAGTGATTCTTCCAAGGTTCCAAAAGTTGCTAGTGAAATGGGATTTGATAAATATTTGGATGGATGAAGTGTTTGATTTGATCCTAGATGAACCTAAGAGGACTTTGTTTACAGGACCAAGGTAGTGAAGAACATGATTTTCTCTAAGAGTAGTTCAAATCAAAAGACCAATGTTTGCATGGAAAACCATATGACCAAAAGATACCAAGCACTGTGTGGGGTTCAATTGGAGTTAATCTTGATTAATGAATTGCTTTTACCACATCCACTTCTTGCTTAGTTTTGTTTTTCAAACTGAATGTCTATGTCTCAATTCCTTTTCATTCCACAAGGTCCATTATGTGAAAATCAAGGTTTCAAGAGAATGGTTTCCTAGGTTGAATTTAGTATAAAAAAATTGTGAGGGTATGTGTAGGATCATCATGGAAAAAATAGGCCCTTAAGTGGCAAAAAATTCAGAAAAATCAGAGTTAGGCAACTTGACATAAAAATTTGAATAAGTTATCTATATTATTTCAAAAATATGTAAGAATAGAAGTTGTAGAAAATTGAATGTAGTTTCTAAAATACTAGGTTTATTTAAAAATAACATAAATCTATTTAGTGAAAATTTGAAATTTCAATGCAATAGTACTTAAATTTCAGGGAAAAAATAAGAAGTAGGTGTTTGTCTGACCAACCTAACCACATTAAAATGATAATATTTTCTTATAATATTTTAGATATAAGTAGAGGACTCATGTCCCGATGTGATGCATATTTTTTTGTAATTTTTTTCCAAATAAATAATTAATTATAATTTTTTTATGACAAATTTTAAAAAATACAAAGAATCGTATGTCTAACCACCTTAACTTGGTCAAAACTTCATGAAATTCAATTTATTCTTTTTTAATCTTATATTATAAGAAGCATAGAATGTGATGGATGTTTTGGATTCAAAAAATAAGATACCATTTGAAAGCTATAGATGTTTTTCAATTAGCTTAAAAATCAAGACTTTAGTCGTAATTCAATAGAAAATGAATAATAATAATTTGTTAAATTCAAAGTAAAGCATAATTTATACTAGTGGAAAGCTAAGAATCTCCTTTAAAAACCCTTTTCGTTTCATCAATTTTGGGTATTAAAAACATCATCAACCACATACCCATCATATTGCCACTTTTTGGCCCATCATGATCCTGCACATACCCGTGATCTAAATCCAAATGCTTAGAAACCTCTAATGATAAAATCTCTAGGGAAAGCAACAACACTTGGACTCGGTCAAATGTATTTTCCCCTCATAAAGGGTTTTAGTTTTGAAGATTTTGTGAATCTTTGTTTTCAAATTTTTTGAGACTCAAGCAAAGTGTTTTTTTTATTTTATTCCAAGAGCATGCACAATCCTAGGCTGAAAATACAATATTTGTTGGCTTCCCAATTGGATGAATCCATCTGCACATATTTAGTGTAGATGATTAGATGCTTGACCACACAGGATACCCCTTATAGTGCACTCGCTTCTCGAGTCACCCAAGCAGTAGTACCCATGAATATCCCATTCCATAATTTTCATCTCTACTTGATAGAACCACATGTTACGTGGGGTTGCTTCAAAGGACATGACCTTTTGCACCAACAAATAGTTAAGGATTTTGGCCTTTGCTAAACAAGGGTTTTAATACGGGAATTCCATTTGTGGGAGACCATCCTTGTAGTGAGAGACCATTGCTTCCCTTCTCATCGGAATAATCCTCATGATTCTTGAACTTTCCTCGAAAATCCACACTTATATACCGGTTGGAAGTTGCTTGGTTTTAGTATGTTCCCAATTGGGTTGTTCCCTGGGGTGATTACTTTTTCCCAACAGGTAGACCCTCTATGGATAAACAAAAGTTAGCAAGTACATCCGTAGTTCGATCAATATTTGTTGAGAAAGAAAGAGATAACACATGCGATATACCTAACTCACACTCACAAAATTCATTCAATTTTAAACCCAAATTGAAATGTGGAGGCAATCTTTTTGACAACTTAATATCACAAAAAGACTTTTGATTCTCAAGATCTTCGTGAGGTGTGAGACAAGAGCATATGTCTTTTAGATGATATTAATTTGTGAAAAATATTACAAAACACCCAATGCACATGTTCATTTTAATTTCCAAAGGCAAAATTGAGTTCTTTTTAAAGCCCCAAAATTGAAGTGTGAAGTTGATTCTTCAGTTTTAGACCAAATTGAAATTCTAGTATGTGTTTTTAAGGTTTCAATTCTAATCCAACATGAAAAAGATCAAATCAATGATTAATTTTAAATGCCAACAAAAAAAAAGAGTGAGTTGGTTCAAAACAGAAAAAGAGAGTAGAAAATGGAAGCTCTAGATCATTACAACAAGCATTAAAAAATGATTTCTTGATTTCAATGTTCCATGATCATTTTTCCTCCACTCCAATCCACTAGTTAGTTGACTCTCTTGTGAAAAATACCACCCTTGTTTCTTGATGTAAACCCTACAAACACTACAAAACAATTCACCTATTAGATTTATGTCAAAGAGTCAATGAAGCATGTAGTCTATAAGAAAAAAAAACAAAATTTACACCCATCATACAAAATTTTCAAAATCAAATATTTGTGCTTGATAGTCGCTGCAAAATCAATATAGAATATAAACTCCTTGATAACCTGCAAACCCACTTTCAACCTGTAAACATATTTATTCACAATAGCTTTAAATCCACTTTATGATTCACTTGTCTTGACAATCGTTGTTCCCTTCTAAAATAAGTTTGCATTGTTAGTACTCAAATCATTCTTACGCATAGTCGACTTAAATTCAAATCTCATAACTTGGACAACTGAGTTACAAATTTAAAGATAAGACAACCCTATCGAAACTCAATTCTCTCACAACATATCAAATCAATTAATCATGAACAAGAATAGCGATGTTAAGAAAGACAACAAATGGTAGAGAGTAAATTGATTGCACTAGATATTGACAAACAACACATTAATAAGGATGCAATCAAGTTAGAAGAAAGTGATTTTTCTCCCAATGGGAAAGTTTTCAAACTGATTTTAAATGTAACCATGAGAAACCCTTTCAAAGTGATTAGTTTTACATTAGTGATTTATTGTACCTTATGTGTTTGATTATCATGCCTTGAGTATTTTGCTAGAATCTCACATCAATATTTTATTCCGCTTGTGACCTGTCTTATATCGATTAGACTACAGCTTTGGATTGATTCATTTTTCACCAATTTCGAAGTAACATAGAAATGAAGGGCCATCGACCATAGTTGGTAATTAATGGAAATGGGATAGGTTGCTTATACTCAGGGTTGTAAGGATCTAACAGGTTGTAAAGATCTAACAAACACATATCTAGGTTGTAAAGATTCTAATAGACATGTTATTTATTTGATAGGACATCTCGACCCATATGATTGGTAGGGAATTGGAGGCAGAGGTTGAAGTCTCTATCAAAATTTCAAAATCTTGAAACATAACCAAATTTCCATATGTTTATTTTAAAAATAAGATTAAAAGATGATAGGTATACGAAGCATATATCACATTAGAAAAGAAACAATCATTCAAAGCAACATGTATTCAAAGCAAGATGAGAAGCTAGCAATCTGTCAAAGCTAGATAAGGTCATGCTGGAGGTGTTATAATTCTATCTTCATGTTATTTGCATTATCAATTTGGGTTATCCAAAATGAACTGAACTATCTAAGTATGATCGCACCAAGTATTAAACTCAACATGCTCGGTGGTGTACCATCTGTCTGACCAACCTATAGCTTCACATTAAAAGCACGATATGACAATGTCGGTGCATCAAAGTTTTAAATTAATTTGAACATAAATAAGAACAAAATGAATTTAGTGATACCATAAAATCCCAAAAGTGTCTGGTTCTTTGGCATTGAAAAAAAAAAGCGATGGGAAGAATAACCAAGATTTAGGGTTTTTTATTCATTCCTCATTCTGTGAGCAATGGTGGCCATCATGGTGCAAGTTGACATGGTTTCTTCTGATATCCCTATGGCTGATGTGACAAAGTAGGGAGGGAGGAGGTTTGATGAGTTCAAACACAATCTTTGATAAGCTCGAGACTAATGACAAGAAGGTTACAACACTCAAGGGAGTTAAAGAGGCATTCCAAGAATGGTTCAAGATTGGAAACATCCATTGGTTCTTTACAAAGTTGTGCTTTTAAATTTATCTACTTTTTTTTGTAGCAGCAATAGATAGTTGCACATGAAGCAAGTGACCGAGAGACACAATGATATGGACTTGTACCTGGTGGTGAAGAATGGGGAGCTGGAGGGTGTGAAGGCATTGTTGAATTCTTGTGATGATGTGACAAGCCTAGTGAGTGAGGTGAATGAGCTAGGGGATACATTGTTGTATGTTGCAGCAGAGTGTGGGCCCTTGGACCTTTTGAAGGAGCTTCTTCGATTTGCCAATCTGGAAACACTCGGTAGGAAAATTCATTCAGGCTATGATGGTTTCCATATAGTGGCCAAGCAAGGCCACTTAGGTATTCTGAAAGAGTTACTGAAACATAAATCTAGTCTTTGTATGAATTGTGATTTGTCAAATGCCACCCCACTTATTTCTGCTGCATCTAAGGGGCATACTGAAGTAGAATGTTTGTGAAAGATCATGGATAGATCAACAAGGTGGAAAATAATGGGAATAAATGAGGCAAAAATTATGGATCTTTTAAAGTAACGTGAATCCGGGTGTGTGCAGGACCATGATGGGCTAAAAAGTGGCGATATGTAAGTGATATGATGGCCCATGTGGCTGACGACCTTTTTTTTACCTAAAATTGATGAAATCAAAAGGGTTTTTAAAGGAGGTTCCTAGATTTCCAACAATAAATTATGCTTTATTTTGAATTTAATAAATAATTTAATTCATTTTCTATTTGAATTACGCATAAAGTCCTGATTGATAGGCTGATTGAAAAACATCTATAGCTTTCAAATGGTATCATATTTTTTGAATATAAAACATGTGTCACATTCTATTCTTCACATACTATAGGATTAAAAAATATAAAATGAATTTCATGAAGTTTTTACTAAGTTAAGGTGGTCAGACATACGAGTTTTTATATTTTTAAAAATTTGTAATAAAAAATTCATAATTAATTATTTACTTGGAAAAAAATTACAAAAAAGTATGCATCACATTGGGACACGAGTCATCTACTTATATCTAAAATATTTAAAAAAATATTATCACTTTATTTTGGTAAGGGTGGTCAGATAGACACGTACTTCTTATTTTTTCCTTGAAATTTAAGTACCACGGCATTCAAATTTCAAATTTTCACCAAATAGATTTAAAAATAAATAAAATAAACCTTGTATTTTAGAAACTAAATTCAATTTTATATAGATTCTATTCTTACATATTTTTGAAATAATATAGATAATTTATTCAAATTTTTACGTCAAGTTGCCTAAATCTGATTTTCTAAATTTTTGTCGCCACTTAACAACCTATTTTTTCCATGATGATCTTGCACATACCCATCCCCTAAAGTGAAATGAGAGATATGAGGCAACAACTTGGATGATTTCTATAGTGGAATCCTTGACTCAAGAATATACTCCTTTGTAATGCTCTCACATAACAATAAAAATGAGCACACCATTGAGAAAACTAATTATAGCAACCAAAATGCAGAAGATCGATGTGGACAATTGAATGTCCCTGCCCTTTTACTATAGAATCATTGGAAGAATGATCAAATTGTTAAGTTTAAATAAACCCTCTTTGAATTCAAAAAATTGGAGCTCATGGTTTGATAGCTGAATTAATCACCCAATTCTCTTAGCATGAAATATGAAAATGATGATCCAAATAAAGATGCAGTGTCGCTAGAAATACTTCTAAGAGTACAATCATATACGACCATGCAGACACCAAGAAAGTTCATTCCACGTATATTACAGATTAGCGAGTATGAATTTGGAGTTGTAGAATATACATCTTGATGCGCACTTAAAATTTCATTAGGTTTTATAATGAAAATTTGGGGATAGAGTGTGCTACATAATCTGAAAGAATTAGAGAGAAACCTGGACTACATACAATTTTTTTTTTAAAATTGGATGTAATACTTTCAGAGTGTGTGCATATACCTTTATGAATATCCTCATTTGCCTAGATTTAACTTTAGTATAGCTATTAGCGAATTTCTACAATCAGGTATGGATTAGAAATATTTTGGGCATTAAAATCATGTTAATCCATGTGTGCCAGGGTATATAAAAATTGCAAAACCTCAGAAATCCACCCAAAAACTTATTCATAAGCAGAACGAAAACCATAAATACTAGTTTGTATGAGAAAAGACCTGTGAGGTGTCAATGAATAATATATTTTGAAACTCATTGCAACAATCATGACCGATGACCCCACCTCGAGCTTGAAATAGGAAAGCAAAAAGGAGTTTTAAAGAAAAGCAAAGCTTTATCATGCTCATGAATGTTTCCTTCAGGATTCGAACCACCACTATATTGACTTGGATCCACGTGCCCCAACTGTTACCTTTTGATGCCACACGTTATTCAAGGAATGAAGTAAAACACTTAAGAGTGTAGAGAATACACTTTCTGGTCAATGAATCAATATATCAATCAGAAGAAACACAATAAGAAAATAAAATAATATTTTCAAAGGGCCATTGCATCATTGTATTGTTGCAGAAATTGCACCATACACTTTACCAGTTAAAGACAAAACACGAAAATAAATTAAAATTTAAAAGAAATATGGGACTATGAGGTAGTGGTTCGAGTCACTTCTAAATCGCTGACTGCAGTGGGTATATCAAAATAAAAAAAGATTTTTTTTTTTATAGTCCTATATAATGCATGAGACAGAGGTGAACAAAAACATAGATATTGCATTTCTGCCCCATGCTGGGTGCCAGAATGTAGCACTAATTTTCACAAACTTCAAACAATGAACCGCATTATCATTGTTAGTTCGTTTAAAGCAAGAAAAACCAACATATCTATGAAATATTGAATCATACTAAATCACGCAAACAAAACACTAAAATACCAAAGAGACTCATTGCAAGAATGTGAAGTATGTTCAAACCTATCCCATAGTGGGAGTGGTGCTTCTTATGATGTGGAAAGGATGCCCTTTCCCACCCCCTGATAAGCAAGAATGCAAAGATGATGATAATGCAAATGCATGAGATTGTGGATCAAGTTGTGGAGGATTAATACAATAGAGGAGGCCTCTTTTTATAACCAAGAAGGATGGAAGAAAGCAAAACATGGAGGATGTGGCACATAAAATGAGTAAATGACAAGATGCCACTTGTCAAGATGTGAGAGGATGAAGGTTGTGAATATTTTGGTCAATGTGCCAAAGAGGGGGAGATTTGAAATTCAAAAGATGGCTTGTTGGAGGGACAAACAAGAGTCTTAAATGCCAAGTGGGAGACATGTATGAGACAATGTAAGAGGAGTTAATGACATGTTGGACGACAAGACATGTGGGAGGGAAAATTCAAATTGGGAGAATATTCTCTCAAAGATACCAAGTTTGAATGAAAATGAGGAATTAATAAATCAATTAAATTGATTTATGATGCACAAGTTGCAAAATCTAGAGAAAAGAGGATTAGGATTAAACTAATCAGTATTTGATTAATTTAATAGGAGATTAGGTGATTTTGTCTTTTGACTTAGATTTTAAGATTAAAATAAATCAAAATGAGAAGAAAATGATTTTAGATTTAATTAAATAAAGATTTGTTTTATTTAATCAAAGAGGATGATGTTAGTGTTAAATCAAATAAAGATGAATTTATTTAATTTAAATGGATGACTTTAGGAGATTATTTAAATAAACTTGATTTATTTAATTAAGTAGATAACTTAGGAGATTAATCAAATAAAGTTGATTTATTTAATTGATGGGAGAATATGATTTAGTTAAATATGAGGAATGCATGATGTCAATTTTGCATGTCTACACTAAGAAAACTGGAAAGCTTAGATTCTCTGATTTACCTCCATTAAAATTTATGTTTTCTTGTGCTTGGAAATTTGGGTCCACCAAAATTCGAGCCAATTAAAATGAAATGAAGTCCTTTTCCACATTTTTAACAAAAATAGCTCTTTCTTGTTGAATGAGGCTAAAGATCTATTCACAAGTAACTTAAAAAAAATTTCAACTTAAACCTTATAATATCTTATGCAATTTTCAGTTTTGTCATGTTCTTTTAATATTTCACAAGTTAAAGATCTTCATTGACACCCATGTAGAACACAAAAGTAAACAATACAGAGACACCCACACAGAACTAAAAAACGATACTGAGATACCCACGTAGAGGATAGACGGTGATGATACCTACAAAAATAAAGAGGAATGGTCTATAGAGACATGCCTTCATGTCCAACAAAAGACAAAATACGACTTCTCTAATTGTTTATATGACCTCCAAAGAAGGTTTCAAGCCTCATGACCCCTCAATAATTAACAAACCATCCCCTTTCAATAGAAAGACGTAAATGTAAGGATATTATGCTCACCTTTGCTAATCATTTTTTTTCTATGTTGGCAACTATTTGCTATAAAGCATGGGTGTCTTCTGTAGCGTGCAATGAGTCATTAAAATTTAATGGTACACATAATTTTCGAAGAGCTACAACTACTTTTTCAAGCTTTCCATTATCAACCTTTCAAGTGCTGACAAAATCCAGAAAATTAATTAATATCCTATGTTCGTTGCATCCACTTCATTAAAAAAAAAAACGCGGAACAAACTCAGGGGCAACAAATGCTCAAAAAATAGTATCATGAGTAGTGGTGTAGCCCTCTTTCTAGCGTCATTTATGTAACACCACAAACTTAAACTATACCATACACATTAGCATAAGGTAAGTTTAAAACAAGCAAACAAAGTAATATTCCTATGAAATAATCCAACATGTCGCATAATGGGAATAAAATAACTTAATTGAGAAAATAAACAAGCATGATGCATACCTATTCCATAGTGGATTCGTGCAGCTTTGATATGAAAAGGAGCTCTTTCCCAATCCTTGATAAGCCTCAAGATGATGATCAACAAAAGATGCAAGATGATAAGAATGAACTCAAATGCTTATAGTGCAAAGGCTCAAACTGTGGATGCCAAAATGAGAAGAAAAGTCTCTTATTTATAGATGAGATTGAAAGAAGAAGAGGAAAAATGGATGAATGAGGGACTAATCTTCCACCAATGGCCACATGTCACTTGTCAAGATGTGAGAGGATGAAGGGTGAGCACATTTTGGTCATTGTCCATGATAAATGCTTATTAGGTGAGTTTGAAATTTGAAAAATAGCATTAAATGCATATGGTTGAGAGATTTGGGGGGAAATTTGTTTGGAAAAGAAATTTAAATAAATGGAGTTAATGAGGGAATATTCCTTGGGAATATGCCTTGTGAGGGAAAATATAGATAATTAGATAATTAATTAAAATACGTTTCATTTGCAAGTGGGTGGGTTAGTTAAGGGTTTAGGTTTGACTCAAGTTGAGTCAAAAGCTAGAGAATGTGTGATTATGATTAGAGGTTAATTAATTCAGATTAATTAACTTGGAGTATTTTAGGGGTTTTGATATTTGATTTAAATAATTTTGATTTATTGAATCAAATAAGAAGAACTTAAGGACTTAATTAAATAATTTGTTTTATTTAATTAAGTATGATGAAGCTTAGTGAATTAATTAAATAAATTGATTTATTTGATTAATAGAGGAAATGATGTTAATTCAAGTGTGATTAGATGCATGATGTTAGTTAGGATTATTTTCATGTCTACAATTAAAATATTGGTATTGGATGATTGTATTTTACCTTGATTTCCCTTAAATTTTTCCCCATCCAAAGAACTTGAGTGCAACAAGATGTTGTTGATATGTATCCATACTCTTTAGTGGATAGAGAAATGGAAGCCTATTTCTTACTGAGCCAAAACACAATACTATTATCAAGAAAAAATGTACCCCCACTTGTACTTTTTCTACCATCAATATTGTCAGCCCATTCTACATCAGTCTATTCTACTAAGTTGAAATCTTCACCTTTTGTATACCATAAACCAAAATCTAAAGTGCCCTTTAGATATTTAAATACTCTATTAATTTCCTACACATTTTTATCTTGTGGGGCTTCTTGAAACAATTCCAACATACCTATTTCTTGCATAATATTAAGTATTGAAGCTATTACATATACTATGCTCCCAATTATTGACTTGTATAGATTTTTATTTTCTTTTGGAGATTCATCATCTTTACTTAATTTGCATCGTGTGACCATGGGTGTACTCACCTATCCTAAAATTCTTCAACATCTCTTTGCTATACTTGGTTTTGGAGATCAATAGGTCTATTAGATTGAGGAATTTGTAAGCTAATGAAGAATGAAAATTAACCAAGCATGGACATCTCAAAACCCTTTTGCATGTCCATGAAAAATATTTACACACTTTGTTACTATTACCACCAAAAATGATAATATATACATAGAATATAACAATCAACTAATTGTCACCTTCAATTTTGATGTAAAGATTGCTATCAACAATTACCCTTTCAAAACCTTGTTGTTGAAGATAATTGTCAAGTCTTGAGTACCATGCTCTAGGAGCTTGCTTTAGCCCATAAAGTGCCTTCTTCATATTGCACACATAATCCTTATCTTCTGATAGGAGGAAATATTCTGGCTACTCAATATACACTTCTTCCTCTAAGTTTCCATTTAGAAAGGATGACTTGACATCCATCTGATATACTCTAAATTTCTTAAAGCAAGAAAATTCCAAAAAAAATTAATAGCCTCTAGTTGTCCAACAAGGGAAAAAGTTTGTTTCAAATCAATACCTTCTACTTGAGCATACATTTTGCATAGTAACCTTCTCTATTTCTCACAACTTCGCCATCTTCATTTAGCTTGTTCTTAAACACCCACTTGGTGCTAATCATATTTTTATCTTTTGGTCTTGGGAAAAGTTCTTGAGTCTCATTCTTTTCAATTTGGTTTAGCTCTTCTTCCATATCACCAACAAAGTGTTTTTTTCACTTGCTTATGTAAATTTCCTAGGTTCTATCCTAGATAGCAGGAATATGTTCGCATTTTCTAATATATTTTCCAACCATCTTCTTGTTTGAATTTTAATATCCTTTTCACCAAGAATCAGATCTTATAGATGAGTTTTTTTGAAAATTTTGGATGATGTCTTTGTGTCCTTCTATTCAATCACCTCATCTTCAACTTCTTCCTCTCTTTCCTCTTCCTTGAAACTTGCTTCCTTTGGATAATCAACTTCATGTGATTTTTCTTTTTGATTCCTTTCCTCATTCACTCTTATGTTTACACTTTCAACACTTTTGTGTAATATTTTATTATAATAGATCCATAGGTTTGCTTCTTGAAGAGTAACCAAGGAAGAAAACCTGGTCATATCTTGAGTTAAATTTTCCCAAATCTACATCATCTCTTCTCATATAGAATTTTCTCCCCGAAACTTTGAAGTACTTAACCATTGCAAGTCTACCCTTCCATAGTTCATAAGGTGTATGACAATTTTTTACTCTGGTTTATCCTCAGATCAAAATGTATTTTTTTGTATTCAAACTATCTCTCTTTAAAACATGTTTGATAACTTAGACTCATTTAACATAGTTCTTTCTATCTCTTAAATAGTTCTAATTTTTCTTTCTACAAATCTAATTTTCTTTGGAGTCCTTGCAGTTTAAAGATATCTTCCTATTCTATGATGTTCACAAAATTATTCAAATTTATTCAAAGTAAAATCACATCCTCTATTTGATCTTAGGCACTTCATTTTTGGACCACTTTCATTTTCAATTAAGGATTTCAATGCCTTAGACATCTCAAATGATTCAAAATTTTCTTTTAAAAGGGTAACTAATGCCATCCTTAAAATAACCATCAATTAGATGCATAAAATAGCACATTGATTTTTTTTTGTTCTTGTTGGTCCATAGAGGTCTATATAGACACATTTCAAGGGTTTTGATGTTGAATACACCTTTGATTTGATATAGTGTTCTTCTTATTGATAGGACTTTTGAGAGATTCCACATAATTTTTTGTCTTTTCCTTATTCTTCTTCTTTGGTGGCTCTTTGTGACATTCTTAGTTGGCCATTTTATTTTTTTGTATCCAAGACCAATCTTTATAAATGGTGACCTTTTTCCATTGATGATATCATCTAAGATCTCATTACTCTTCTCAAATTTGAGGCTTCTATTTAGATTAGTGGTTGTTTTGTCTACTTCCTTCCTCAAGGAAACAATTTTAGACTCTAGCCTCTCAAAATTATCCTCCTTTTTTATATTGGATTCTCACCTCTTCTTCAATACTTTATTCTTATTCAAGTTGAATCTTAAGGTTGATGATCATCTTTTCTGATTCCTCAAGAATTTATGATATTTTTTCTTTATACTCATTATCCTCTTGAAGTTGTAATTTTTGTTTCATGTTCCGCTTCTTAAGCTTCTTTATTTCACTTAGGGCACAAATTATTTCCTCTTCCAAATCTACTTCCTAATATATTTAAGAATTATCTTTCCCTTTACACTCCTTCTCTTCTATTTCTTTGTCTTCAATTTTTAAGATATCACCTTTTGTTTTTCTTGCCATGAATAAAATCTCTTCTCCATCACTAGTAGAAAAACTCTCTTTGGATGAATTACTTTCCTCTTTGGAATAAAGGATTTTCTTTTGCTTGTGAAATATCTTCCTTTTCTCAAATTATCCTTGTTTGTGTCTCTTTTCATGTTGATAATGTTTTCCATCTTTCTTTATTTTATGCTCTTCCTCCTCATCAATAATTTCATTTTTTGCATATGGGTATTTGGAAACAAAATGTCCTAACTTGTAACAATTAAAGAACTTCAAATGCAACTTATCCTTGTTTTTTAGGATCCTTTTTTAGCCTCCTCACAAAATGAGCTTCTTCTTCGTTAGATTCATCATTAGATCTATTGCTTGGCTTGGGATATTTATTATTTATTTTCATCGGGGCTTTGAAGGTTGCCTCTTACTTAGATGGCTCTCCTTTTTAGTCCTCATTTCATATGCTGTGAGGATCCCATGCAATTCATCCATTGTTAGAGTATCCAAATATTTTATTTATTTGATGGTGAAGAATTTGACATCAAATCTCAAAGGAACATACCTTAATAATTTTTGCACAATAATTGCATCCTCAATACTTTCTCCAAGACCTTTGATAGGCTGCAATATTTTCTTCATCATTCATCTTCAAACTTTTGAATTTTCTAGTCTATGTTTTTGAAGCTTAGCTATCATTACCTTGACATCTCATTCATAGGTGTTCACTTTTAATAGACCAAAAAAAAATTAATTAATAGATTTCTTTATATTGTATTACCCTGGAAAACTCCAATTTTTATAGACCACACAAAATTGCATTAATAGCCTTTTTCACTATTTTCACTCACGTTCTTTCCAGCCAGATCTATTGATCAAGATGATGGAGCTACATATACATTCACAATTGATTTCCAAATATCAAATCTGAAAACCATTAGCTAAATGTGCATACTTATGCTCCATAAGGCATAGTTTGTTCCATTCAACCATGAAGCCCTATTCGAGGAGAATCCTTCTTGACATGCCATGTGTGCTCTTGGGGCCTACCTTCTAGAGATTATAATATAATTGAAGGAACCCACTTTGATTCCAATTGATGAGCACACAATTATACAAAGAGGGGGGTGATCAATATAAGGTAATCTTTTATAATTTTAAATTACTTATCACAATAATATCAATCACACAACATCAATAATTAAGAACACAAGATTTATGTAGAAACCCTTTCAACAAAAAACCATAAAGAAACATATTGCTTGGATCTACCATCCAAATACAATCACAAATAAAATAGTCTAATTTTTTTTGTAGGAACCAACCCATTGTAGACACTAATCCCCACTGCTAAGCACCAACTCAACAAGTTACACCAATATCTTCTATTGAGAAGCACCAAACTTCAAATAAAAAATTTTTGTCTTAAATTTAACAGATTTAATGGATGGTCATTCAAATATCCTTAAACAACATCTGATTAAATATCCTCGTAGACCTTCTCAAATATCCTTAAAGATATGCTCAAATATGCTTCGCAAATATGCTTAAATATGCTAAAATATGCTTCATAAGTCTACTCAAATATGCTTTATAAATCTTCTTGTGTGGAAAATACATTACATTAAATTCTTTCCTTCTAACTTTTATTCAATCTTCTATTTATAACACACTAGTGTTCCTCTTCACCCAATGGAGGTAATTCCTCAAGAGGAGCTGAACTTACTAAAACAAAATTAATTAATTTTTAATCTTCCCAGGGAGGCACTGCTCAAGGTAGGATCAACCTCCATTAATAAATTTAATTTAATATAATTTCTCTACAAGGGGAAAACACACCAAAGGGTTTTCTAGCATAAATATAATAACTATATTTTTAGGTCAAAGTATGGCTAGTCCAAAGATAAATATTAAGTTAATGTTAATTTGCATATAGAAAAGGGAGTCGACCAACAATCTTGAAAAGGAGTAATGTAAGTTTGAGAACTACTATGGAAAGATTGATTAGTGACCTTTGGCTTTTTCTCTTAGACCAACGGTGTCCTTTTTGGCACCAATGAGAACCTCTTTGATAGAAATGAAAACAATCTTGTGAACATAAACTTATCCTAAAATTGATGTTCTAATATCATATTAGAAATTGAAATCAAATATATAAACCATAATCCAATGTATAGAAATAGATTTAAAGTACCTTACCAAAACTAAACTAGCTAAGTCTTTAGGATGAGATTTCTCATGATTTTTTCGAATGAAGATTATTCTGCTCGTAAGTCTATTGTTGTCTTTAGGAAGTTTAAATATGTTGTTCAAGCAATACTTTATTTAAATAATAATGCTTAATTATAAAAAGACATTAAAATATGGAACAACAGGCTAGTAGCAAGTGGATCTTATTTAATTATTTAATAGATATTAGTCATATAGATTTTGCAATTATTAAAAATCAGATCCTTGCAAAATCAAGGGATTTCTTCCCTTCCAGCTTGTTAGTGAGATAGTGATGATTGTAGTCTGCATGCGTATAGTTCTTGTATAGCCTTGGATAGTCTTCATCTATCAGTTGAGGCAATGGACCCAATTCCACATCGTAGCTTGGAGCATGAAATAATGCAATCGATAATCTTTATTTCTTCCATTTGTCATTGTTTTGTGCTCAACACTCTTGTATTATCCATTTGTCAAAACCTACCAACATTCAAATAGTCAATTCGGTATCCATATATTCATTGCACTTCGAATTCATTGTCTAGTCATACCTCTAGAGTGTCAACTATGCGAATAACTAGAGCATCTGGGATTGGCTCTACTGAAATCCACTGGTTCTTGTTAAGAATCTACAAGCCAAGACATTCATCATCTTGCAACAACACAGAAAGAGAACTTCCATCAGATTGTGCACTTAAACCTAGAACCGAATCAGGCCTTGAGCAGGGACGATACAAATTCATTCTCACGGCCTACACATTTTTGCCAAACATCTCCTCAAATGTATTGGATTTTAGGCCCAGATTTTTAGCTATGGCACTTAACAATTTACAGCTGAGTGTAGATACCTCCATTGAATAAGCTTCTACTATATCACTGCAAAACTCATGCAAAAAGCCATGCATTATTAATATCTCAGGTCATGATTATCAATTGACTTGCCTTCAGTGAACTGGGTTAAAATCAGCATACATTTTTAATCTTCTAAGGCAAATTAAAATAAAAATACCTCTGTGACTGTGCCCATCTATGTTCGATAGAAATACTCTAGTTGATGAAAAGGAAATGAAATATTCATAGATTGAATGAAAGGTTTTCCTTGCGAATAGATTTGAGCATGGTTCCCAAGGCCATCATGTCACACCAGTCCAACTTCTGGTCATATGTGAATGTAATGCCCCACCAAGTAACCCTAAAGGAAGTTGTAATTAAGTGAACCATTTTTTTTTATAAAGTGTAATAACATACACATTCACTTACTAATTAACAAAAACCTCTAAGGCTACAAGGTTAGGATTACTTAAACCCACACATACATATTACATATAACCATAGCATTATAACCTTAATGAAATAAACATCATACATCATGAGAATACCACATAACATAATAAGATGAACATCCAAGATACAATCTCATAAATATTAACTTAATCCAATAGTTACATCACTCATTCCCAGAATGAGACCATAGTACAAAAGTATAACAATTACATAATCTCACCTCATAAACATAAGAGGGATAAACTAACTTATACAAATAGAAATATTACAATGCAAGAAAATACAATAGAACCACAAGCTGTCCATCTGGATGTCTCACCTCCATGAACTGAAGATGAAGGGGGACCTAACGGTTTTGGTGCATGTTACACCCAACCATGTGGTACTCGAAGGCCCACCCCCCATGCTAGGAGATAATAACAAGGTAACATGGACAAAGATCTACAACCACTAACCAAAGGCAGACTCATACTGACTCATACTGATATAAACAGATAAATGAACTAACAAGTACAACTCAATCACCATACAAGTACAAATCAAGTACAACTCCAACATCACTGACATTGCTTCCAGACATAAAATAGACCAAGTATGTTCAGAGAACCATACATGTATACAAATACCAATCACCAAGGGAATCTCAAGTGCACACAAATTAGAAAACATAATCACTCTAACTCTAGGAGGATACAAATAATAGAACACACTCCAAACATCTTGGAGGCAACAACACATAGTCCACTCCTTTCACAGGAGGTACAAAACATCTCCGTTTATGAAAACCGGGTAAAACTGAAAGGATGCCATGCACTACCCAAAGGAAAACAACTGGATGGCATAAAGATTCAACAACCCTTATCCTCTAAGTTCTTCTGGAAGACTTATAATTTAGGACTAACACTAGATCCCAAAACCCACAATGCAACTTGACTTCATAACAACAAAAGCATTCAAGTCATAAATCAAATCTAATATTTGGATTTCCTAAACCCATATCCATTCAATAGGTAACATTAACAAGGTCAAAGACACACTTACATGGTTAACTCAAATAATCATATACCCATATTTCTATTTCCATTATAAGAAATCTTAAACAATTTGAACTTACATCCCCTTACGAAATACAAAGAGCTAGAACATTTAAGGCAATCACAAGAGCATTACTATTTTTGGATATACTAAATCCATATCTCCTTCATATTTAATACATAATAAATTAATTGCTCTACTTGAAATATAATAAATTAAAATAGCCATTTGCCTCATCAATATAAACAACTTCATAATTTACCTTTAAATCAACACAAATCCATGCAAGTAAACTCTTTCCATTTCCTAACCAAATCTTACATCTCATTCAATTTTCTATTTAAAATATTCAATCCCTTTAATATCATAAAATATTGTTTCTCTATCCATTTTCCCATATACACTAATCAAACCATTTTTAAATCTCTATTCAATAATATATTGCATGCTTCTTATTAAAATAAAATACGATAATGAATTTACACTTAATATATGTATATTTATGTTCCATATTATGTATACACCAAATATATATATTAATAACTTAATTATATATATTCTTTAATATTCCAATCACAACGATTAAAATTGCTCTATGGAAATAAATGAAACAAAACAAATATTTGTCTTCTCCAATATAATTAGTTCCTAAATTTACGTCTAATACAACATAAACTATTACAAATACTATATTCAAATTTTTTATCCAAAATCTATACCACGCATTCTAATTTT
Source organism: Sequoiadendron giganteum (assembly GCA_007115665.2). Lineage (NCBI taxonomy): Eukaryota > Viridiplantae > Streptophyta > Pinopsida > Cupressales > Cupressaceae > Sequoiadendron > Sequoiadendron giganteum. The sequence continues at coordinate 671,259,210 of CM021103.1, read as the reverse complement.
ATCCTTTCAAATCCCTATTCCCAATAATAAAAAACTTTTGCTCTTTCAACTTAATTGAAATAATTAAACAAGTATCTTCAATCTACAAATACAAGAAATACTAATTTAAACAATTTAAATCAATTTCAATGTTTACTTCTAAAACTAACATTAGTTCTCTATTAACTGGATTCCTTTTGTTTTCCAACTAACTCAAATGATTTAGTTATTTAATATAAAATACCTTTTTCCTATTAAACTGAATTATGCATACTAATCAGTTCCAATAAAAAATATTTCTTTCAGATACACAACTAACTCTTCTAATTTCTACAATTCATTACGTAATTCATTATATCGATAAAACTGAATTAAGAATTCATCTTTTCAGATAGGGGAGAAATTACACTAATATTTAATTCTCTAATTGCTCTTAACAAAATAAGTATTTTCAACTATAACTCAAAACATTTCGCTTTAAATTAAATAACCAATTGCCCTTGCAAATTAAATCATTATAAAATTAATCAAATTAACATTTGGTCTCTTCCATAACTTATTGTGTTAAAATAAGATCAATATTTGGACTATAACCCAATATCATATATATATTTTTCTAATTAAATCAAATTAATAATTGGACCTTTTACACATGAATTTAAATTTCACAATTAAATCTTAAATTATGCATTCTTTAAATTAGATATTTAACTCCTTCAATTAAACTTTAACATGTCATTTTAGAATAAACAATAATTTCCCCATACGTTTATAATTTTATTTCCACTAATCTAATATACAAATTTTATTTAAAATAATATAAATAAATATAATACTTTAATATTATAAATTATAATATAAAATATTATTAAATAATATTTTAATATTATAATAAAAATACATAAAATATTAATATTTATAAATATCAATTTATTATTATTTTATTATCAGAGCAGCCATGGGAAAATAACTTAACATCAGTCTCATGTTTCAAGTATAACTCAAAAACTACGATCCGGGTATTTGCGATTGTTTTATAGGGGTAAGAAAATTCTAAGATGCAGAAACCCTTTAAATTTCCCAACAACCTAGTTTGTGTAAGTGGAGTTATATGCGACACAACTAGACCATTTTACCATGAAAAATATAACTACCCTGCAGATTTTAAAATCTGATTTTTAATAATAAACAGAGGGTTTCATTTTCTAAAAACATTCTAAAAACATTGTTCAATCTCTATATTTGAATCCAAAACAAAATAATCGATTTCCTCAAACAAATTAAATTCAACTGAGGTTTTCACAATTTTCACTCAAGAATTTTCACAAAACAAAAGCTGCGAATTTATTTGATTATTTTCTTCTAACAACAAATTTATTTTCTAAAACAGATTTAACAAACAAATCTTTAATCACTAGTATTTTAAAAACAATCAAGAACAATAAAAACACAGAAGAAAACCTAGCTCAAGAAGCTACAGGAAGAGATGAATTTCTGTTGCAGGCCTCCTCCAAATATTTCCTGAATTTTCTTCAATCATCCAATGAATCCAATCCAAAACCCAACAAATGCAAACAATCTTTCCTCCAATCAATTCTACAATCAAACTTTCTTAAAACCCTTCTTGGTGCAAACCTTCCAAAATTTCTTCTCTGCTGTAAAAATGCATTTTTTTCTAAAAACTTTTTCTGCCCTAAAACTAAAACATGTATTCTTTATAAATCAAAAATACCTAATACAACCCTAATTCACATTACATGCAAATTAGATATTAATTTCATTTTCAATTCCAATTTCAATTTTTACAACCCTAATTCACATTGCATGCAAATTAGATATTAATTTCAATTTCAATTTCAATTTCAATTTTTGAAAACCCACTTTCAATTTAAAATGCAATTTCGAATAATAAATTAATTTCCAAAGTTGAAACTCATTTCCCAAATAAACATTTAATTACAATTTCTAATTTAATTCCCACACATTGAAATTAAATTCCAAAATTAATTTTAATTCTTTTATTTCCTTTCATTTGCTTATATCATGTTCAATTAATTAATTTAATTATTTAATAACTAAATTCAACCCCCTTGGATTAAATTTAATTAATTAAATATAATTAATTAATTTAAATATAAATTTTTATCCACATTGTATTATTTAAATTAAACAATCATCAACATGATTTAAATGCAATTGTTCTAAATATCTATTTCCAAATCAAGAATCCTTCATAATTAAATAACATTAAAGCAAGACCGACAATGACTTGACACACACAACTGACGACACACTAAAGCTAGGGTGTAAACTTGACACATGTTACCTAGCTACTATCTCCCGTTCAACTTAACTGTTGGATCGACACGCTCAAACCTGTGAACCCAGGTGGAGTTGATGTCATATACCTGCAATCCTGCAACCAAGTAGACAACATCATACAATATATCTAGCATATAATACACACCGTGAAGAAGGAATTACGGATTCGTAAGGTGTTCACAAGCGAGTGATGTGAACTCGTCTTCTTCACCAATACACTCATCGAAACTGACACTTCCATCATAATTCCAATAGTCTCATAATAACATCTCATGCTAACTCTACAACATCATTAATCCATAATGCATATGAAACAATAATCAGATAACCACATCCCACAATAATAGTTGTCACTCAATAGTAGTGAACAAAAAATCATTAAAAAATGTATCCAGTATCAAAGTAACTGCAACCAAACATAACATAAAGCAAACCAAATAAGGAGCAAAACGAAGGGATATTACAGTGAAAATGAAACCATGATCGTATCCCTGGATTATGACAGGTACTCTATAATTCGAAAGTTGACTTTTTAGAGCTGTTAGAGCTGATTTTTGAAGTTGAATTTTTAGAGCTACTATATATGACCTCTAGAGCTAACTTTCTAAAGCATTCTAGAGCTAACTTTTTGGAACATCTGAAAGTTGACTTTTTAGAGCTGATTTTTGAAGTTGAATTTTTAGTAGCCTAAAGATTTAATAATTTCACCACATATGGCTTCTAGAAATTGAGAAGACTTCAAAGCTAGTGTCACTATATCCATTATTGACAGACTATATCTTAATCATTTAAAACTATTGTTTAAGAGTGGTTTGTGAAATATATGAGTTGTTGCTCAAATTTATAAACCTAAATTTTTATTTCTCCATGTTCTACTAACTCCCTTATGAAAATAAAATGGATCCCAATATGCTTGCTTCCTCCATGAAAAATTAGGTTAAGTTTTAGAGCTATTGATGATGTATTATTGCAATATAACGTTGTAGCATCTTCTTGTTCCTCCTTGAAGTCTACTAGGATCCTCCTACTTAGCCAAATTGATTAGCATGCTACTAAATTTACTATTCTATTCACAACTTCTATTGTCGAAAGAGAAACTATTTTATATTTCTTGGATGGCCATGAAATGGATCCTAAACCCAAATGGAAGACATGTCTCAATATTCTCTTCCATTCATATAAGTTTTCTACCCAGTCGCTATCAATATATCCCACTAGCTCTAACTTACTTAGTATGGTATTTAATGAATTCAATAGACCATAACACCATTAGCATATCTTGTGATTCTTTTTCTTCTTACTAATATGTATGCTTTATTGTCTCCTTAAATATGAAATCATTCTTTTAATTCATTCATTATGTCAAATTTTATTTCTATTAATTAATTAAGCTTGCAACCGTTCTCTTGTAGAAGGTTAGATTTACATTTCTAATACAATCTTCTTACTTAATTTAAGACATGATTATTAGTGTTGATGTAGGCTTGTTGATCAAAATTCTAAATCTCTTCAAATTTTCTATAGCATACTTCATTTGAAAAATATATATTCCACAATCTTTATTTCTTATTGTCATTTATAACACTCTTTCGATGGCTTCCTTGAACTTGAAAACAATTATAATCTCATGATGACTTGTCTTGATATAGAGGGTGGGATCACGATTTCTTTTGTTGAAGCCATTTCTTTACAAATATGCATACTTATTTATATTATTCTTGATATTCTTGTTTCAGTCTATAGAGAGATTTATTTAGCTTATACTATTGGACAAATGATGGATCATAATATAATCATAAATGATTATATTTATGTTACTTACCACAATTATTTGTCCTAGTTATTTATGATTAGTTGTTTCATGTTGCATACACATGTACTAGTAATCACACTCAGTTACAGTTGGAGCTTACTTTTTTAATAGATTATAATAAATATTTGAAAAATCTATGTAAAAAATTGTTAATTAATATGAAAATACATTTTAAAGCTAAAAGCATACCTGAATTTAAATTTCTTTAAAGATATAATTTAGATTTTCTATTATAATTTAAAAGAATTATTTATAGTTTTTCAAATTTATAAATTCGTGGGAAAAAATAAGACCATGAATATTGTAGAAGATAGTTCTTAAATTCAAATAACATATTGTTTGTTTATATGAAAGATAATTTGTATAAAGTGTTTACAAAAATATAGTAGAAATTATCAACAAAATTATTTGTTTCTTGTGTATGCACTCTCTACAAGTGTTGGTTATGTTGTCTCTAGAGCTTTCATTATGTAAACTCTCAGATTTTAAACTCTAATCTATTTTCTCTAACCAATTCCCTATTCTTCCTTTTTGTTTTCTATTATTTTTTTAATTTCCAACTAGAAATTAATTATTTTTTCCAAAAAAATATCTTGTTTAAAAATTGAATCTAATATAAGAATAAAAAACTAAGCCTCCAAAAATAAATGAAGTTTGATAGATTCTATAAGTTGGGATGTCTCTAAATTCATGAAATATTGGGAAAATAAAGGACATGTCAAAAATGCATTGGTCTGACTTAAGGTTATGCATTTCAAACACACCACCTTGATCTTAAGTGTTTTAAATAGGGGGATTGCGTGCTCTCACTAGATCCTTAGTCATCCTATCTCTTCAATATTTGTATAATCAAACCCCTCTTGAAAATAGATTTTCTAGTTTAGTGTGAGTCTACAAATAAGTTTAGAGTCTATAAATAAGTTCATACTCTGACTAGAGTGGGCGCCAAAGGTAGCTTAAAAAATTGTCACCCTTGACAATTTCACACTATGTTTTACTCCCCCTTAATTTACTAGACTTGATTGAACTCCAAATTTCCTAAATTATGCATTTTGAGGCTTATTTTACCATTTTCTAATAAATTGCAAGAATAGAACAAATGCATTTATTTAATGCTTTTCCCTTGGCACCTAAATACCTAAAAAATATGGCCAAGAAAGGGACACCCTTTGGTGACTCTTTTCCCCTATTTTTTTAGGCTCAAAATTCAAATACGTTAGTGTCGATATTTTATCATTTCCAATTCAAGTTGTAAATATCAACTATCAGGATTTAATTTATTGAAATTAGCATAATTACATATAAATGTAGTGCCAAAAACTGTCACCGATAACATTTTTACACTTGTTTGGGCCCTCCTTATAAAGTTGAGCTTAATGTTGCCTTGACTTAGTGTTGTAATTTTTTAAACACACTCACATTAGATCTTGGGCCCTTGTAAACTAAATAAATTTAATCATACCTTATTTAGGGTGTTGTAAAGTGTTGTAACACACTTTCACACTTTTCTAGGGTTGTCATTAATAATTGGGCTTCTTTATGCTTCAATTGGCCTTATTTTGTATTCGCAAGCCTCATTTAATGCATCTTTTTTAGGATGACCTTGAAATAAATCAACATCCAATCATAATTTAGGTGTTTTTAGGTTGTGTGACCCAGATTTAGTGATTTGGGACTCATACACCACAATGGCCATATGAGTCCCACCCTAGGGTTTTGGGTCCCAATCTAGATTTTGCACCTTTCTAAGAATTTTTGAAAATGGTCCCATAATTTATGCCTAATGGGACTTATACACCACCTTTGGCATATGAGTCCCATGTTGCCCAGAATCAAAATTAATTCAAATTCTTGGTAGTATTTTATCCTCCTAGATTTGATGTCAGCTTGTAGTGTTATAATATTGGGATTTTTTTTATAAACAAGTATAAATACAAGGTTTTTCACTCATTTCATCCCCAAGAATTCAAGTATTCATGCATATAGAAAGTTTGAGTTCACAAGAGTATTCAAGAGCATTCAAGGGAAAATTATCAAGTGATTTAGAGCATTGTTCAAGAATCAAGCATAATCTCAAAGTCTTCATGCATCATGTTTGTTTTTGGGCTAACAATTGTAATGTAGGGTTTCATGATTCAAGCTAGAATTTCATTCAAGATATATCTTATTCAAGCGAGAATCAAGATCCATATCCATTGGAGCCACTTCATACATGTTTGCAACACTTTATTGCTAGGGTTTGGTGAGTTGAAACATCTTATTCCATTCATTCATTATCCTCCATTCCTATTTCATTTCATTTCAAGGTTTGACTACCAAAACAAGGTATGACCAAGGAAAATACCTTTCTATTAATAAAACAATATTTTTCCCTTTCTTTAGTGTGTGATTTATAGATTTAGGTTGAATACATATTGAAGAGCAAGTTTAGAGAAAGTTGTCAAAGTTGTCAACTTGCATTGGAGATCATTGGAGAACTTCTACAGGGTGCAAGTCAAGGTTTCAAATCTTGAAATCAATTGGAAAGGATAGAGAAGAAATTGAAGACCACATTTAGACTTTGTATTTCCAAAAAATCCTAACTGGACTAATATGCCAATTCTGGTGTATGAGTCATAGTATAGGTCATTTCTAAGATTTTGTAGTTCCAAACACCTTTTTTCCAGATTTTAGTTTCTTCCTAGAAACCCTAATTTGGGACTAGATCGCCTAGACTCATGTATGCATCCCAATAGGCTTTAAAATCAGTATTTTTAACATTTTAGAACTCATTCCAGTCTTCACTAGATTTATAGGTGCATGTGGCAATAGAAAAAGTATCCCTTCTACTTTTTCTTGTTTGTTTGGGTCTTTCTTGTAAACTGAGCTTAATGGTGCCTTGATTTAGTGTTGTAATGTGTTTGAAACATTCACATTAAGTCTCGGGCCCTTGTGAACTAATGAACATAAATGGTACCTCACTAAAGTGTTGTGAAGTGTTGTAACACACTTTCAGACTTTTCTAAGGTTTAATTGATCAACTGAACCTAATAAACCTCTTTTTAATCAAAATGTACCTTAAATCATGTCTTTTTTGGAGTGTTGTAAAGTGTTGTAACACACTTTCACACATTTCTAGGGTTTTCATTACTAATTGGGCTTCTTTATGCCTTAATTGGCCCTATTTTACATCCACGATCTTTATTTAATACATCTTTTCAACAATAATCTTGACACAAATCAATATCCAATCATAATTCGGGTGTTTTAAGCTTATGTGACATAGATTTAGTGATATGTGACTCATTTTCCACCATAATTGAATGAGTCCCTTCTAGGTTTTTGGGTCTCAAACCTGGTTTCACACCCTTCTAAGCATTTTTGAAAATGGTCCCATAAATTATGCCTAATGAGACTCATTCACCACCTTGGGCAAATGAGTCCTGTTTGGCCTAAAATCAACATTAATTCAAATTTTTGGCAAGATTTTATCCTCATAGATCTGATGGCGCCTTGTAGTGTTCTAATTTAAGGAATTCTTGCATAATTAAGTACAAATACAAGTTTATTTCACTCATTTTCACCCCAAGCATTCATGTCTTCATCCTTATAGAAAAGTTGAGTTCACAAGATCATTCAACTATTTACAAAAGTATTCAACAGTAGATTATCAAGTCATTTAGAGATTCATTCAAGCATCAAGCATCATGTCAAAAATTTCATACATCATGTTTATTTTGGAGCTAACAATTATGATGTAGGGTTTTGTGGTTCAATCTATCATTTCATTCAAGATCTATCCTATTCAAGCAAGATTCAAGATCTACATCCATTGGATCCATCTTATAAATGTGTGTAACACTTTATTTCTAGGGTTTAGTCAGTTGCAACATCATATTTTTTTCATTCATCATTATCCATTCCTATTTCATTCCATTTCAAGGTTTGATTACCAAAAAGGGGTTTGACTAAGGAAAACCCCCATCCACTAACCAAAAAATATTTTCCCTCTCTTTAGTGTGTGATTTGTAGGTTTAGATTGAAGACACATAGAGGAGCAATTTTTGAGATAGGTGTCTAAGTGCCTAAAAGCTGTCAATGTTGTCGTTAACCATTAGAGAACATTGGAGAGAAACTACAAGTTGATTTATAGAGATTCAAATTCAGAAACCTGTAGAGGTAGATTGAGTAGACTGAGAAGAGTAGATTAAAATCTTGAAGTTTCAAAAAATCGTAACCAGAATGATTCACCACTTCTAGCGAATGAGTCCTAGTTCTGGTCAAAATTCAGATTTTGCAGATTTGGATACCCATTTGCTAGATTCCTATTCCCACATAGAAACCAAAATTTTGAATTGATTCATTTAACTTGGTGAATGAGTCCCAGTCAACATTAAATTCATTTTTTTGAGCATTTCAAACCCTATTCTAGTCATCTTCAGATTCCCAAGTGAACACAATTTATCCTTTAATTTTTTATTCTATTTTGTTTAGATTTCTAGCTAATTTTGTAAGTCATTGTAATTTTGTAAGTCATTACATCATATTAGGGTTTAGTGTTACATATTTTATTTCATTTTTATTTCCAAATCTTAACTTGGTGGTGAACCCTTTATTATTTTATATTCAACCCCTAGGAAATCCCTATTACAAAATCTCATGTTCTCTTTTGCATTGAGATCTCTGGGATTATCCTTCAATGAGATAATTGGAAAGTGGGCATGTTTTATGTGCTAAACCATACAAAAGAAATCTTACCCCATTTTTTAGTTGTTTCATTTTGGTTAACTGACATTTATAACATCATAATTTTGATTTGGAGTGTATCATCAACCTAGATCTTGCTTCCATTAACATTGCATTAGGATTTGCATTAGTTAACTGACATTTTAGGGTTTTCAAATTTTGGATTAGTGAAAGTTCATATAGGTTGTATTTTTGCATCTCATTTCTCTAAAAATCAAACAAAATCTACATTTTCACTTAAGACATAGATCATACAACATAAAAAGCATAAAAATTAATTGAAAATCTTTGAATTTTTTAAAAAAAATCTCCATTGGGACTGATTCACCACCTTGGGTGAATGAGTCCCAGTGCTAATTATGCACTACATGTTTTGGCATTTAAAACACTGTTTCTAAGATTTTTTTTCTATTTATAGCTTCTTGTTTTAGTTTATAGATTTTTCGTTATAAGCATTTCATTATTCACTTAGTAGCCCTTGTATGAGTATTTGGTGTCCTATTGCTAATACTATCGTGAGATGAAGTTTGAGACACATGTCATCCAACAATAACGTGCAATAATTCTGGATCTTGTGTTGTCTAGCTCATTCACTCCTAGTATTGACACTAGTAAACTAGGTATGGACCATATCCTTAACAACTCTTTACCTTCAAGTAGTGTGACACATGTTGAAACAATGGTTGCTAGTTTTTCACAAGAAAACATAATTCAAATTCATGAAGATTTAGAAAACCTACAACATCAAGTGCAAAATGATAATATTTCAACTAATTCCATCCCTACTATAGATCACATTCACTGCATACTTGAAAGAGAAGATGGACTTGACCTTGTGAAAAACATAGTTAAAATATTTGGAAAACACCTCACATCAACAAATAGTTGTCCTTTACCTACAAGAAATGTCACAAGCCAAGGTAGAACTCAAATTACTCCTCTTGCAACAATTGCCTCAATTCCTACCTATACCAACCCTCAAGTCACAACAACAATGCAACCAACTAGTAATGTGATTCCTTCCTTGGCTATTTCTGCTACCATCCCTAGTACCTTTGTAGCACCTCATGTCATATCTCTCACTACCTTGCCACATATAAGCATTCCATTCACTTGAACTTTGAACACATACACCCCTTCACCTTTTTCAACTTGGTCTCATAACACAAGCAATTACCCTCTCATAAATCAACTCTTCCAATCCGTTTCATCCCTTCAAAAAAAAATTTCCACCATCAACCAAAATCAAAATGGCCCAGCTACATATTATGTCAAAAGTAACCCATTTTCCTTGGAGATATTACAAACACCGATGCCACAAGATGTAGACAATCCTAGATTCAAGAAATATGGAGGAAAGCGAGATCCTTCTAACCATGTTAATGCTTATAACACTTTATGTAGTGAATTTTTCCTTGATGATAAACTCTTGGCTAAGATTTTCCGTATGTCCTTGAAAGAAACCGCCTTGGAATGGTTCTCTTATTTCATGAATAACTCAATTTGTTCATTCAATGAACTTATTGAGGAATTTTTCAACCATTTCCAAGTGCATATGACTCCTAAGATGACCTTGGCCGATTTGATGAGATGCAAAAAAAAAAAATATTATTGACTTTATCTCATGCTATCAATCACTTTATTCCCAAATCGATGTCAAGGTCCTCGAGCCTCACCTTCAAAATATGTTCATAAAAAAACTAAAAAGAAAGATACAAGACAAGCTTACCATGATGAAGTTTCCCTCCTTCATGCACTTGTGTACTACCTTCCGTGATTATCAAAATTCAGTTAGTAGTTCAGATACAACATCCACTTCTATCTGAACTAAGAAGTCCAAGCCCGAAAACCAAATAATTCCCAACTTTGTAGAAAATAGAATAAAGGTTTCCTTCAATTCAATATCCCTCCACAAACAAACCAAAATACCAACAACCAAGTAGCTGCTATTAAAACCATGATACCCTTTAGCTTTGGGGACCTGAAAAAGACAATTCACTCCCTTACCCAATACCCTTCATAACACAATGTCACAAATCCTAGAATAGAAGATGATTACCTTACCTCTAGTTAAACAACCCGATCCTAATAAACCATTGACCACCAAATTTAGATCAAATTTTTATTGTCATTATCACTGAGAAAATATACATGACACGGGACATTGTAAGTATTTTGAACATCTTGTGAAAGACTTCATTGATTCCGATCATCTTTCAATTGGAGGTGTTAGTGATCAAGGAAATAAGTCTGTTGCTCCCCCTTACCAAAACTTGAAATTTTTTACAAACCCTACACCTAATCATAACATTTCATTAGTCAAATCTAGTGAAACTACAAAGAATGATGTGATGAATGTTGATATTGATGATGATAAGAATGATACCATGCAACATGATTTTATAGATAATGATCTTATGGATGATATGGTAGGAGTCATAAACATCACTCCTCGTAAGATTTGAACTAAAAATCCTCTTGAGATTGATTTCTCCTCACAAGATATACTTAAACATGCACCCGATGGTCCTCTTTCCATAGCTAGTCATATCTATGATAAGCCCACCAATGGGATATTAATAGATCCTGTCTATGGAGATAATGTGATCATCGATGAATTCTTACTTCTACATGAACTCTATCATGATATATATGATAAGCTGAAAGAATGGACGAAGACGGACAATGGTTTTTCCTGCCCTACGATGGGATCGATCACCTTACCATTGCAAATAGGACCAAAGACATTGGATATCTCATTCTCCATCATCTCATAGTTAGACCAATTTCATGTGAAGCTAGGCTATCCATAAATGCAGATGCTTCAATTGTACATAAATACTTAAAGTTTCCCTTTGATAATGAAATTTTCACCATCCACAATAGTGGCTTTAACCATTTGTCCTCTCATGGAACCTTTTCCTTAGATTTCTTGTCTCAAGCCTATAGAACCTATAAAACCATGAGAAGACTTATTTTTCCCATGCTATAAAAGTTCAAGGCAAAGAAAATACTAGAATTATCCCTTCGAAACATGCCTCAACCTCCTACCGAACATACCATTCTTGACAAAACCATGATTGAATCAAAAGAAATTCTAGAGAACTAAGACTAACCTAGGATAGAAAATTCACCTAATTCCTACAAAAGACAAATAAATAATGAAAAAAATCCCATCACACCTTGTAGAATAACACAAGTTTAGAAATTCAAAGAGAAAGTGGTTGAACAACCTCCCATGGTTCCTTTTGTTCTTCCCCTTAGAGAAGAAAATAAAGCTATGGTTTATCAACATGCTCCTACAATGTAAGCACAACTTGAAAATCGAAATAAAAGAAATAGAGGTGTTAGAGAGTGTAGGTGTAGATGTTGTGCGCTTTCTTCCAGGTTACATGAAGATTAAACAAAGAAAATCAAAATCCAAACTTGACTGAAGAAACACATGACAATCCCTCCCCCCTTCGTCGAAACAAAAAATTTTGAACCCTTCCTTAGACATTATCATTCAACCTCCCATTGTGATTAACTTAGATGATGACGAGGAAGTCATAAAATTTGATGAAGAGGTGCATAATGAATTGAACACACTATTTTCCTATTCTATAAGATTAAATGGTAATTCTCCTAAGAAGAGTGTTGAACTTGGTGATGGATCTAGTTCATCACTTTCTATCATCCCTTTAGCTAGCTTTCCACTTTTGATATAAAATGAAAATTATTAGGAGATGGATGACTTCCTTTAGGTCGACTCACATGTGCCTTAGTAGTCTTTTGCATTATTTCTTTTTCTTTTCCTTTTGTGTGATTGCATGTGCATATTGTGATCCCCCCATGATGTTATGTTTGATGTTCTCTCTCTTTGTGGCATTCCTCTATTTGTACCTTCATTCTTCTCTATATTGTAATCATTTTTCAATTATCTTGTATTTTCCTTTTGGGGATGATGCAAGGCATCTAGAAATTCATGTCTCTTCAATTTTGACCGAAAAGATTTTTCTTTATCTTTTTCATTTGTCTTATGTTTTCCTTTTTGGGATGACGTAAAGGGTTGAGACATTCATGTCTCTTGAATGTTGACCTAATTTTTTTTTTCTGTTTCTTCACTCTCCTTGTGTCATTCTTCTAGTTTTATGTGTGTTTAGGGAATGATGATTGTTCTGAGCTCTCTAAAATCATTGTAGTAAGAACATAGTGACTCCAAATCCATAGATCCCTCATGTGTTTGGAGTTTTATTTTTGGGGTCAATCCTTTTTCTTTTTTCCTTTTACATGATGTAGCCTTATTTGGAAACATATGACTTGGGATAGGGCTTTCCAAGTTATCTCTCATGTCTTTATTGTTTACATTTACCGTTTTCTACTTTAAAGCAATTTCTCACAACATGGTGTTGAGAAATTTCTTTAAAGTGGGGGCATAAATTGACATTATTATAATTTTCCATTTTTCTTTTTCATGGTTCATGGTGCAATATTTTTACTTTATACAACGTGTCTTTCACTTTGTGGATGGCATTGGGTGTGATTCCTTCAAAAGTGTGATCTATCTTAGCATATTACATTTCTCTTAGTGGCTTGATGTGGCACACTGCATCCCCTAAGTTGGGAATCTTTTATTCTTTGATTTGTCCTCTCTTGGAGACATTAGGCACATTAATGTTCCCTAAGTTAAGATCTCATATGAACTAAGAAAGACTCCCTTGAACATTATTTACATTTTACATTTTCATTTTTCAATAATATGGCCACCTTGCATAATACAATTTGCATTCCTATAGAGCCATCTTGTTTGTTCATGAGCTCTAAGAATACAAAGTTTTTCTTGTCTCATGAAGCTCGAAGTTTATTTTTGCATGGCACCTCATCAAAGTTACCAAGAGGTATAACTCTGGTATGGTTTTATGGTAAGCCAAACAAGGGCATGAATTGCCCTTGGCCACTCATGTGTGTGTGTCAGCGCATGAAGATCATGTGTGTATGTGTCTCACCTTCTTGGATTTCTCGCCCAACAGATAGCCTAAAGTTTTGTTGCCTTAGAGTGAGTGTGCATTTTTTGAACAAAAAACCTAGATCTGATCCACATCATGATAGACAAACTATTGAAGCTTGATCCACCATTTTTCTTTTTCACTTTGTTTCATTTTATTTATGTCTTCGGTAGTGTATGCTTGTGCCTTGTCATTTCTCTTTATATCATTTTCATGTGTGTTGTTTTGTGCCTATGTTGGTTTACCATGGGATCTTTATCCTGGGGGCTTGATCACCCCTCTTGATCATTATCATCCCATCTTACCAACATTCACACACTTGAAGCTCTCTTTTTCTGTGCTTTTCTACTTTAGTGTGATTTTGAAGAAACTTCATCCTCTAACTAAAGTGGGGGCTAAATGTGACAAGATAAAAAGTATCCCTTCTACTTTTTCTTGCTTGTTTGGGCTCTCCTTGTAAATTAAGCTTAGTGGTGCCTTGATTTAGTATTGTAATGTTTTTGAAACATTCACATTAGGTCTTTGGCCCTTATGAACTAGTAAAGATAAATGGTACCTTGATAAAGTGTTGTGAAGTGTTGTAACATACTTTCACACTTTTCTAAGGTTTTGTTGATTAAGTGAACCTAATAAACCTCTTTTTAATCACACTTTTCTAAGGTTTTGTCTTGTTTGGAGTGTGAAGTGTTGTAGCATAATATCAAAATTTTATTGGGTTTTCATTAATAACTAGGCTTCTTTATGCCTTAATTGGTCTTATTTTGCATCCACAAACCTCATTTAATGCATGTTTTCTTGGATAATCTTGACAAAAATCAATATCCAATCATAATTCATGGTTTTTCAGCTTGTGTGGCCCAGATTTAGTGATCTAGGAGTCATTCACCACCTTGGGAAAATGATTCCCACCTAGGTTTTTGGGTCTCAAACCTGGTTTCACAACCTTCTAAGAATTTTTGAAAATTGTCCCATAAATTATGCCTAATGGAACTCATTCGCCACCTTGGGAGAATGAGTCTCATTTGGCCCAAAATCTAAATTAATTCAAATTTTTGGTGGGATTTTATCCTCCTAGATCTGATGTCGGTTTGTAGTGTTGTAATTTTGAATTCTTGCATAATTAAGTATAAATACAAGTTTATGCCACCCATTTTCACCCCAAGCGTTCAAGTATTCATCCTTATAGAAAAATTGAGTTTGCAAGAGAATTCAAGGGAAGATTATCAAGTGATTTAGAGCATCATTCAAGCATCAAGCATCATGCCAGCGATTTCATGCATCATGTTGTTTTTGAGCTAATAATTATGATGGAGGGTTTTATGGTTCAAGCTAGTATTTCATTCAATATCTATCCTATTCAAGCAAGAGTCAAGATCTACGTCCATTGGAGCCATCTCATACATGTTTTCAACACTTCATTGCTAGGGTTTGGTGAGTTTCAACATCATATTTTGTTCATTCATCACTCTCCATTCCTATTTCATTCTCTTTCAAGGTTTGATTACCAAAAATGGTTTGACCAAGGCAAACCCCTATACACTAACCAAAAAACATTTTTCCCTCTCTTTAGTGTGTGATTTGTAGGTTTAGATTGAAGACACATTGAGGAGAAAGTTTGGAGAAAGTTGTCTAAGTGCCTAAAATTTGTCTTTAAGAATTGGAGAACATTGGAGAGAACCTAGATGTTGATTTATAGAGATTCAGATCTGGAAAACTAAAGAAGCAGATTGAGTAGACCGAGAAGAGTAGATTCATATCCTAAAGTTTTAGAAAATCCTAATAGTAATGATTCACCACTTCTTGCGAATGAGTCCCAGTTTTGGTCAAAATTCAGATTTTTGTAGATTCAAATACACATTTGCTAGATTCCTATTCCCACATAGAAACCCAAATTTTGGAATGATTCATCCAACTTGGTGAATGAGTCCTATTCAACATTAAAGTCAAATTTTCTAGCATTTCAAACCTCCTTCCAGTCATCTTTAGATTCCCAAGTGGACACAATCCATCCTATAGTTTGTTATTCTATTTTGTTCACATTTCTAGGTAATTTTGTAAGTCATTGCACCATATTAGGGTTTAGTGTTACATATTGGATTTAATTTGTCTTTCCAAGTCTTAAATTGGTAGTGAAACCCTCATTAATTTATATTAAGCCCCTAGGATTATCCTATCACAAGAGCTCTTTCTCCTTTGCATTAAGATCTCTATGGTTATCCTTCAATGAGATAATTGGAAAGTGGGTGTGCTTTATTTCCTAAACCATAAAAAATCACTCTTACCCTATTTTTTAGTTGTTTCAATGTACACATTTCACCTCTTAGCTTGTTATTCTATTAAATTACATGCATTTTTAAGTCATTTAGTGAATGCTTGCATTGCACTAGGTTTAAACATTACATCTTGCATTTCATTAGTCTTTCCAAGCCCTAGCTTGGTGTTTAACCCCTCATTAGTTTACAATCAGACACTAGGACAACCCTATTGCAAGATCTCTTTTTCCTTTGCATACTTGAGTTCGAGATCTCTAGGGTTTGTCGTTGAATGAAACTATTTGAATTTTGTTGTTCTATCTCCCAAGCATAAAATTATAGAAAATTACACCTTTCAATAAATACATAGTTGTTGCATTATTTGAAATCTAACAAGGATAACAAAGGAGAAAGACGTGAAATTTAATAAATCAAGAACACTATGAAGAAATTCAAGAGAAACATTTCATAGATTTATTGCAAAAATTCATGATCCAAGCATCATGTCAAATCCTATGTGATTTTATGTATGTTTTATCATTGTTTCTAAAGGCTAACCCTTTTTAGGTGTCTAAGAAATTCAAGCAAATCAAGAAAGAAAGATCCAAGACCTTGAGGTGATTTCCATGACTTCTTTACTTTTAGGAAACCACTGAATGGTGGTGAATTGCAACACATTGTCAATTCATCATTCCTTCATATCATTTATCTTTCTTATCATTAAAATTTTCATTGTGGAAATGAAAACACTAATACCAGGTTTGACTAAGGAAAGACCCTAAATGGAACAAGCTTTCCTCTTTCTTTGAATGTGTAAGTTTTAGGTTTGGAAAGGATTGAAGAATTTTTTAAGATCATTTATCCATTGTTGCATTAAAAAACCATACACCTTCCTATCTCATGAAAAATCACCTACAAAATTATCTAATAGTGATCCAATAAGTTTGCATGCAAGAATTGAGAACTTAGATTTGACAATAGATGACTATGAAAATTGATTTAGACTAGCCCTATAAGGAAAGAGATACTCTTGGGTAGCTATTTCTAATATTTTCATCCAAGGTCATGACAGCAAAAACCTTTTGCTTCAACAAAGATACACTTGCAAACAATATGTCTAGTATTCCATTATCAAAATGATATTGATAAAAAAGTTGATTTGATTACAATATGAACTTTCCTATATACAAAAGGATGAGGCAATCCATTTGTTAGGTGGATTGCCAAGTGCCTTGGAAGATGTGGC
This sequence comes from Sequoiadendron giganteum, assembly GCA_007115665.2. NCBI lineage: Eukaryota > Viridiplantae > Streptophyta > Pinopsida > Cupressales > Cupressaceae > Sequoiadendron > Sequoiadendron giganteum. Next base: position 671,241,888 of record CM021103.1, on the reverse strand, counting down.
ACAAAAAAGTAGAAAAGTTGCCTATAGGTGTCAACCTTAAGAACACTTAGAGTGTGCAAACTAACAACCTCTATGACCAAGTCATCAACCTTGTGTGCCAAGTGTTGAGTGACATTTTGGGTGAGATGGAAAGTCTTCCAATGTCAAAATGTGTGTGCATGATTCATTGAATATATTTATGTATGTATATATATAATTTTGGATACTATTCTACCAAATATACTAGTAGAATAACTTATAGAGATCATAAATGAAGTGACATGTGACACTATGTTATTTTTCTAGGTGAAAAACAACATAATTTTGTATGCTCTTAAATTTTGTTTTGATGAATAGGCATATATCTATATTAATATAAAGATATAATTACAAATTCACAAAAAAGGGGTGGGTGGTGAAAAGGCACACCCCGAATGCTCTTAAAATTTGACCCTCTTAATTTTGATCATTTTTTAATAGTGCTTTAGAAATTGAATTCCAAGAACTAAATTTTTTTTCTCTTCACATTGTCAAAATCTCAGTTTAGGTAAGTCAAATAACTTATTGAAGTTTTTTTTTTCACATTTAAAGGAAAAAATTGTTCATTATTGACTCCCTTTTCATTCTTGATTTCCATGCAAATAGATTTCCACTAAGCATGACAACTAATAGTTGGTCTTTAGAAAAAAGATTCATTATCTTTAAAAATTCCCACAACTATTGATGTTACAACGTCGGTTCTCTTACTTCCAATAGCTATAATAAATAACAGAGGAATAAATTAAATAATAGCCTTGGCTATTTAATTTATTATTGATCGAATTTAATTAAAGGGGCACTTCACTTCATCAAAGAAATAATATTTATTATTTCTTCTTGGCTGACTCATTTAATTATTGTCATTCCTTATTGAGGCCGACCTCATGAAGAGTAATTTTATTTTGTATAAATACAAGGTGATGATCACCTCATTTTATCATCAAGTTGATTCATTCATATTCACACTCTTAGAAGAAGTTCACACTTGAGAAGCAAATCATCATCTTGAGCAGCAGATCATCTTCTTGAGCAACAAATCATCATCTTGAGTAATAGATCATTATATTGTTATAGAAGATTGATTTCAAGGGGAAACATATTCTTGTTGTATCCTCACATCTAGGAGAGGTGCTATTATTCATTGTATTAAATTCAGCCTTGTGTTGGGCCTGAGTTGTAAGCAGATTTTTTCTCTTATTCCTGAATATATAAGTGATATATTTGTTGGGTTTTTCTCCCTCAACTAGGAGGGTTTTACCAAGGTATCTTGTGGTGTTAATTGTCTTATGTGTTGCATTTTTTGATTGCTTTCATTTCTGATCCTAAAACTAACATGGTATCGGAGCGAGTTTATGTGAAGATCCAATCAATTTTTTTAAGCAATCTTTATGGTGTCCATGAAGGACGTGTCAGATGATTTTGCACTTGTTTGACATTCATAAGTCAAATTTGGATTAGAGTGACCAGTGCAACAAACCCTTACAGTTGGGAATCTTGTATACTATAGGCCAGGCGATGGAGAACAATTATGTATGTTGAATAATTTCATCGAACTCATGGATTTTCAAGATTCGCTATTGGGAGCATGGAGGATTTAATCTTATGATTTATGGGCAGTATATTCATAATGACATTTATGTCAAATATATTTGGCACGAGAGAAGGGCTGGCATGTATCGACATTGCCTATGCTAAAGATTTATCTCTATTGACTCAATGTCAAGGAACTAAATTTTATTCATGCTATTGTGGAAGTATTATTGGCAGAGGAATATACAATTGTCATTTTATTGATATCAATCTTCATGTCAAGGATCTATTCATGGAATGAGGTTGATATTGATATTGGGTGGATTGGGTTCATATCAGATTGTCCTCTTAGTTATTGGAGCCAGTACTACACATAAAAGGATGTTAGACTGACAAGAGTTTTTCAGGCACAGGAGTATTCATGACCTTCATCCCAAAGATGATCTCCAATGTGATGGGTTGACTTCACTATGAATCATTTCTCATGTTGAGTACAAAAATTCATGAGTATTAGTGGAAGTTTATTCCAAATATAGTACAATCGGATCATGAATTTGACTAATCATCTAAAGTGTGCATCAAGAACATCGGTTGGATGTGGGCTTCATGAGTTGGAGCCTTGGTAGGATTTTTTTTTTCATTCCTTGGTGAGATTTGGAATACTCAACAATAGAGGTTGCAGATCTTGCTAGAGCTATTCAATTCAATTAAAATCCTACTCAATAAAGAGATAAGTATTATTTTCTTTATACTTTTGAAGTCTAGGGTAAAATTCAGTCTGCTGAGTTGTGCAGATCTCACATCAGTTATTTGAATTGTGTGTGTTTAGTAAAGATTGTGGTTTATCTTGAATAGTGATCACTGGGATAAGATCCTTTGGAGAGACCAATTATTCATTGTGAGTTGTTTCATGCTAGTTGTGAAGATTTTTGAGTGTGACTCAGAAATGAAGGGAGAACTGAAATTTTAATTATGAAAGGCTGACCACATTGATATCATTCTCTTTATGAATGAACTATGATAGAGCCTTGATTCTTTGAGAGGTCTGATTCTATATGCTGGCTGCATAATGTATCTAAGAAATCTATGTTGAGCAGATTGTCTTTTGTTGTGTTGAGATTATCACTTTTGAGAGAAAAAATTGAGTAAAGATGGAAGAAAGATATAACAGAATCAACAAAGATAAGTTCTATTATCTCTTTAATTATTCCATATAATGATAGTTTCTACATGCTTCATTTGTAGTTTGATTTTTCATGAGCTGTTATTAATCTCAATAAAATGCAGGTTGTTTTGAGAAGCAAATGAATGATGAATTAATTATCTAGGATTATTTAAGGAGATTATGATTTCAATGAGATAAGTATTTCATGGTTGAATAATGTTCATGAATTTCTTATGTAGTTATTAATTCATGCTATAACATTGAGATAGTAAATCATGTATGCTTCTAGCATTGGTATTTCTCTTCAGAATAGTTGAGATCTATGAACTACTAGTAATCTATCCTTAATTCCTTTAGGATGGACTAAGAGGCATAAGAGATTGCTTTCAAGAGAAGAAGAGATTCATGCATCTTGTAGGTTAAAGAATGGAGACACAACTTGCAGCCATGGGACTAAGTTGGTGGCTGAAGACATCTCTCAAAGAGGAAGAAACTATTCAGGTTGTCTTTGTGATCAATTTCTTCGAAGAGGAGGAATTAACCTTTTGAGGGAGTTTTGTGAATCACTGAGAAGAAGTGAAGGTTGCGGTATTGCAAGGTCAGAATAAAGTGATTTGGGGTGAGTTCAAAGAGGACAACCCTAAATCTTTATAGAGATGTGCACTAGAAACCATTTCTCTAAGGAAAGCATTGCAGGCAATCTTGGACAAGCAGGTTAGAAGGTTAATGCAAGCACTTGGAAATTCAAAAGGAGTCTATGGAGCCAAAAGAGGATGGTGATCTAGTTAAGCCTTTGGAACCTACTGATGGGCCTATAGACATTGTTATTAGACGAAAGAGACCTCTATGGGCTAGGAAAACATTGTCGGAGGCAAAAAAGGTTGCAGCCCCTAGAGGAACATTCAGAGAGAGAAAAAGACCTCTCAAATTTTCAAGCTATGTTGTATTGATGAGTCAAATGACTAAATCTGAGCCTTCTAGTGTTGAGGGAGCTTCAAGTTAGAAAGTATTCAAAGATGCTATGGTTGAAGAATATCAATCTATCCTCAAGAATGATGTTTGGGACATTGTACCTAAACCAGAAGGTAAATCTATTATATCTTCTAAGTGGCTTTTCAAGATAAAGCATACGACTGATGGAATCATTGAGAAGTACAAGGCTAGATTTGTGGGTAGAGGATTCTCTCAGAAAGAGGGAATAGACTATGAGGAAACCTTTTCTCCATTTGCTCGTTATACTTGTACATGTTAAAAATCTGCAATTAGGCTTAAACTATCCCACACATTAGTATAGTTAGTAAAGAAAATCCATTTTAACATCCCTATGAAATACTACAACAAACTTCATAATGCAATCAAGAGATCAAGTAAACCAAATGAAAACATGAAAAGAACCCTAGTGCATACCTATTCCATAGTGGATTGGTGCACCCTTGATATGTAAAGGAGCCCTTTCCCAATCCTTGCTAAGCCTTAAGATGATGATAGACAAAGAAATGCAAGATGAACTCAAATGCCTATAGTAAGAATGCTCAAATTGTAGGTGTAAAATGAGAAGAGAAGCCTTGAATTTATAGATGAGATTGAGAGAAGAAGAGGAAAAGTGGAGGAATGTGGGACTAATCCTCAACCAATAAATTCATGCCACTTGTCAAGATGTGAGAGGATGAAGGGTGAGCACATTTTGGTCTTTATGCAAGTAAATTATTATTAGGTGAGTTTGAATTTTAAAAATTAGCATTAAATTCATATGGTTGAGAGTTTTGGGGGGGAAATTTGTTTGGACAAAAAAGTCAAACAAATGGAGTTAATGAGGGAATATTCCTTGGGAATATGCCTTGTGAAGAAAATAGAGATTTAATAAATCAAAATAAATGATTTATTGTGCAAGTGGGATTATCTAGAGGATGTGACATGGATTAGACTTAGTTTTAATCATGGATTTGATTAATTAAGCTGATGTTAGGTGATTTTGACATTCAACTTAAATTTTTGGATTTATTTAAATTGAATGAGAAGATAAAGAATATTTAGAGATTTAATTATACATTTAGATTTATTTAAATAAATGGAGGAACTTTAGGAGATTAATTAAATAATTTTATTTATTTAATTAAGTGCGATAACCTTAGGAGATTAATCAAATAAACTTGATTGATTTAATTGATGGGAAAATATGATTTAATTAAATATGAGGAATGCATGATGTCAATTTTGCATGTCTACATTTTCCCCCTATTTGAAGCAATGTACATGTTTCATTGGTCCAAAGAATAATGCCACCAAAATCAAAATTATTTTTATTTTTATTTTTTCGGATGCTCCAGCGGAAAGAAGTACATTGGTACATTGCTCCCTCGAGAAATCGAGTGAGAAGTTTAATTTGAGGGTCGATGTCCTGACAAAGAGGTTAAAAATGGATGTATGGATGGTTAGACTAACAGATCTATATGATAAATAATGCAAATGAGATGTTTTTAAGATGCTCAGAATAACAAATATATATTATCTTAAACAACTTAAATGATTATGCAATGCATGTGAGATGGATTAGATGCATGATGTTGTCCTATGATGATATGATGTGATTATGTAGAATGAGAGTGCAGATGCAGGATGGATGCATTGATAAAATGATACTATGTTAGCATGAAAAGAGGATAGAAGAATAAGAGGGTTCAACTTTTGAATCCAAGAAGATGTAGAAGTCCAAAAAGTCCATTAGTCGTTGAGAATTTATTAGATATGATGATGAATGATGATAATGTATTTCTTATCCAAGGATGGGAGAGATAAAGAGAATAACCTTCTTTATGTTTGATAACACACATAGGTGCGATGCATCAAGGTATAAAAAACCAGGATGGTGTTGTAGCTAGTTTGATGGACTTTGACTTGACAATCAGATAGGAGTACTCTTGTTCACACCTGACATATGAAACCTTATTCAGAGTGTAGTTCAGATATTCTAAACATATTGGACCCAAAAATAGAAAAGAAAGCCTTCCTATGTGGTCATAAAGACATCTAGAACACCATCCCTACAAACCAAACAAAGCATGCATGACGAAGTTATTTTACAAGAATATCTGAAAAGCACAACAGATAAAAAGATAATGATTGTTTCGCCATTCCTTTCTCTCTAAATATTTTTGTTTAGACATCATCGAGAGGTCATTGGAATGAATGCAATAAGATAAATCCAAAGAAAAGATAAAGTATTAAACAAACAAGCTAATGTTCTTCGTACCGCTATTCAAGAATAAACTATGGTGATGCCTGATGTTGATATCCATTGTAGGAAGGATACATCCTAGGACATGTGATTAGGTGATGATGAGATTGACTAGATGATAAGCTATTTATACTTTGAGTTGACCAACTTGTTGACTTACTGACCTAGACTTGAGACTTTGACGATTGAGCTTTTACCTTTAAACCTACTAGACTTGATTTCAACTGACTTACCAAAGGATGAGAGTGACGGATGATTTATTATGAGTGATGATTATTGCGGGTGAGAGCGAGATGAGACATATGCACCATTTTGGGTTTTTTCAAATATTTGGATGCTTTTGGTGTTTTGAAATGTTTTGAGGCTATTTTTAGGATTTTGAGATTTTCAATGTTTTTGGTTTTTTTGAGATTTTTTATTTGATTTTGGTTTTTCAAGATTTATGACCAAGATACTAACCTAGAGACCTATCCTAGGGGTCTTAGGAGATGATCAACAGATTAGCCTTGCCTACGTTATACATGCAGAGACCCATAGTTCGACTGACAACAAACTTGATGATGAGATAGATAAGCAAACAAATTGCCATTTTTATTGCAACAGACGCCTAAATGAAAGACCTAAAATGTCTTGGGGGATGATCAAAGATCAACCTTTCCTACATTCAAGCTTAGAGATGATGTAGTTCAATTGGACGAATCTATTTTTGATTTTCCATATTTTCAACATGTTATTGGATTTTGAATGATTTGGATGTTTTTGGATTTTTTATGTTTAGGAAGATCACAAAAATATACATGAATCTGATCTAATGTAGGTATAGAAACATGCCCTTGGTGTGATGTGATAGACTACTTCGATACAGGCAGGACAAATTTACCTTGGGAATATGCCAAGTAGTACTAGGGTGGAATATGATATAGACACAAGATCAAGCTATGGTACGGATGTGAATAGATGGTGGAAGGATAAATGTAATGTAATGGATAAGTGAGTGTGGAGAATTAATCCATGAAGATCCTAGTGGATGGAGAGTGCTTTATTTATGCTTGGCACCTGTTTTCCAGGTTTTCACCAAGGTACTGGTCCAAAGTGCCACCGAAGTGGTTTTCACTAGAGGACAATTTCTTTTCTTTACTGTTTTCAATTCTTTGTTTGATTTCTCAGATTTATGTATTTTTATATTTTTTTGTTGTCACTAAGACTCCTGTTTACTAAGTTTCCATCACGGTGACCATTTTTTCAGGACATTTATTTTTATTTTTTGGTTCTATACCTTGAGAGATTTTAGGCATAATTTTTTTTGAGATGGGAGTTGTTCATGGACTCCTATAGAGGCTCGCCTTCTGGTGTTGATAGTTGATATGCCCCTGACTTGTAGCTCACTATGATGATGAAAGATCCCAACCAGTTGTGCTCAAATTTTCCTTTGCTTGTTGGGTTTGGTACGTTCTTCTAGTTCTCCTTCAGCACAAGTTCGTCGACTTGGAAGGTCCACCTCCTGATCTTCTTGTTATAACTCCGCTTAAGTCGGTTTTGATATAACTGTAGATGGTTTAGGGAATCCATATGCCATTCATCTAGTAACTTCAACTCATTCAGTTGTGAGACGTGGTATTCTTCATCTGAGATGAGATTTTGCAATGGTATCCTCAAGGATGGGAGCTCGATCTTAATGGGTAGGATGTCTTTTGATCCATAGACTAGGGAGAAAGGTGTGGCACCTGTTGGTGTGTGAATGTTGGTGTGATAGGCCCATAAGGTAGGATTTAGCTATAGATGCAAGTCACGACTAGCATCATTGACTATTTCCTTAAGGATTTTCAAGATGGTTTTATTAGTAGCTTTTGCTTGGCCATTTCCTTGGGGATTTAATACAAAGTGGAAAAGCGATGTTGGATATTGAATTTTTTGCATAAGTCATAGAAATCCTGATTTTTGAAAGGTGTCCCATTATTTGAGATAATGGCTTGGGGGACACCGTATCAAACAATGAGGTAGTTTAGGATGAACTTAGATATCTACTTTCTCATTATGTAGGTCCTGGGAATGGCTTTGACCCACTTTGTAAAGTACTTTGTGGCAGTGATGATGAGTTTGTCGCCATTGGATGAGGTGGGGGTGATTTTTCTGATGAGATCGAGCCCCGACTGGGAAAAGGGCCAAGGTGTAACAATGGGATGAAGCTCTTGAGCTGGTGCATGGATGAGATCCCCATGCTACTGACACTGCAAACATCTTCTGACGAAATCATGTGCATCCCTCTCCATTGTGGGCCACTAGTATCCAGTTCTCAGCAACTTCTTAGCCAAGGTCATACTGCTCTAGTGTGATCCACAAATGTCATTGTGTACCTTGGTTAAAGTAGTCAGGGCTTCCTCAATATTTAGGCAACACAGCAAGGTTCCTTCAATGCTCCTACAATAAAGGGTTTCTCCTAGGATGACAAAGCGGGTTGAATTCTTGATGAAGGATCAATTAAGGTTTAGGGTTATATCAAAGGGAAAGACTCCTATTCTTAAGTATGTTTAAATTTCATGATACTAGGGATCACTGGGACCAACGAGTTCACACATGAATTTTGACTCTGGTACCTCGAATTTTGGTATGAGAAGCTAATCTACAAGGAATTATTGTTTTGGGATATTGTGTGGGATTTCCAAGAGTGATCTGATTGTAGCCATTGCGTCTGCTACTTTGTTGTTTTCTCTAGGTAATTATTCAAATGTGATATCAATGAATGACTCTTTGAGGCTCTCGACCGACTTCTTGTATGGAGTCAGTTTATCATACTTTGTCTGATATTTGTTATTTACTTGATTGATTATGAGCTGAGAGTCCCTATACACCTTTAGATACATAATCTTCCATTGTATTGCAATCCTTAACCTTATGACAAGAGCCTCATATTCTGCTATATTATTTGTGCATGTGAATGATAGCTTGTAAGATTTGGGTATGCAATCTCTTTAGGGAGTTATGAAGAAAATTCATGCTCCTGATCCATGTTGCATGTAAGATCCATCAAAATACATCTTCCAGTGGTCTGCTAAACTTAGGCTAAAAATTGATTCGTCAAGAAATTCTGAGATAAGTGGGTTTTCTGCGTATATAGGTCCCTCTGCTAGTTGATCTACAATTTCTTGTCCCTTGATGGCCTTGTGATCCACATATTCAATGTCATGTTCTATCAATATCATGATCCACTTGGTTGTTCGTCATGTGAGAGTGGCTTTAGAAATTAGGTACTTGAGAGGATCTATCTTCATGATTAGCTTGATCTGATGAGCCAACATGTAGTGTCTGAATTTTTGAGCTACAAATACCACTTCCAGACAAGCTTTTTCAATAGGAGTATAGTTTAGCTTGTGTCTCACCATGGTCCCGCTGATATAGTATATTTTTCTTTCCCTTCCATTTTCATCATGTTAGGATAATAAAACACCGAGAGCTGCAATGGTTGTTGAAATGTATAGGATCAATGGTTTTCTTGGGATTGGTGACATCAAAATTGGTGGAATGAGTATGTATTATTTGATTTTGTTAAATGCCTAGTCACATTTTCATCCCATATGTATGCTACCCCCTTGTGGATTAGATGAGAATATGGGATCTGTTTATCTACCAGTTGTGCTATGAATCTATAGATTGACTGGACCCTACCTTGTAGACCTCTCAACTACTTTAGTGTTCTGGGTGCTTCCATTTCAAGGATTTTCTTGACCTTGGAGGGATCAACCTTGATTCCTCTCATTGACAGAATATATCCCAGAAACTTTCCCAATTGCACCCCAAATATGAAATTCTTTGGGTTGAGTCTGACCTTGTATTTTTCCAATCTATCAAAAATGGAGCTCAAGGTTGATATGTGGTCTTGTCTTTTTATGGATTTAGCCAATATCTCATGTACGTAGTCTTCCACTATCTTATGAATCATTTCATGAAAGATCAGTTCCATGGATCTTTGATAAGTTGCACTTGCATTCTTTATCCAAAATGGCATCATGTTCCAGCAATAGGCTCCCCATGCACATGTGAACGTTGTCTTGTGTTGATCCCCCTTTGCTATCATGATCTTATTATATCTGAAAAACCCATCCATTAGTGATAGCATCTCATGTTTGGCCATTATATCCACTATCATGTCGATGTTAGGTAGTGGAAAGTCATCCTTAGGACAGACTTTGCTTAAGTCTATGAAATTGGTGCAAATACGGATGACCCCAATGGGTTTTGAAATAGGTACTAGGTTGAACACCCACTCTCGATAGTCGATCGGTCGTATGAACCCTGCATCCAAGAGTTTTTGTAATTCCATTTTGACTATCAAGGCTATTTGGGGATGCATCTTTCTCAACTTTCGTCTCACATGTTTTTCTTTAGGATATAGAGCCAAGTGATGAACTACCACCTCTGGGTCAAGCCGAGGAATATTATCATAAGTCCATGTGAATTTTAGTTTTCTTTATTTTAGGAATGTAGCTAAGAGTTCATGTTCTTCCACGAGAAGTGATTCAACATAAAAGGTTATGTGTGGCGTTGCTTTTGTTCCTAGATTGATGGGGTTACATTGTTCTACTAGGACCGCTGATTTTTCTTGATGAAGTGTAGTGAGGGGAAGATTGAATCCTTCATCCTCTAGTGCCTCAAAGAGGTTTTTACCATTGGATGCATCCTTTATTTTTACTATTTTATGGTTAGAGAGTGCCACAGTTTGGTTTTCACTCAATGACCTTGAGATTATTCTCAATTTCCCACTTTTGCGGCTGAAGGATTCAATCGTTTCCCCGTAATAGGCCTAAGTGTCTAGTGTGATTTCAAATCTAGCCTTATGATCTTTGTATGGTACCATTTCCCTTAGTCCCATAACTTTCGAGAGTGCCTCATCATTTTCAAATGTGTCCAGAATTGGTTGTCTTTGTTGGTCATAGTCGATGAGTTGGGGGTAGACCATGTTTATTTTGTGAGTTTGGAGGTTTGACTCAAATGATATGGTACTAATCATGAGTAGGGAGGAGTCTTCTAAAAGCATGGGTAGGGTAGTTATGGTATCCTCTTCATCACTACTACTACACACATCAGTTATGTCAAAGGTAAATTTATCTATGACTTGACTTGTGGACATGGGTAACTAGAGGGTGGTTGTTGATAGCTAAGGGGGAGTCGTGACTATGGTAACTAGGGGACCTCAGCTACATATGGTTATACTAGGAGGGGTACACCCAAGGCCAAGATTTTTTATTCATCTCTCAATATGGTGGGTTCCATTTGGCAATTGTTGTTCCTTCCAAGGCTTTCATTTCTTTTGTATCCCATACCAAGCATCATTTGTAGGCTCTTGCTTCGTTCATCCATGGGAAGATTAGATGTGGTCCTTTCATCTTTGTATAGTGAGCTTGAAATTTATCTTTCATCCACAACTTCCTAACTTAGACCCCCCCAACATTAGAATCTAGAAGGTTCCTCCCTGAAAGTGTGAGAGGATGTTTCAGCTAGTTGGGGTTGCCCATGTGACCTAGGATATTGAGGTAACTCTCCTATGAAAAAATAATTCTTCTTCATTTTGTATTCCCCATACCCATTATCTTGGATCATGAGCTTGATGTCAGATATGTCAGGGATGGAAGGTGTCTTTGTCCCAGAAGTGGAGGCGATGCTGGATGGGTCTATATATGAAGTTGAGGGGACCTCATCATTCTTTGGGACTTGGGGAACTTTATAGAACTTGGCTTCCAGGTTCTTGTAATAGGTGAAGGATTCAGGATCACCATGAATTATGACCTCTTCATTTTGGTATGAAAATTTGATGCATTGGTGGAATGTTGAGGCAACTGCCTTCATCCCATGGATCCATGGGCATCCCAGGAGGATATTGCAGGAAAAATAAAGGTCGAGGACTTGACATGTGGTTTCCATAGTAGCTAGCCCTACTTGGATTGGGAGTTTAATAGTGCCTTGAGACACTCTTTCCTGCTCATCATACACTCTAATTCTTATGCCTTTTTCTTTCTCAACAGAATCTTTGGAGATTCCCAGACTCTTTATGAGCTTTAGTGAACAAATGTTGAGGCCTTCACCTCCATCCACCAAGACCCTTTTGACCTTACTTTTATGAACCGAGACTTCAACTTGTAACACACGGTTATGAGATGGTTGGGCAGGAATGTTCTGATTGGAAAAAGTGAGGAGATTCATAATGGAAATGTTATCGACCATTGCTTGGAACTTCTCTGTATCAAGGCTGGCAGAGACAATGGATGAAGCCAGTGCTTCCTCAAGTATTTCCCTGTGGGTGGCTGAAATATTCAGTAACTCCATGATGGAGATCTGAGCAGGGGTTCTTTCTAACTAGTCAAGGATGTTGTAACCATTAGGGATGGATTTTGAGGTGGAGGTCTTAGATGGCTGTGATGCCCTTGTAATAGTGACTTTTCTACCACTTGTGGTGACTCCACAATCAGCATTGGCTCCCTTAATGCTAAAAATAGTGACCAATTCGTCAAGGCATGCAACAAATCCTTTGTATACATGGTTCACTTTTCTAGAATTTTTCTTACCTTTATCATTTCCTTGATTGTGATTGGGCATCAAATTCGTGTATATTTTTAGATCTTCATTGCCAGCCAGTTGCTCAACATTTATGATTTTATCATCAATGAGATCTTGGATGATGTTTTTCAATTTCATGCAATTGGCGGTCATATGCCCTTTGATCTTATAATAATCGCAAAGGAGATTTTCATTGTACTAGAGTGGCTTCACCTGGGGTTCTTGGTAATTTTCATATGTGGGGATATTGATGAGGTTCTAATTGACCAACTTTTTCATGATGGATTCAATTGACTCCCCAAGGGCTATGAATTTCCGCTTGGGGGGCTATTTTTTTCGTGAAGGTGGTCCTCCTTGATTATTCAAGTTTTTGACATGATTATGGGGTGGTTTCTAGTTTACCACATTGGCTTCAGTGTTATTGCAATTATTGTTTTGTGGTTGATGATGTGTTTGATTATTTTTCTTTGGACCGCCAATGATGACCTTGGCATCGACCACTCCATTGTTGGTGACATTCCTATTCTTTGCCCATGTGCGAGGTTTTTCATTGTAATAGGTAGATGGGTGGCTATCTTGATGTTCAGGATAGGTAGGTGTGCCCCCTTTTGTAATAAGGGCCCTTTCAATGTTGACCACCTTGGGGATCAATTCATCATATGTGGTGATGCATTGCATTTTTACATAAAATGCCAAGGTCTTGTCCAAATTAGCAATGATAGTGTAGACCTTTTGTCCCTTTGGCATGGCCCATTTTCTCTGATTGGCCTTGGATCACCATCATTGAAGGAAGGAGGAAAATTATTCCCCCTTTCCTTGTTTGAGTGTCGATAATTCCTCTAGACTAACATCTACGATAATGTTGAATGCATAATTCTGGAGGAAGGAACCTTTGATTTCTTGGAATGTTTTGATGCTAGTAGGAAAATGAGAGAACCATTCCATGGAGGGACTAGCCAAGCTTCCAGGAAACAACCGCATTAGATACGTGTTGTTGTATGTGACTTCCATACAATGTACCTGGAATTCCCTGATGTGATCTTTAAGGTTTCCTATCTCACGATATTTGTCAAATTTGGGTATTTTGAATCCCTTCGGGAATGGTACCATTGTCAGGCTCCTACCAAAAGGATAAGGACACAAATTGCTAGGTTTCCTTGTTGTTTTTCTTGATTGAAGATCAAGCAATTGCTGCGAGAGTAGTTTGATTTGTGTTGTTACACCATCTTGCGGATCAGGAGGTGGGGTGAACATGTTTTGAGGTCTTGGGTTGACGAGTGGGATGTTGGTGGGAGTTTTTTGCAAGCTTTGCTAAGTGAGTAATTCCTGTGTTTACTACTGAGCCAATGACACTTATTGTTGGTCACGTTGTTGTTGTGACTACAATGCTTATTCTTGGGCTTGTTGTTGTTGTGCCAATAATTCTTGTTGTTGGGCTGCTTCCTTTTGTAGTGCAAGGCTTGTTGATATGCTTCTTGTTGGGTTTCTTGCAATTTTGCATCATATTGTGCTTGTGCTTAAGCTTTCTGCACTTCATATTGGGCTTACGCTTGAGCATGCGCTTGTTGGATTGCTTATGTGATTTGAGAAGCTTGTGCGAAATGTAAGGATTGAGTTGCTTTCATAGCTTGGGCAACTTATTGTTGTTGTAGTAAGGCTTTGGCTTATGCAGCCTGTTGTGCCTATTGTGCTTGTTGAGTAGCTAGCTGTGTAGCCTGTAGGTTTTGGAGTGCCTTTTGATGAGTGGCTTGTTGACCAGCTTGTAATGTGATGGTGAATGAATTTTTCATGTTGTATTTTAGCGGTGGTGGCAGTGGATTGGGAAGGGTGTAGACCGTTGTGATGAGAAAAACGGTCGTGTTGATAATCAAGGTTTGAGTTGTGGATGGTGTGATCAAGATGCTTGGTCCTTTAGACACTTGAGGAATGGTGGAGGCGTTGACTATTGGGGTTGCTTGGATGCTCGCCATCTTTTGTTGCGATATCGATGGCAAGATAGGAGGATTCAATAGGGTGTTCTGGTTTGATTGATTGATGGCGGGTGGAGGAGGAAGACCCAACCCAAGGGGTGATAAGGATGTAAGTGGTAGGGGTGGAAATGGTAGAAAGATGGGCAGTGTAATCCCTTGAAGTGATGATGAGGAATCAAAGATTCTCCTTGTAGGAAAAGGAAACCTTTGAAAAAGAGTTGGATTTTGTTGATAATAAAACTCATACAAGTTAGGGTTGTTTCTTGAAGCTTTCTTGTAGAATTTGTAAGACAATATTTCTCTAACTTCAAGAGGTCTTTCAAGACACTCCTCACGAGCATTGGGACTAAGACTTTTGAACTTGGGTTTCTGGATTTTGATTTTATGGGAAATCATTTGAAAGAAAACGTGTGTGGGGTTCAATTGTCTCTTAACTTTGCTTAATGAGTTCTTTCTACCACAAACAATTATTTGATTAAAGTTTCAAACTAAATGTCTATGTCTCAATTCCTTTTCATTCCACAAAGTCCATTATGTGAAAATCAAGGTTTCCAGAGCATAGTTTCCTAGGTTGACTTTAGTATGAGAAAATTATGATGTAAATCCAAATTCTTAGAAACCTCTAAGGAAAAAATCCCTAGGGAAAGCAACAACACTTGGATTCTGTCAAAGGGATTTGCCCCTCCTAAAGGGTTTGAAATTTGAAGATTTTGTGAATGTTTGTTTTCAAATTTTTTGGGACTCAAGAATTTTTTTATTTATTCCAAGATCATGCACAATCCTAGGCTGAAAAGATAATATTTGTTGGATTCCCACTTGGAGAAATGTAGCTACACATATTCAATGTAGATGATTAGATGTTTGGCTAAATAGGCTCCCCCTTATAGTGCACTCACTTCTTGGGTCAGCCAAGCATCAATACCCATGAATCTCCCATGGCATACTTTTCATCTCTACAATAGAACCGCATGTTATGTGGGGCAACTTTAAAGGACATGACATTTTGCACCAACAAATAATTAAGGATTTTGGCCTTTGCTAAAATAGGGTTTTCATGTGGGAATTTCATTCATGGGGGACCATCCATGTGGCAAGAGACCATTTCTACCCTTCTCATTGGAATAATCCTCATGATTCTCAAACTTTCCTCTAGAATCTGCAATTATATACCAGTTGGAAGTCGCTTGTCTTTAGTGTGTTCCCAGTTAGGTCGTTCCCTGGGGTGATTACTTTTTCCCACCAGGTAGGCCCTCGAAGATAAACAAAAGCAAGCGGACATATTAATAACTCGATCAATCTTTGTTGCGAACCAAAGAGAGAGAATGTATGCAATATGCTCTACCCACACTCGCAAGATTTGTTCAATTTTAAAAAATCCAAATTGAAGTGTGTGGGCAATTACTTATGCAACTTAATGTCACCAAAATGCCTTTTGATTCTCAAGATCGTTGTGAGGTACAAGAGAAGTGCATATATCCTTTTAATGATATTACTTTGAGTAAGTAATTACAAAAAAAAGAAGCACTTGTTCATTTTAAATGGTCAAAGAAATGATTTGATTCTTTTCAGAGCGTGACAAAAATGAAATATGAAAGTTGCCTTGTTCAATTTTTAACCTTAAACCAAATCTAGTAAGTTTGTCTAAAGTTCTTTTTAAGCCCTTTGTAGAAAAAATGGAAATGTTCTTTTTAGATCCCCAAAAGATGTGAGTTAATCTAAAATAGAAAACTAAAGTATAGAATGGAATCCCTAAGCATTTAAAAATGCTTTATAAACTTCAAATTTAATTCTCAATTCTTCAACTCCAATCTATTTGTGTTCTTTGATTCCAATGCGAGCAAAAACTGTCATTGTCTCTTGATGCCAACCTTCTTTATGAACACCCCCCTATAAAATGTACAAAGTAAAATCTTAGTATTGAGATTTATTGCAAGGAATTAATGTAGCAATGCATTATCACAAAGAAATTACACTTGTCATGCAATTTTTTTGTAAAAACAAAAATAGTAATAGCACTAAAACACCAAATTTTAAGCAAGTTAAATGATCTCAAATATCGATCTATTACAAAAGTAGCTTTGCAATAACAACCAAAGTACTATCCATTTATGATACTATACCACCTTTTCCAATTGAATATTATATAATTTTCTAGCTCTCCTAGTTGCCAGACTTTATCAATTTTGTATTTTCCTAATTTTCTTAAAGATAACCAATAGATATTTCATTAGATGTTTTTTCTTAATAATAGAGAAGAGATCTCATTCTCTGTCATGTTGGAAAGTGTAGCAATATTTGCCTCGTAGGCATCTAATTTTACTAACTATTTGCATATTTTGGCACGTGACAGCAAGTTTGGAGACCCCAAATAATGACAATTCAATGACTGACATGCAATAATATCGATGGTACTATGCATAAAAAATAATGACTATTAAGGTTGGCCACTTATATAGGTTGGGAGTCTATATAAAGGCTTGCAACTTGCATTAAGGGCTTGCGTTGTCTGACAAAATTTTGTTTAAATGTTTGCAAAGAGTTATGACAACCTACAGTAGGCCTATGGGATAGCATAATTAAAGTAGAAACATAGATCATTCTCTAATAAACAGTTTGAATCAACTTGATTAAAGTTTGAATCTATCATTAATATCATGCCCAATTAACTCAAGTGAAAAAAAGAAGATAAATAAACACCATCCTACTCGCAGCATATCAAATTAATTCAATGCATATTAAATCACTCATAAAATATTTTTGTCCATTTGGTGTTCTTCTCGGTCAAATAACTTGGTTAGGATTATGGGTTTGCTATTGACGTTGACGAGCCTCTTCCATCAACTGCTATTGACAAATGAAAATCTTACATTGACAACTGCTATTGATGAGTCAACAAATAGATGAAGTGTCACCTTTAATGACCAATAAAGAGATTTGTATAATATAAAACCACTTATTCCATTTGCAACTTGGTTGACCTCTAAGTCTGCAATTATTAGTAAGCCAATCTTGAAGTCTATAATCGACGTTTCAAATCTTGTACAAGTAAACACAAACATATTGATTATATGTTAAGAAAAAGTACGTAAGTTAAATGTTTTGAGATTTGAAATTCCCCAGCATACTCTTTAATTCCTCAATCCCCCTATTAGAAAAGAGTTAGATCATCAAAAAAGTGATAGAAATTGCATTTAACAGTGTAAAAAAAATAGAGTATAATTTTGAACTATTTGACAAGTTGCTCCAAAACAACGTGTTTCTATGGACTGCAATAATTGCAGTATAAGCACAATATGTATTTGATGAAAATTATTCACACTTTTGAGAAAATGCAATTAGTAGGCATAAAGCCAAATTCTCAGTCCTTTTCCAGAACACAATGGTTGCAGGACCTACGCAATTAGATCAAAGGGGCTGATAGTTTCAAGTCATCATAAATGAAACTGACATGAAAAGAGATATAGGTGGAAGGATGGATTTCCAATATTTAATCTATTACACACATTTTCAATTACAAGGATGGCATATGCTTCAATATGATAAATCATTAGAGTGGGTAATGTTCTCAGTCTTTAACTATGAGATTCATGTGATTTACTTGCTACAATTGTGTCTAACGATACATTTCAAGTATGTTTTTCTACTCCCACACTCCCATTAGATGCCTATAATGAATTACACTTGATTACACTTCAGATATTAAGATAAGAAAGCATAGAGACAATCCAAATTAGCCAAAAGAATTCATGCATACGAGTTGTCACATCGACTAAAGATGTGAATCAATGAACAAAGATTCAAAGACTTTATATTTAGATTTAACAAATGATTCAATGGGTTGCTACTAAAACAGTAGCTGGGATTAATGCCAAAACTATGATTAAAAGAGACTCTACAGTTGGGAAGAATGAACATAAAAATAATAAAATATCTTAAATTTAGCTCTTTCCCTCTACGAGCCCTCCTTCTAGCGCCATAATGTAGATGTTAAAAATCTGCAATCAGGCTTAAACTATCCCACACATTAGTATAGTTAGTAAAGAAAATCCATTTTAGCATCCCTATGAAATACTACAACAAACTTCATAATGCAATCAAGAGATCAATTAAACCAAATGAAAACATGAAAAGAAGCCTAGTACATACCTATTCCATAGTGGATTGGTGCACACTTGATATGTAAAGGATCCCTTTCCCAATCCTTGCTAAGCCTTAAGATGATGATAGACAAATAAATGCAAGATGAACTCAAATGCCTATAGTAAGAATTCTCAAATTGTAGGTGTAAAATGAGAAGAAAAGCCTTTAATTTATAGATGAGATTGAGAGAAGAAGAGGCAAAGTGGAGGAATGTGGGACTAATCCTCAACCAATAGATTCATGCCACTTTTCAAGATGTGAGATGATGAAGGGTGAGAAAATTTTGGTCTTTATGCAAGTAAATTCTTATTAGGTGAGTATGAATTTTGAAAATTAGCATTAAATGCATATGGTTGAGAGTTTTGGGGGGGAAATTTGTTTAGACAAAAAATTCAAACAAATGGAGTTAATGAGGGAGTACTCCTTGGGAATATGTCTTGTGAGGGAAATAGAGATTTAATAAATCAAAATAAATGATTTATTGTTCAAGTGGGATTATATAGAGGATGTGACATTGATTAGACTTAGTTTTAATCATGGATTTGATTAATTAAGCTGATGCTAGGTGATTGTGACATTGAACTTAAATTTTTGGATTTATTTAAATTGAATGAGAAGATAAAGAACATTTAGAGATTTAATTAAACATTTGGATTTATTTAATTAAATGGAGGAACTTTAGGAGATTAATTAAATAATTTGATTTATTTAATTAAGTGTGATAACCTTAGAAAATTAATCAAATAAACTTGATTTATTTAATTCATGGGAAAATATGATTTAATTAAATATGAGGAATGCATGATGTCAATTTTGCTTGTCCATAATACTTCCATCAGGACTATCATTGCCATTGCAGCAACTAAAGGATGGAAATTACACCAGATGGGCATGAAGACAACATTTATAAATGGTGTAATTGAAGAAGAAGTATACATTGAGCAACTTGATGGCTTTGAAGTTCATGGGAAAGAGTCTCATGTTTGCATAAGGCTTTGTATGGCCTTAAGCAAGCTCCCCGTGCTTGGTATGAGAGGATTGATTGATACCTGTTGAGCTTGGGATTCTCAAAGAATGATCCCGATTCAAGCCTATACTTCAAGGTAGTTAATGCTGAGGCATTTATATTGTTTCTTTATGTTCATGATCTATTTTCTTACTAGAGAAAAACACCTCATTATCAAATGCAAGAAGGAGTTTGCTTCTGAATTTGAAATGAAGGATCTTAAGTACATGCATTACTTCCTTGGTTTAGAAGTATGGCAGAGGCCTAATGAGATTATTATAAGTCAAGGGAAGTATACAATAGACATCTTGAAGAGATTTGGTATGATGGATTGCAAATCCATGTCTACACCTATGGAAACCTATTTTCAGAAGTTAAAGGAGGTTGCAACTAGTTTAGATCTAGTGGATCCTCCTATGTATAGGAAGTTGATTGGATCATTGATGTATCTAGTCAATACTAGACTAGATATTTTCTATGTAGTGAGTGCACTTAGTCAGTTCATGTGTGAACTAAGGAAAATACACCTAGTTTCAACAAAGCATATCCTGAGATACTTGTGTGGAATAGTTGGGAATTGATTGAGATATTCTTCTAGTGTGGACTTGAAGTTGTATGGTTATACTGTATACACCTAAAAATGGTCTAGAGCATCCAATTAATTAAATACGAATTATTTGACTAATTATCCTAATTTCCTCTAATATTGAATAAATAGAAATATTTATTTAATATAGTTCACATCCACATTCTTCATAATTTCTTCTAAATCTTGTCTTAATTAAATAAACAAAAATAAATACTTTGTTTGATTTACTTATCATTTCTCTATTTCAATCTATCACATCAATTCTAAATTAATTAAATAAAGACAGAAACACTTTATTGATTAATTGCCATTATTCTTCTATTTTAATTTAATAAACAACTATCCTATAGTTTGTTTTATTAAATTGTTTATCTTTATTTTTCTAATTTAAATAAATCAAAATATTTGAATTGTTACACAAGGAATATTCCATCCATATTCTCTCAAAAATGAATTAGATTTCCTATGTCTAAACCATGTCTAATTTATGTCAAAAATATGTCAAATTAATTGATTGAAACTCCACGAGAAGTTTTGGAGACAAATTGGAGACAAATTTGGAATTTAATCTCTTAATCCTCCTCCATCAATCCTTCCTCTTCTCTTGCCTGGTGTTTTCATGGGTAGAGACAATCTCTATCTTTCTCTCAATCTCTTCAATCTCTCACCATTCAATTCTCCAGATTGAATCCAAGCCTCTCAAAGCCTTCCCTGTGCATTTCTACAACCAAGAAATCTATAAATACAAGCCTCAATCAACCAAGAAAGGATCCAGATAATCAAGCTTTTGCACTCTTACTCTGCAAGAATCCAGACATCAAGCATCAAGCATCCACACAATCAAGCATCAAGCAATCCAGTTTTCAACCATGGCTGCCTCCTGTACCTGCAATTATCTATTTCATATCTATGTCATGCTAATTTAATTGTGTAGACATGCAAAAATAACAATCATGCATCATACAAATTAACATTCATTTCTTCTATTAATCAATTAAAGCAATTTATTGATTAATTTCCTAAGGTTCATTAAATAAATCAAATTATTTAATCCTTATGTTCTTCTCATTTGATTTAATAAATCAAATTGATTTAATCAAATGTCAAATCCCTAAAATCCCCTAAGTTAATTAATCTAAATTAATTAACTTCTAATCATGATTACATTCTCTAGCTTTTGACTCAACTAGAGTCAAATCCAAACTCTTAACTAACCCACCCACTTGCACCAATAAATCATTTATTTGATTTATTATTTCTTCTAATTACATTCAAAATGGAATCAAAATGGAATATTCTTCCAATTTGAATCTTCCCCCCAAAAGGGACTTGTCCCTTCCAACAAGGTTTTAAATGCTATTTGCACAAGTCAAACATGGCATTTATTGCACCTTTCATCCCCCCTAAACATGTCATTTCATCCAAATTTGAATTTCAAATTGGCACATTGGCCAAGACTTGCACATTCCTCACCCTCTCACACTTTGACAAGTGGCATCTTGCCATTGGCTCATGAATGATCCCACATTCATCCAAATATATCACTCTTCCTAATCTTGAATCTATAAAATGCAAAGCATTTCAACAAAAATCATCCACAACACAACACACTTCATTGCAAGGTTACTCTCTTCATTTGAGAATCAATCTTGCTCTTCAACATCTACAACAACACATTTGAATGCATCTACACTATAGGCAACTTGAGCTCATAGCAACTCATTGTCTATTTCATTTGGATTAGAAAGGGATTGGGAAAGGGCTCTCTCACATCTTCATGGAGGGCACCGATCCACCATAGAATAGGTTGTATTTCATTCTCTCTATTGCATGTTTGATTTAGTTTTATTAATTTTCTTGGAGTAAATGGTATATGTTATTCTATGAGGATGCTAGTCTATACAAACAATGTGTAAGATTTGGCATCCTACAAATTGATTTATCATTTAGCATTGCATTACCATCATCTCGTTCTTTAGATAGTCATTTTAACAGTCTTATTTGCTTACACAATCTGAGAGCAATTTAGATTTAATAAATCTTTGGAGATAGAGAGCAATATGATGCTTTCAATTGATTACTGTTTTGAATTGATTCAATTTGTTTACTCATTGATATAATGCCATATTAAGAAGTGTTTTAGATTTTATTCACCATTTCCACACTTACAATTTGGTGCCCACCGTTGGGCTCTAACCCCAATTTGATCAAAAATGTTATTTTTCTGAAAAGTGTCACGCAAGTTCTCGACACGTTTTTATTATATCGCTTCCATTAAAAGTTTTAGCGCTTTTGGTTTTTGTTTTAGCACTTTTGGTTTTTAGCACTTCCAGTCACTATTTCAGTGCTTCCGGTTCATATTTCAGTGCTTCCAGTCACTGTTTCAGCACTTCCGATCCATATTTCAACGCTTTTAGTAATTTAGTGCTTCCATACCAAACTTCGGTGCTTCGAGTTCCTATTTCGGCGCTTTCAGGTTTTAACGCATTAGGTAACTGTTTTAGCTCTTCAGTGTAATATTCCAGCCTTTTTGTAAAATTCAGTCTGGATCCAACGCATTTGCGGCCAGATTTTAATTTTTTTCACAGTTGAACTAAAATTGATCAATCTAGGATAGTCATTTCAAAGTTGGACTAAAATTGATCAATCTAGGATAGTCACTTTCTTGTTTTTCTTAAAAAAAATCTATCAATCCTAGGATAGTCACTGCATTTTTACAGTAGAAGTTAAAAAGAACATCATCATTTCTGTGAAGCAACACCTTCACATAGATTAGAAAATTTCATTTTGGGATTTTAAAAATAGAACAAACTTATATGATGTGCTTGTGGTGATTAGGCTTATGCTCTCCCCTTAACCAGGTGACCAAAGTGCCATATTCACTTTTATTTCATGTCATTTATGCTTTATTAAATCCTTTAGCAGGCTTGCCATAGTGGAAAAAAGTACTCACCCTACGGGAATGACCTAAGTGGGAACAACCAAAGCCAGGTTATCCAAACCACTATAATAAAAATGCAAGTTGTTGATGAAAGTCCAACTTGACGGTAGTAGGAAAAATAACCATCCCCAAAATCTTTGTTCTAAAGATTGGGAGGTCTCCTGAGGGAGTTTATCTATTTGCCACATTGAATGAAACCCTATCTACGAACCATAGAGTAGTTGCTTGCCGAGTCAGTATCTATACATTGTCATACTCACAGTGAAATGGGAGGGAAGAATCTGCCCCCAAGACACTCACCATATAATTACCAAGGATTGTTTGCTCAAGGGATTCGGTATCTACGTCCGTCACTTTGAGTACGTGCCTGGCAATGACAAAAACACAGGCGCCCTCTAGGGGGTGACACTGCTGTGTGAGTCAACGTAATTGCAAGATGTGGGCTGTGAGTATAATGATGACCTACTTGTCCTTAAGTGTGAGTCTGTTTGATTTGTGTACAATTGTTAAAACAACCCGTCAAAATCAATAAAGATCATTCATGATTTTTGAACATACACAATCTTTTGAGTTTTAAAACACTTATTCAAAATTGTTTGTCGTGTTTTCACAAATTCATTTAAACCAAATTTAAAGATCATCTTGAAAACGTCAAGTCAAAACAAATCAGAAAATCCATGTTGTGAAAGTGGAAGTCCACCACGTTTCTTAAAAGAACAATCAAATTCACAAAATCCCAAAGACCTCTCGGTTATAGAAACAAATTGAGAAAACAACGTTTTCTATATCAAAATCAAAAACTTCTTTTGCAACATAGAACTTTCATCCACCTCTATCACGATTTTTCTAGAGGTCACACATTAGATTACGCAGTAGAACCAATCTACTCACGAGCCTTCTTCCAAAGGAGAGCTCTCACACAATTCCACAACCGTAGTCAACAGATTCATCCTTCATATCTTTCGCAATCTCTAATACAGTATGTCACAAGGCTAGACCAGATTCTACAATAGAGAAAATTGAACTTCTAATTTAAGCATTCTGGAAACCTATTTCAGCACTTTTGGTCACTGCTTTAGCACTTCTGGGAAATAGCACTTTTGGGCACTGTTTCAGTGCTTATAGTCTGTATTTCAGGGCTTTTGGTAAAATAGCACTTTTATTAAATCTTTCGGTGCTTCGGGTTTGTATTTCAGCGCTTTCTATAAAATAGCACTTTCATCAATTTCTATAGCACTTTCGGGCACTATTTCGGCGCTTCAGTCAAAATAGTGCTTCGGTCACCTGTTTCAGCGCTTCTAGACTTTGTTCCAGCACTTCTGGGAAATAGTGCTTCTAGTCTCTGTTTTAGCGCTTTTAAAACAAAGAGTTCAAAATTTTTACCAGTCCACCAGTCTGTCATTTTATTCATTTTTTTCATCAGAATCACTATCTAGGAACCAAAGTCAGAAAGGTTTATACAAATTTCCAACTTATCAACTGAAACAAGATCTTGCAAATCACAAGTGTCAAAATCAAATACACAATCAATTACTATACTAAAGTTTCATTATCAGGATACTCTCATCCTTCATCATGAAACAAAGTATAGTAATTAACTTTTTAAATATTGTCTCATCAATAAGATCAATCATCTTATTCGACTTTGTTTAAAAAGGTTCAAATTGACACTATCCTGCACATAAGATCAACATTTCAGAAGAAAGGGAAAAAATTTGTATGCCAATCTTAACTAGGTACCAAAAACAGAGACTCTTAGAGAAAGAAATTTTAAAATCACAAGAAATGGCAGAAGAAAATCCTTGGAACAATCTCAACTGCAATGATAAGAATGAAGTAACTCCAGAAGATATCCAAGTGGCTCAACAAGATCCCAAGTTTCACATATTCATGGAAAAAATTCTAGAACAAGACATGGAAAAATATCTTTTAATGTTGGACGAATCGGGGGTAAAACTTCCAAAAGACTTTGATGTAAACCATTTGAAGGAAACACCAGACATAAATGAGACTGAGATACCACAACCAACGCAAACAATAGATCCGGTTGCCACTTTAACATCTCAAATGCAACTATTACAACAAAAAATAGAAGATATGACGCAAGGGACTACCAAGAGATATGCGATATAGGACATTTGTCCTTATCCCTTCGGCGCAATGATCGGCTTGATACCTTTTCCAAGACATTGTGAGATCCCAAAATACGATAAGTATAATGGTAGAATGGATCCCATAGATCATATTAGAGAGTTTAAAACAATGAGTCTTGAGTTTGCGCAAGAAGAAACTTATTTAATGAGATTATTCCCAAGGAGTTTGGGAGGATCATGCATGGAATGGTTTTCAAAGTTAAAACCAGGTATCAAAAATTTTGAGGAATTAGTCAACAAATTTATCTCTCAATACTCATTCAACATCCAACATGATGTTACTATCAAAGATCTTTACAATCTCAAAAAAAACAAGGGGGAGACATTCTTGTCTTTTCTCCAAAGATGGCGACGCTTGTTTGCTAGATATCCTAGATCCATTCCTGAAGAGGAAAAGATGGAATTGTTCATTGAAAACTTGATAGAAGAAATGAGTTATAGATTGGAACTACAATGTCCTCCAACATTTGAAAAGGTGATAAAAAATGGTTTTAAAATTGAAGAGGCTTTAGGCAAGAGAGGAGTTATCAAACATTTTAATGATAAGACAAACAACACAAGTAACTCTTCAAATCAATACTCAAGCAGTGAGAAGCCAAAATTTTGGCAAAAGAACCGAAATACTACTGAGACAATGAATGATCCCCAAAACATCAAACCGGTCTTCAACTTGACCGAATCCACATCAAAGCATCAAAACAATGAACAAAATGTCAAGTCAAATACCACACAAAGCAATGAAAATATAAAACCATAGTCATATCAAAAACTGTCAAATCAGTGAAGGTTCACACCTTTGGGTCAATCAATGGAATCAGCAATGAAGGAACTAGTTACCAGAGGCCTTCTTACTGTACGGGAAGCTAGGTTCTAGGATCCAAAAGTCAAACCATCATGGTGGAATGACATTGATTATTGCAACTATCATAATAACAAGGGTCATAAAATAAATGACTGTATGGAATTGAAACATGCAGTACAAGATTTGGTGGACAGAAACAAAGTGTATGTGGAAGGACCTCAAAACAACAACGATCATTCGGCCTTCAAAGATCCTTTGCCAAATTATGACAAAGGTGCATCATCATCAAATAGAAAAGGAAATAATGCCAATCATGTCTATGACACAACAATCCTATGTCTATCTAAAGTCAAACATGATCATGTAGTTAGTGATAACATTGATGAGAATGAAATCAACAACATTACCCCTTTGGATTTACTCCCAGGTGTGCAAAACTCTGATAATCAAATAAATGTCTTAAAAATTAGAGACAATCAAGAACATCAACTAGCCAATGTGGTAACTAGGGGACAATCCAAAGTAATGCTAAAAGGAATTGGCTCCACACATGTAGTTCCACCTCCATCACATTATGATGTTATCAATCAAATGCAAAACACCCCCCGAGGGAATCAAGAATAGCAACTGGCAAATATCATGACTAGGGGCAAGCCAAGGTAGTATTAAAAGGAACAGGATCTCAACGTGAGGTAGAATGTCCCCACACAAATATCAATACTAAAACTCCTTAAGTTGTCACCATCACATAAGGAAGTTCTCAAACAAGCATTAGTTGCCACAATTGTACCAAAAAAATCTGGATGTTTGTCAATTCCAAGCTATGGTGGGACACCTGACTACCCCGTATTGTCTGTCATTCTCTGAATAGGATGATGTCTCATTAAACCATCTACATAACACAGCATTGCATTTCAAAGTATGTATCCATAATCATCATGTTAAGAGAGTTCTAATAGATGGGGGAGCTGGTCTGAACATTTGCACCCTAAAATTAGTCCGTGCACCAGGATATTCTGAAGACGCTGTTGATGCTCGGAGGAAAATGAGCATCAAAGCATATGATGAGGAGGAAAGATCATCCCAAGGTTTAATTGTATTACCCATTCAAGTAGGACCCATGATCAAGCATATAGCATGTCAAGTGTTGGAAAGAGAGTTGACATACAACATACTTTTAGGACGACCCTGGATTCATGAAATGCAGGTTGTACCTTCTACATACCATCAATGCCTAGAGTTTCTAGCAAACGGACAAGAGGTGACTATAGCTACTGATTATAATCATCCACAACATTGTGACACCTTGAGAGTATCTCAAGACACCTCTATCCCTCACAACAGGGAAGCTTAAAGTTCATCATCATCCAAGAACGAACAAAGTCCAAGCATCACTACCAAGTGGGTACAAAATAAAGGTAAAGAAAAAGAAACAAGTCATATTGAAACAAACAATCCTGATACACATACTTCTCTATCAAACAAATTTTAAAAGCAAGTTCAATTGACAGATAAAGGAATGGGACAATACTCAGTGGAGCAATCACTTAACTTATCACAGTTAATGCCATCTCCTAAGAAATATGGTCAACAATCAATGATCAAACTTCCAACATCTTTGCCTAGCACAGTTCTTCAAGAAACATTTGTGAAATCTGGAACCATAGTAGAAGAAACAGACAATAAAGCAATCCTCGATTGGCTTTACAAGGATGAAAAACCATCAACATCTGAGATTAGTATCAAAAATGTTAACATCAACACAAACAAGTATGGAAAAGGAAAGGCTATTCTTGAAAAAATGGGTTATGAAGGACAAGGGCCTGTGGGATTAAGAAAATAGGGAATTTCAAAACCTATCACACCTCTCACTCTCCACACAAAAGAAAAACTAGGACTAGGATACTCTGAAGAAGAGAAGCAAGAGCTAACAAAGATAGCTATGGAAAATATCCTTCATTTTAGAGATGGTTCTGAAACAGACTCAAATGAATATGAGTGGACCTTACCTTGTGATTTAATTGTCATTGATATTCTAGTCGATGTGATTCAAAAATATGCACCTACATGTGAGGAGGGGCAAGGTTTTGGGTCTAGACCTTTCGTCGAGGGATCACTAAATATTGATGACTCTAGTGAGGACAAACATAACTTGAGTGAACTAGATGACTTCGAAGAGGGTACCATCATGGATCTTGATATCCCGAATGACAATTATGATGATATTGATGTTCTCACCCTTACTTCCATTGACCTAAATCAATCCGATGATACCATGCCATTGATCCATCCAGAACTTATTGATTGGGAACCTATTGAACCTTTGACTGTACCAAAATTTGCAAATGATGATGCCATCATACATTTCCTATGTCATACCGGACCTGATACAAACGCTATCTATAAAACGCATAACAATACGACTCAGTAGGAGGGTGTCAAATCTTCCAGTTGCAAAATTGACAATAGGGAGAATAGATCTAATGGTGAAAACCATTCTATGGCAGCATTAGATCTGGAAAAAGTAAAAATAAAGAATCCATCCAACGGTGAAAACCTTTATGAGCCACTAAAGGATGGAAGATTTGACACTCTTTTGGAACACTATCATGACCGATCATCAGTTCTGGTCAAACCTACACAATCAATGGACATTGGCACAAAAGAGAAGGCAAAAATCCTACATCTGGCGGAATCCATGATAGAACAAGAAAGACAAGCATTCATCCAATTCTTCAAAGCAAGAAGCATCAACTTTTCTTGGTCATATTCTAATATGCCAGGTTTAGATCCCAATGTGCTTATGCATCATTTGTCTTTGCCAGTACGAATCAATCTTGTTAAACAAAAATTAAGAAAAATGCACCCACACATTGCATTAATGGTCAAAACAGAGCTAAAGAAATTATTGGATGCTGGATTCATACGATCTATAGATTATGCTGAATGGATATCAAATCTTGTGCCTGTTTCCAAGCTAGACAATAACATCATAATCTGCACAAATTTCAAGGACCTCAATAAAGCATGCCCGAAGGATGATTTTCCACTTCCAAATATAGACATCATTGTGGACTTGACGGCAGGGCATACCATGTTATAATTCATGGATGGTTTCTTTGGGTACAATCAAATAAGAATAGCTCTAGAAGATCAAGAAAAGATGACTTTTACATGTCCATAGGGAACTTTTTGCTGGAACATCATGCCATTTGGTTTAGAGAATGCAGGAGCGACTTATGAAAGAGCAATGACGACAATATTCCATGATATGATGCACACCTTCATGGAAGATTATGTAGATGAAATCTTGGCAAAATCTACTACAAGGGAAGGACATCTACATATCCTAGACAAAATCTTCAGATGGATGGAGAAATTCAATGTCAAATTAAACCTTAAGAAGTGTGTCTTCGGGGTTACATCAGCAAAACTACTAGGATACATTGTTTCTGAAAAGGGGATTGAGGTGGATCCAGCAAAAGTCAAAGTAATTATGGAGATGCCACCTCCTAAGAATATCAGCTAGCTCAGATCACTACAAGGATGACTTCAATCTATCCGACGATTCATCTCCCAGTTGGCAAAGAAAAGTCATCCTTTTAATCCTCTATTACATAAGAACATAGTTTTCAGGTGGGATGAGAGGTTTGAAGCAACATTCGATCAAATCAAGCAATATCTAATGTCACCACCCATTCTCATGCCACCAACGGAAGGAAGACCTCTCATTTTGTACATTGCCACGAAAGATATCTCTTTGGGGGCACTATTAGCACAAGAGGACTATGAAGGGAAAGAGCGCGCCATCTATTACATCAGTAGAACTTTAAATGGATATGAAATAAACTATACATTCATAGAAAATTCTTGCTTAGCAGTGGTGTTTTCTACTCAAAAGTTTAGACACTTCATGATGGCTCATACAATTAGGTTAATTGCAAAGATTGATCCTTTGAAGTATCTACTAAGTAAAGCTGCCTTAACAGGTAGATTGGCAAAATGGGTTATGCTCCTAAGTGAATTTAAAATTCAATATCTCAAAAGAAAGGCAATCAAGGGACAAGTAATCACTGAATAGCTAGCTGAAGCTCCTCTACCAGATGATCACCCAATGACAATGGAATTTCTAGATGCAGACATTATGACAGCTATGCCTCAACAATGGATTCTCTATTTTGATGGATCATGTACACAACAAGGATTGGGAGCAGGAATATTGTTCATCTCCCCCAAGGACACACAATTCCGAAGTCATATAGACTCATGTTTCAATGTACAAATAATGTGGTAGAATATGAAGCATTGATTATTGGGGTCAACATGGCTATTCAATGGAAAATCAGGGACTTACAGGTGTATGGGGACTCTCAACTAGTCATTTATCAAGTGAATGACGAATATCAAACCAAAGATGAAAAGTTGATGCCATACAAACAACAAATAGATTATCTAAAACAATCTTTTGAAAATATCAAGTTTGATCAAATTCTAAGAGTAGAGAATAAAGCTACAGACGCCATGGCTATGATTGCTTCATTAATACAATTGCTTGAGAAGCGTGTTTGTTATGAGTTTATGGTAGAACAAATATCATTTCCTTCCCATTATCAATCAAAATCTGCTAGCATATGCCATATAGAAACCATTGAACCCTCTCTCTACGGAAAAACCTATGCTTACCTAAAAGATGATATTCTTCCTCCATATCTTTCCAGAAACAAAAAATGAAACTTTATCCACCAATCCGCCTAACATACATTAATCATAGATGTCCTTTATCATTGAGGTCTTGATGGTACCCTACTCCGATGTCTAGAACACAATGAATCTGAAACGGCCTTGCGAGAAGTTCACGAGGGTATTTGTGGTACTCACTCGAGTGGAATGACTCTAGCTAAGAAACTCCTCCGTTTAGGTTATTATTGGCCATGCATGGAAAAAGAATCATATCAATTTGTCAAGAAATGTCATAAATGTCAGGTTCACAACAATTTGGTTCATGCACTAGCACAAGAAATGCATCCCTTTACATCAACATGGCCTTTTTGTCAATGGGGCCTAGATCTATTAGGGAAAATCAATCCATCTTCATCTAATGGACACAAGTTCATTATTACAGCTACAAAATATTTCACTAAATGGATTGAGGCAGTACCTCTTGTTACCATCACTAGGAAACAAATTTCCTCTTTCATCTTGAACTATATAATATGTCGGTATGGTATCCCTCAATCCATTATCACTGATAATGGATGACCTTTCAAAAATCAAGATGTCCAAGAGCTATGTGATAGGTTCCACATCCATCATCATTTTTCAACACCATACTATCCTCAAGGGAATGGCCAAGCAGAGGCCTCAAACAAAACCATACTCAAAATCCTCAAAAAGACGGTCAACAATGTTGGATGTGATTGGCATGTTCAACTCAACCTACACTATGGGCCTATAGAACAAGCATCAGAACACCAACAAGAGCTACACCATTTGCTTTGGTATATGGATCAGAAGCCATATTACCCATTGAAGTTGAAATTCCATCCCTTCGTGTATTACTCAAAGGTATCATTTCAGATGAAGACTACAGGGTATCTAGATTGCAGGAACTGAAATTGCTGGATGAGCATCGTCAACAAGCTATTAATCATCTAACAGCTTATCAACAGAGAATGTCACGAAGTTACAATCACAGGGTAAAACCGCGGGTCTTTTAGGTTGGTGACTTGGTACTAAAGGAAAATCCTAGAAATCAGCAAGACAAAGAAAAGAAAGGAAAATTTGAGCCTAACTGGCTTGGTCCATTTGTGGTCATATCAGTTTATGGATCAAGAGCGTATCAGTTATCAATGTCAGAAGGGGATTTGTTTGATGAACCTATCAACAGTATTCATCTCATAAAATTCTATGCTTGAACCTCCTAGTGCACGAGGCAAAATTTTGAAAAATTGTTTCCTTGGTGAAAACCTGGCAAACAGGCATCTTGGCAAACACAAAAAAAATAAAGATAAATAAATAAATACAAAATACAAAAAAAAAGACAGAAAAACAAAAAAATGAGAAAAATACAAAAACACAAAAGGTGTAATCAAAGCATTTGGTGAAAACCTGGAGACAGGCGTCATATGTGATTCTAAGATCAGCCTTCCCATCTATTATGAGCATATCAGGATCATTCGTTTAAAAGTCAGTATCAATTCATATCATATCTTTCATCTGGCCATCATAACATCCATTATCAAAATCATGCGACTTGGTCAAACATATAACTCCATAGCTTGGGGGCAACATCTGGATATCATTAAGGGCAATACAAACATTTCAATTACATCAAATGGTAGAAAACCAAAAACAAAGATCAAAGCGCAATATCAATCGTCATCAGAAGGGCATCAACCATCCGTATCATATCGAAAATCCAAAAACATGTCAAAAAGGAAATCTAAAAAGGGAAAATCCAAAAAACATAGGTCTATGTCAGTCGAACTACGTGGTCTCTGCGTGTGTAATGTAGGCAAGGCTAATCTTTGATTAGCCCTCGAGGCCCCTAAGATAGGATAGTAGGTTAGGTCTTTAGTCAAAATCTTGAAAATTCAAACACATGTCAAAATCAGGATGGATGATCTAAAATCTGAATAATGAATGGAACACTCTAAGTAAACAATGGATATTTTGTTTTTTTTTTATTATCATTTCTTTGGAGTAACTCAATGATGTATCCAACTAGAGGAACAAGGAAAAAGAATGATATTTTTATTGTCTATTGTATGTACGATAATCATATAAATGTTTGAATTGTTGGGGGATGTGCTATGGAAATGTATCACTGATGACATTCAGAATCCACACACTCAAATGATAATATTTGCTTGTTTACGCAATGAATGCTTAGGTCATCTTGGTTCAATTATACCTAGATGCTTGTGTTCGATTGCAATATTAAAAATCATGAAAGAAATACTCAGGTCGTCATTGGATTAACACAACCATTGACTCTTGTATTCACTTTCAACATTCAATAAAGCTCTATGACGATACCAAGCACAAAAAGACTATTAAAATAACATCTGTTTTACATATCATGACATGGTTAAAATTAGATTGCATCCATCATCATTCATTATCTATAGAGTATTTGTTGCATAAAGGATTCCAATCAATGATTATCTAATCTACAAATAGGACTGAGTATACTTGACATAAAATCCAAAATCATCATCGGTTATCATATAGATAAAAATCCATATTTGATCATTAATCATTTCATCATCCACACAGATTTTTGCATCATTATAAATAGTCATTTTATCACCTACATCATCATTATTATATCATATATCCATACATTTAAAAATAATAAAATCACATCATTACATCCATAAAAGATCATTTATCATAAAATCATTCCATAATTAAAAAGCATTTATCCAACTATCCATACATGTTATCAAATCACATCATTTATCTATATATCATATTCTACACGTGCATTTATCGTTGCATCATTGCATTCAAATAAAATCATTCATATACATCATCACATTTAGATTTAAATCATATAAATAAAAGCATCCATCACATAGAAATCATAAGGCCATTGTCATATTGCATCAACTACATCTCATATATATATCAATGTCACGTATACAATGAAGTCTGGTATACAAAATACATGATCCACAATGGGCTACAATAATAATATACATCACATAGGATCAAAATGGCATCTATGACCTGCTACTGCTAGAATGTGTAGGCCCAACAAGACCTGTACCACCACCACCCCCAGAAGGACCCGAATCTCTGGAATCTCTGCATGGAGGCTGTGTCACCCCCTCATTAACTCTCTGTATGTGTGTCCATCCAGATCTCGACGGGGCATAACTGACTCGGCGCTCGGCAGGCACTGCATCATGATAACAGCCCCGGTAGAACTCTGCCTCTTGGCCAACTCATAGAACCTCTCTCATATAATCACCAATAGAGGTGCCATCGGCCAATCTCTAGAGGGTATCTGTTGTCTCTTGTGCCCTCTCGACTATCTACTGAGTACTATCTCGCTCGGCTGTCAGGGTATCAACCTGTGTCTGCATACAGGCGAACTGCCCCTGTACCTATGCTAAGGCCTATGCATGAGCCTGTGCCTGGGTCTGCATCTGTGTCTAAGTCTACACAAGCATACCCCGAGCCTGTACCTGAAGCCCAACTATCTGTCTCTGCTGCCCATCTACTGACACTATCACAGCTTGCCTCTTGTGATGCCTACTGGAAGAAGGTGCACTGTGAATGTCTAGCCCTGCCCCTCTGTATCCTCCAGTCCTGCCATCACTATCATTGCTGCTACTACTATCTTCACTGCTGCTCTCTGAGCTATGGCTGGATGAGGAATCCTCTCCACCGCCACTATCAGCAGAACCCTCGGCCACCTCCTCCACTATAGGTAAAGGTGTTGGCTCATCGAGAATAGTAATGTGAGGATGGGGGACCAAATCTAGGAAAGCTGCATAATCCTCTATCACAGTTGCCTCAAAAATATCTCTTCGCATGTCCCAAGGAGATGGTTGTAAAGTTCTGTAACCCTCTACAAGAACATCGTAGGACAGTGTCAGACCCTGATCAGGAACATCCGTCCACTACCTAACATAGTGAGCTACTCCCTGTGGCATGCACTGAACAATGCCATACTGTCTGTAAACTCGACGGAGCAAGAATCTCTCTAGAACAAGAGGAGTTCGGCCAATGAGGTACATTGAATCACACAAAAACCCCAACACTGCACCATCCTTATCCCAATCCTCGCATTCAAGGTATGGGTGCAAGATAATTGTCTCCGTGTCATCGAAAACTTTCCTCCAATGCTCTAATTTGCCCATTCGGGCCTGCGTAAATCAACCACTATATCGAAAAACATATGGTCTGCCAGCTGGTCTGTCTGCAACTAGAAACAGCTAACATATGGAAAAATGCTCCCAAGCTCACACCTATAGCAATGTCATCCCTATAGATATACTGCGTGCATCTAAATACACCACTGAGTGTAGACCATGATATAGATGCACTAACATGCACATCCCCCACGCATATCCGGTACCATGTACCATCATGCTCTCAAGCGTCCTGCCCCAGCCAATGAGGAATCCCTTTGAACTGTGATCAGGGCAAAGGAATCCTCCAATGAATCCAACTAGCACTACTGGTAGTGTCGCGTAAGAGTCTGCAATCCTCCACCATCGAATGCTAGGACCTGCTATGGCCTGATCCTAAAATACTTTGCGGAGAGCATCTCTGCTGCTGGTCCCATGTGAATCATATGTCACAATCTCTCCCATGAAAGGAATGCGCAATATATGCCACACATCCTCTGGTGTGACTGTCATCTCACCGGTGGGTAGGTGAAAGGTGTTGTGGTTTCTATGCCACCTCTCAGCCAATGCAGTCAACAAACCCCGATTAATCTTAATCTAGGGCATATCAAGTAAACTCGTGAGGCCACACTGGCCTATCACTTGGAGCTCATCCAGTGTCAAAAGTGGTATCAAATTGGTCATTTGCGGAAATCTTTCTCGTATCTGGAGAGTACCCAGATCCTCCTATCATCATAACAAAAGAATCTACAATCAGTGAACTATGTCAAGGAATCAAAGGTCATTCTACTATCAGTCTATTCCAAAAGCTTTGGTATGAATTTTCGATCAAAATTCATAGGCAAACATCAAACCTCACCTATCATGAGGTTCATCAAAACATTATCTCGATCTCGCCTATCATGAGATTTATCAGATATTGAATCATGTCCTTGCCTATCATGAGGATCATCAATAAATGGGATTTCTTCTATCCTATCATGAGAGTTAGTCTTATTTAAATCATCGAATCCAACATCAAGAATGTGGATTGTCAATCATACCAATCAGAAGAATGAACATGATCAGAATTGACGAAATCAAAGCTCACTAAGTCAAAATCTTCAATTTTGACATGGAAGTGCTAAAACAGGCTTCCAAAACGCTAAATCTCAAAAGCGCTATTTTATCATCCAAAAGTGCTAAATCAGGAACCCAAAGCGCTAAAACCATCAAAGCACTATTTCAGCACCCATAAGCGCTAAAACAAGCTTCCAAAGCGCTAAAAGTCTCAAAGTGCTACTTTTTCGCATCAAAGTGCTACAACAGGCCGTCAAAGCACCACTTTACCAGAAGTGCTAGAATAGACCTTGAAAGTGTTAAATCATCGACCCAAAGTGCTGAAAGTTTCAAACCGCTATAATCCGACTTCAAAGCGCTAAATCACTGAAAGCGCTACATTATGACATGGAAGTGCTAGAGTTTTCAATGCAAGCGCTAAAACTCAAAGCGCTAAACTACCTACCAGAAGTGCTACATCAGGATGTAAGGGCTAGAATGCGGCTTCAAAGTGCTGAAACTACCCTAGACATGCCTAGGTCCTAAAAAGCATAAAAAACAAAAGTGCATGAATTACGAGGAGGTCGAGGGGTACATACTGGAGGTCCATATGCAGGGGGTTGTCTATGGCGTCAAACGCACTCGAATCGATGAGTGTGGTAGGGGATAGGCATCTCGGTCCAGCTGGCTGAAAAGTCTTTATCACTATGAATTTTAAACTCAAAAAGCAAATAATGCCTTTGAAAATGACCTTTTGCACTATTTATAATTTTGAAAAGGTATTTTTGGTGGATTTTATTACCTTTTGATTAATTTTACCCATGAAATTAATCAAAACTCATTTGAAAGCTCTATTTCGTCATCATTTTGTCAGGAGATAAATTCTTTTAAAATCAACAACAATATAAAATCATCAGAAAATCATAAATTTTTGAAAATTTCAAAAAATTCATCAAATCATTAATTTATCTCCTAAGGGGGCATATCATTATCAAATCATCAATCATGAGAAAATCATGTCTGAGACACACAAAATTACTTTTTTCATATCATCGGTCCTGGCAGTAGCAGCAAAATATTTCTTCGAAGCAACGCATAAAACACATCACTTCGAAGAGGGGCAAAATGTATACACCTAAAAATGGTCTGGAGCATCCAATTAATTAAATACGAATTATTTGATTAATTATCCTAAGTTCCTCTAATATTGAATAAATAGAAATATTTATTTAATATAGTTCACATTCACATTCTTCATAATTTCTTCTAAATCTCGTCTTAATTAAATTAAAAAAAATAAATACTTTGTTTGATTTACTTATCATTTCTCTATTTCAATCTATCACATCGATTCTAAATTAATTAAATAAAGATAAAAACACTTTATTGATTAATTGCCATTATTCTTCTATTTTAATTTAATAAACAACTATCCTATAGTTTGTTTTATTAAATTATTTATCTTTCTTTTGCTAATTTAAATAAATCAAAATATTTGAATTGTTGCACATGGAATATTCCATCCATATTCTCTCAAAAATGAATTAGATTTTCTATGTCTAAACCATGTCTAATTTATGTCAAAAATATGTCAAATCAATTGATTAAAACTCCACGAGAAGTTTTGGAGACAAATTGGAGACAAATTTGGAATTTAACCTCTCAATCCTCCTCCATCAATCCTTCCTCTTCTCTTGCCTGGTGTTTTCATGGGTAGAGACAATCTCCATCTTTCTCTCAATCTCTTCAATCTCTCCCCATTAAATTCTCCAGATTGAATCCAAGCCTCTCAAAGCTTTCCCTATGCATTTCTACAGCCAGGAAATCTATAAATACAAGCCTCATTCAACCAAGAAAGAATCCAAATAATCAAGATTTTGCACTCTTACTCTACAGGAATCCAGACATCAAGCATCAAGCATCCACACAATCAAGCATCAAGCAATCCAGTTTTCAACCATGGCTACCTCCTATAGCTGCAATTATCTGTTTCATATCTATGTCATGCTAGTTTAATTGATTTATCATTTAGCATTGCGTTATCATCATCTCATTCTTTAGATAGTCATTTTAACAGTCTTATTTGCTTACACAATCTGAGAGCAATTTAGATTTAATAAATCTTTGGAGATAGAGAGCAATATGATGCTTTCAATTGATTACTGTTTTGAATTGATTCAATTTGTTTACTCATTGATATAATGTCGTATTAAGAAGTGTTTAAGATTTTATTCACCATTTCCACACTTACATATACTAATTCTGATTGGGCAGGGTGTATTACTAATTAAAAAAGCACCTTTGGATGTTGCTTCAGTTTGGGGTCTACAATGATCTCCTGGTTTAGAAGGAAGCAGTCCTTAGGGCACTGAGCACTATAGAGGTCGAGTACATTGTAACGTGTGTGGAAGCTTGAGAAGTAATGTGGCTTCAAAATCTCCTTCCAGGATTGGTTGGACAATCATTGGAGCTAAATGTCATTCATTGTAATAATCAAAGTTGTGTGAAGCTTTCTATCAATCTAGTGTTTCATGAAAGAACAAAACATGTTGAGATCAAATACCACTATATCAGAGATATGGTATTAAGGAAAGCAATCTAGCTGAGATACATTAGCACTGATGAGCAAACTGCATAAATTCTCACCAAGCCTCTCTCTAGAGTAAAGTTTGTGTACCTCTGAGACAAGCTTGGTATTGTGGAGAATGAATCCCTAACTGAGAGGGTGACTCAACTTCAGTGATCTTCTATGATTTGCTCGAATGCATTTTTCTCTGTGAGAGAAATTTGAGGTGTAAGCCCTTGTTTCCACCCTTTGGAAGTAGCCACAATGGATGTAATGTTGAGTGAATCCATGACAACATCACGTGAGAGAGTCTGTGATGATTTTATTGTACTTGTGTTTATTTAC
Organism: Sequoiadendron giganteum; assembly: GCA_007115665.2. Taxonomy (NCBI): domain Eukaryota; kingdom Viridiplantae; phylum Streptophyta; class Pinopsida; order Cupressales; family Cupressaceae; genus Sequoiadendron; species Sequoiadendron giganteum. Next base: position 671,202,977 of record CM021103.1, on the reverse strand, counting down.
CCTTTGGGAGTAGCCATGGGGAATGTCATGATGAGATGATGACATCACGTTGAGTGATTCCATGATGGGCACCCGTGGACATATGCTTTACCATACATGGGAGTTGTTGGAAACAAACCACACTAAGAGGGGGGGTGAATCAGTGTTGTGGAAAAATTAACTTTATCAACTTTTAAGTTGCAAGCATTACCAACATACAATCATAATGCATAAACAAGAAAATAAACACAACACCATAACACCAATATTTTTACATGGAAACCCTGTTAGGGGAAAAACTATGGTGGACGACCAATCCACAATTATGATTCTGAGTATACTCAAAATGTAGATTACAAAAGGGGAATACACTTGCATTCAGGCACACTACCTAGAGCTCGCCACTCAAAGAAAAGAGGGCTTTCTGCACAAGATTTAAGATTAAAACCATCTAAATATTTGAACTAAGATGATAGCATCTAAAATTCCTAATTACAGTTCCATATTAAGCACAATAATAGATCTGTTGCCTTACACACTAATTATGTGATTCTGTTCTACTATGCTCATACACACAATACATATCTTCTTATGTGCAAGTGAAACTATGGTTTATCTCACCTCTGCTCTTCTCTAACTTGTAATTCAGACATTAACTCAACATACACATCATGCAAAATGGTACAGAAACTCATGTATATATATCCACAACATAGGATTTAATTACACTTTTTTGGCTCCAATAAAACACAAAAAAATTACAATTATTAGCTCACATAATGAGAAATATACAATGCGTACCCTTAATGGTTGGCCACAACTTGGCTAGGACCCAAACAAAGATATACAAATGTAGAGATACTTAATTAATTAGTTCTCATACATCCGTGAATTAATATATTCATGAGCTTGGCCTAAATACAAGAAAAACTGACAAGACGCCAACAAGATCTTCTAATTCCCATACGAATTTATACGAGCCACTTCGCTTCAATCTCAATAGAGATAATACACCAATAATCATTTCTTGAGATGTGCAACACAAAATGATAACCTAAAATCTTTACATAGATCGATGACTATTGAGTTACCAGATGCTTTGTTCTACCTTGTCAATTTCCAATCTATTTGTTGGTATGCTCGAATGAGGATATCAGTACCTGATCAATGCATAGGGTTTCCATAAATGACAACATCATATGATAGTTGCAATGTTCTTTTTCAAGAAATCTCCCCCTTTGGAATTGATGACAACACTTAGTGAAAAATAACTAACTATCGGATCAGTACCAAGATAAACTTCACTGCAATCCAAAATTTCAAAAATTCTACTCTCCCCCTAAGCTGATTATACATTTTTCCATACACTTCTCCCCATTTGTCATCAATGACAAAGGTAGGGGTCGCATAGCAAAAAGAATCAATCAAAATTGTGTCTGTACAAGGGTGCTACTTTACCTTATAAAAGTTGAAAGATGTTTGCAAAATCCTTCTTTAACTGTGCTAGATTTGAGTCCCAAACTCGATTGAGACTTTCCATTATGGTTATGTGTCCAAAAATCAGATAGGATAGCATTTCCACAGATTCCAGGTTGGTTGGATCCTTAACTACCATAGTTTCCTCTCCTTTTAGGGCACTGCCCATTACATCAATTTTGGGGCTAATGACGCTTCTAAGTTCACAAGTTCTAGAGACAATTTTATCATTTTCATGCTTCAACCCTTTAATTTTATTTAGCAGAGACATTAATTCACCTTCAATATTCCCAACACCACCAGAAAGGGGATCAAATGCCTTAGAGATAGTTGCTAACTGATTTTCAAGGTCTTTCACCTTCTTCTCATTTGCTTATGTGAATTTTGAAAAATACAAACATAATTTGTAGATGTTTCCTCCTTTAGATAAGGCATCCTGTATGTTCTTGACACAAGTGGCTAAGGTGACTTTGTCTTTGGAAATCAATATTTTCAGTCCATTGAACCTTTTAGCATCAAATTCCTTCTGCACTTTTGCCAACACAGACTTTTCAAGAGACTCAAAATGAGTACTCACCTAGCCGATAAGCCTCTTCAGTCCACTAGATGAAGATTTAGTCTGATCTTTCACAAATGATGGCATGATCTTGTCCTGTAGTTTGGACACAAGTGCCATCAATTCACTATCTTCAATATGATATTTTAGCAGCTCTTCTTGAGCTTTTACTTGAGAAAATGAGGCCACCTTCATAATATGGATTCGACTCAGGGTTGATAGGTCAGTGGGACCTTTAATTAATCCAGACTCAATCTCTTCCTTATGTTTTACCAAGAATTTCTTAACTGCCTCGGCAGTGTCTCTTTTCTTCATCTTTGCATCACTTTTATTTTCCTCAGCTAATGCTTCCTCAATTGAAGCTTTTGATTTCTCTCCAATGTTCTCTACTGACTCAACTGATACATTCACAATTGCTTCAACTTCCATGGGGATCTTTATGTTGTTATCTGTAAGTGGAATCTCAAGATTTTCACAAGCATCAAAATTTCCTTCTTCTGCATCTTTGACTGGATCAGATGAGACATTATTTATATGAGTCTCTTAAGAGACAACTTCAATTTTGTCACTCATTAGTAGCTCTGTTAGAATTCTTTTTGTTTCTTGTATAACTTCATCTGTTTGACAAATCATTATTTTATCGACCCTTGAATTTCTTCTAAACTTCCTTTTTTATTTGTTCGGGAATTCTTGCATGTCTTCCATAGACATTACCGGAAATAGTTATGCGAAAATTCTCTCTCATTTGTTCTTCTTCAGTCAAGGCACTTAATCTCCTTGAATCCAAAATATCATTCAAACTTTTTGGTAGGCTAGGCATGATTTCAACCAAAACTTTGGTGAAGATATTCATGGGCTTTATTGTAGCTTCTTCTAGAATTCTTCTATTAGACTCGGAAAAAGATTCATTCCTTTGACAAAGCTGTTTAAGATTTCCATCTAGTATTATTTATTTTTCAATTTATTCAATAAGCATACTAGGTGTATCAACCTTGGTCTTCTTCTTTTCCTAAGCATCTACACCAGCGGGTTTTGACGCAGTTGTTATTTTAGTGCCTTGTTGCTTGATCTCCTTGAAACCTTCATCAGATTTGTTTCCTCATCATTAGAAACAGTCATGTACACTCTTTTTCTTTTCCTTTTCCTTCTTTTGGCTTCCTTTCTGGATCTCTTGCTTTCACTTTTCATAGGAGCAGATTTCACTTCAGGAGCTGAGTGAGATGTCAAGCTTTTGGATGTTCTTGCTTAGGCACGTGGTGCTATTAGACTAGCTGGTTGTGCTTTTGTTGCCTCTTTAGTAGCCTACCTTTCTACCCCATCTTCTTCCCTTTTCTACTTGGCTTCACTTAGTTGCTTTGTGGATACACCTAAGCTTTCTGCAAGAATTTCAATTTCTTTTCTTACTCTTTGGTTGTTACTAGTTTCTTAAGCTCATTATGAATTTTGTTGTGCTTCTCTGCATAGGTACCAAACCTGTCTTCAATTAGATCCAGAGTTTTATTTAATAGATGTTGGGCATACATTTCCAAAAAAAATTCCTTGACCTCATAGCCCATAGGCATGATCCAAATAGTTCTTGGATCTGCTTCTTCCATCATGCACTGATCGACATTCACCATAAAGTAGATTGAGTCTTTGTATTTCTCCACAATGGTAGTGGGAATTCTTTCCCTGACTTGCATGCTAGCTTGAAAGATTTTGAAATAACCCCAGATATCTACATTTCTAGTTTTGATATTTGTAAGATTGTACAATAGATCCCTAATTTGTTCGTCTACTGGGATGTTCTTTTCCCATTGAACTTTTCCAACACCTGAGACTTCCTCCATGAAATAACAAAATAAACATAAAAGAAAACTTCCATATTTGAATTAATTTTTATTTTATTTCTTGATCTTTGCAAGATTTTCCATGAACTAAATCCTTAATAATTCATAGAGATCATATTCCATTTTTTCTTTTACCATTTGGTAGGTGGCATAAATCGTCGTACCAGATACAAAGTTTTCTCGGCTAGAGTGGTAAATATTATAACCAATTACCATGGATGCAAATCTAACATTAATATCAGCAATATTATCAATAGTCATTGATCTCCTGTCATATATTGAGCCTGTAGCATATCTAATGGTTTTATTTTCTATCGACTTCCAAAAAGGTAGACCATCAGAAGAATTCAGACCGGTTACTACTCTAATGGCTTCCTTGGTAATTTTTAAGGGAATAGTAAGCCACATAAACTCATCATGTACCTGACTCAAGACATAACAAACCCATTCTGATTCCATGAACATGGGAAATTTAACCATCGAAGTGAATTTCTTTGTTTCCAGGATTTGGTGTTATGGTTTTACATGAAATTATACATCAACGATATGATGGTTGTACAAATTCATAAGTTGCGAACTTCCCAGCTCTTCAATATTCACATGAATGTAAACCCTAATGTGCTATGTATGTAAGACTCCATGCGGAACTGACAAAAATTCCCCTAGTGGATTGGTCTCTAAAGACTTGTAGGGGTGCAATTTAAATTCAGGACGGGGTCTTTCCTTCACTTCAACCACTAAAGGAGTATTCATCTTGCCCAAATCACAAGATCCAAGAAGTTCTTGATAAATAATTTTTTTTGCCAGACCCAAAATCAACCATTGAATCACCTTCGCACTTGATTTTCACCTTGACTCACCTTAGGACATTTGGAGCTTTCCAACTTCTTTTTCTTTAGAGGGAAAAGTGGAAAATGAGGAATAAAAGTGAGCTTTTATCACTCACACACCTAAACTTTTTATCGTAATAAATGTGTTTTCCCTAATTCATCTAGTTGCACTATTTCTATGTACATAAACCTAATAAATCTTCTGTAGAATTCTTATATTGTATACCACTTCCTCTGATGAGTTCAACAACATTTATTGGGCATCTATCCATCTCTAGTATGTATTTTCATTTGGTGTCATTTTCCGGTTAGGGGGTTTGATGATTTTCTTGACTGCTCCCCTTGGGCCAGAGGCCTGAGACTAATTTCCAGAGCAATTATCAGAGATAGGTTCTGGTGTAGGTGCAATTTCTTCAATGTAGGGACTCTTCTTCCTCCATTTTTTTTAATTTGTTTCCTGAATTCATCTATAGTGACTTTACCTTTTCCTTTCACACCCTTTTGCATATTCTTCCTTTGATTTACCAGACCTTTTCTATTATGAAAGAATGTAGCAATGTGTCCAGTTTTGTTGCAATTATAGCATACAACATTCCTCTTACTAGACCGGTTGTTCCATTGATTTCCTCTTGATCTTCATTGATTAGCAATATGTCTAGGTCTATTGCAAGTATAGCATCTGATGTTTCTATGAAATTGATTAATCATAGTTTTGCATTCATTTGAATTATGACCAATCTTATGACAATTGAAACACTGACATGAGAAACATGGACCACTTTGATTCATTCTACTTCTGCACTAATAAGCCATGTGTCCAAACTTGTTGCAATTAAAACAATATCCATTAAATCTCTGAGCATTGGGTTATCTTACCGGATACCTGCCAGTATTGTTCATTTGATTTCCTTGCTTGAATCTCCTTTTTCCAAAATTATTTTGTTCAGATTTTGAGCTTTCTCCTTTCTCAAAGCCAAGACCTCATTTATCACCATGAGTCCTCTAAATTATCAATTAGTTCATTGAGCATGGCTGAGCTAGCTTTTAACTTCTCCTTGTACTCATTTTCAGTAGCAAGTTCATTTTTAAGATCATTCACTTGTCTTTCAAATGCGTCTTCACTATTTTTGGATGCTTCCAACTTATCATCCATTTAGCTACATACTTCAATTTTTTCTTTCAGGGATTGAGCTAGGCTTTCTTCATTATTCTTTATATCTTCAACCTCTTTGGTCATTCTCATCATGATGGATTCCATTTCAACCTTCAGAACTGTATTCTCTTGGGTAAGCTTTTCACATTCCTCTGTCTTTTCTTTTAGGGCTTTACTAGTTTGTTCATCTTCAGTGCTCTTATTATCTTTTTGCTGAATTTGATCACAGAGTTCCTTTCTCTTCTCTCTTGACTTGTTGATTTTTTCTTTCAGAGATTCATTTTTTTTTTTGCATCATTGAGACTCACTTGTAGTTTTTGGACTTTAGCTTTTGATTTATCAAGGTCATCTAGGGCCACCATAAGCTGTTGTTCAAGAATACTTGATTCCATTGAATTTTCTTCCAAGATCTCCCAAGCTGTTAGACTTCCTCTTCTGAGGAACTAGATCTGATACCAATTGTTGGAAACAAGCCACACTGAGAGGGGGGCATGAATCAGTGTTTTGCAAAAAATAACTTTATTAACCTTTAAGTTGCAAGCATTAGGAACATACAATCATAAAGCATAAACAATAAAATGAACACAACACCATAACAATAAGATTTTTACGTGGAAACCCTATTAGGGGAAAAACCACAGTGGATGGCCAATGCACAATTATGATTCTGAGTATACTCAAAATGAAGATTGAAAAAGGGGAATGCACCTGCATTCAACAACATTGCCTAGAGTTCACTGCTCAAAGAAAAGAGTGCTTGCTACCCAAGAGTTCAGATTAAAACCATATGAAGATTTGAACTGAGATGATAGCATCTAAAATGCTTGATTACAGTTCCAGATTAAGCACAATAATATATCTCCTGCCTTACACATTGATTATGTGATTATGTTCTTCTCTACTCATACACACAATGCAGATCTTCTTTTGCACAAGTGAAACTACACTTTATCTCACCTCTTCTTTGCTCTGACTCTCAATTCGAACATTAACTCGACATACACATCATGCAAAATGATACAGACAATCATGTATATATATTTGCAACAGAGGATTTAATTACACTTTGTCGGCTCCAATAGAACACAACAAAAATTGTCGGCTCACATAATGAGAAATATACAATGCGTACCCTTAATGGTCAGCCACAACTTGGTTAGGACCCAAACAAAGATATACAAACATAGAGATACTCAATTAATTAGTTCTCATACATCCGCCACTTAATATATTCATGAGGCTGACCTGAATAAAAGAAAAATTGAGAATACGCCAACTGGATCTTCTAATTTCCATACAAATTGATACGAGCCACTGCGCTTCAATATCAAAAGAGATAATACACCAATAAAAATTTCTTGAGATGTGCAACACAAAATGATAACTTGAAATCTTTACACAGATTGATGACTGCTGAGTTATTGGATGCTCTGTTATGCCTTGTCGATTTCTAATCTATATGTCAGTATGCTCGAATGAGGATATGCATACTTGATCAATGCATAGGGTTGCCATCAATGACACCACAAAATGATAGTTACAGTGTTCGTTTGCCAATAGGAGTAGCCATGATGGTTGATATCACGATTGAGTGAATCTGTGATGAGCTCTTCTCATATATGGGTATAGCCATTGTGAGTGTCATATTCATGACTTTGTGTATCTGGAAGTAATCCTCCCTAGTTGAGAGGGAGTGTTGATGTTACAATGTCGGGTCTCTTACTTGCAGCAGCTATAATAAATAAAAGAGGAATAAATTAAATAATAGCCTTTGCTATTTAATTTATTATTGATCAAATTTAAGTGAAGGGATGCTTCACTTCATCAAAGAAATAATATTTATTATTTCTTCTTGGTCGACTCATTTTATTATTGCCATTCCTTATTGAGGCCAACCTCATCAAGAGTCATTTTATTTTGTACAAATACAAGGTGATGATCACCTCATTTGATCACCAAGTTCATTCATTCATATTCGCACTCGTAGAAGAAGTTCACACTTGAGTAGAAAATCATCATCTTGAGCAGTAGATCATTAGATTTTTACAATAGATTGATTTCAAGGGGAAATATATTCTTGTTTTATCTTCACATCTAGGAGAGGTGCTATTATTCATTGTATCAAATTCAACCTTGTGCTGGGCCTGAGTTGTAAGTAGATTTCTTCTCTTATTCCTGAATATATAAGTGATATATTTTCTAGGTTTTTCTCCCTCGAGTAGGAAGGTTTTCCCAAGGTATCTTGTGGTGTTCATTGTCTTATGTGTTGCATTTTCTTATTGCTTTCCTTTCTGATCCTAAAACTAACAACAACCACTATGCCAAGTCATTAACAAGCCTAAATTTGTAGTTAATGTAGTATGATCCAACACCTATGGATATTAATGATTTACTGTATGGACTCAAATACCTTTGTTGAGTTGGTTGGATCTCCTAATCACTTGTATCATGTATAAGCTCAATCTTACTTTAATCAAGGGACTGTATGAGATAAATAAATTAATTAATAAATAAAATTAATTCATAATATTATCAAAAATTGATTTATCTATGTTTTACTTATGAACATTATTCCATTTATATGTTGACTAATTTTAGATAAAATAGTTTGAATACAAATGTAAACATGTAGCCTATTATCAACACCAATGTTTAAGTATTTGATCCTCACATGGACAAATTGTATTTCAACTATTTTTGCCCAAAAAATTAAAATATATGAATAATTTAAAAAGATACTTTTAAAATCTTTAACTTATAAACTAAGCTACCTAAGGTAAAGGAGTCTTTGTGGTGTTATGGATTTTGTAAAATTGATTGATCCCCTCAATTCATTATGTTGTTGGAAAGATATAAGGATGTTTATTATTTTAAGTATTTTATAAACCTTATTGCACAACTTTAATGTGTAAAATAATAGTAAAGGAGGTCTTAAAGAGTTCTCAACACTTTATTTATTATGAAGAGATAATTTGACTTGTTGAAAATTTTGAGAAATTAACTTGTGAGGGGGTCTTAAAGGGTCCTTTACATTTTTATTATTAGGAAGACATACTTTATCTATTGAAAATATTTAAAAAATTATTTGTGAAGAGATCTAAAAAAAAAAGGTTAGGAAGATATAATTTTAATTATTTTTGCCCAAAAAATTAAAATATATGAATAATTTAAAAATATTCTTTTTAAATCTTTAATTTATAAACTTTGGGTGTTATTTCTTTTGTAAAATTGATTGATCCCCTCAATTCAATATGTTGTTGAAAAGGTATAAGGATATTTATTATTTAAGTATTTTAGAAATCTTATTGCATACAACTTTAATATGTAAAATAATAGTAAAGGAGGTATTAAAGAGTTCTTTAACACTTTATCTATTATGAAAAGATAATTTCACTTGTTGAAAATCTCTAGACATTTTCTTGTGAAGGGATCTTAAAGAGTCCTTTACATTTTGATTATTAGGAAGACATACTTTACCTATTGAAAATCTTTGAAAATTTGTTTTTGAAGGGATTAAGAAAATAGTTAGGAAGATTTAATTTGACATGTTTAGAATTTCTCAAAATTACTTGTGATTCTTTTTCTTCTTCTTAATTTGTTTTAATAAATATTTAAGCACTCTCTAAACTAATAGAATCCCTACCATAACTTTCAAATGTTCAAATATTATAAGTTCTTTATAGTAATTTTGATAATTTCAAAGATTATTGAATTGTTTAGATTCTACTAATTTATTGAAGTCATATTGCGAATGTTTTCTTTATCAATTCTTGTAATATATTTTGTATTTATTAATCCTTTCATGGATCAATTATTTGTCAAACTTAGGATCTATCATTTTCTGTTGAGGTGTTCTACAACTGGGTTGCAAGCTCTTTTGGTGACTAGTCTATCTTTGGTTTAAGTATGACTCATTTTTTAACACCCCATTTGAATCACACTGTAGATGTTCGTGGATCTTAAATTGTTGTACAATTTTGATACTATGTTAAATTTTTGGTGGGCTAATTAGAATAAAACTTAAGACCTTCCATTTGTTGGTGAAATGTTCTACCATTAAATTACCAACCCTAATAATGACCACTCTATCTTCAATTCAAAACTTGACTCATTTTCTGAATAATACTTTTTATCATTTAAATCTATTATAAAATCAAACTCCATTAACCGACTTTCTTGTTCTGGTTTTATATTATAGCATAATCCGAATGCTACTTTCTGAAAAGATGTGAAATATAGGAAGATACTACTCCATTAACTGACTTTCCTACTCACTTCATATTACATGTATTGCTTGTCAAGGTAAATGAATTGGTCCAGCTCATGCTGGGAATCACAACGACAACTATTACGTTCTGTGTACGTAATCGAACTGTTTCTGTTCTTTCTGCTTTGCTTTCTTAATTATAACTTAATGGAGAAATCATAGGAGCAGAGTAAAGTGAATTATAACTTAATGTAGAAGCCATTTCCTTTTATGTTTTTCTTCACTTAAAATTCAACGACGTGTGAAATGAGATTTTATGATCACAATTGACCATTGTTTATCATTACAGTGAGGAAGTTGCTTTTCTTTTTAAATTATCATTAAGAAAAGGCGTACGGTGAGATATTTTAAGCTCTTACAATCCAAAAAGAGTTGGCTGTCGAAATATGATATCCAAGGAACAAGGTACAATAAACTGGGATGGAGCTTTGCATATTATATTTGGCTTCATAAAATCTTTTCTATTTTATGATTTTTCTTGGGTAATGTGTATGGATTGACTGAGGGATCATTTTATGAGAAGTATTATAGCATAATTAATATTATTGAATACTATTCTATGATTTTTGTTAGCAATAGAATAAATAAAAACAATCAATATACAATTATGGTGTTTTAATAACTTTTTTTATCTAGAATCTTATTGATTGATATGAATATATTCATGTTATTCAAGACAATGTATAAAGATTGAATAAGAATTTTATGTTATGTATGGTCACATGTTTGACACAATCATTATGCAATCTTCATTGAGAGAAGAATAAATAGAAAGAATCAACATAAAATTATGTTTTTTTCCTATTGTCTTAAAAACTTATATGGTTAGAAATTTGCTCCCCACTTTCCTTTTGCAATCTTATTGATTGAGATGAATATAACATTAGAACAATTTAACTATATATTCATGAAAAAAGTTGGAAAAATATTATTTTTTATGAGATCTTTAATTTTCTTTAGACCCAACCACATTGTCTAAACCTATTACATTGTATAAATTGCTGGTCACATTTTTGTTGACTACTTCTTAATTTACATTTTTTGTTTGTTGTGTATTGGACTTCACATAGAAACAATGAGAATAAAGTTTCAATATACTTTGTTATTCATTTCTCTACCCTTAGGTATAGGAAAAATTCTTCCTAATGTATAGTTGTTTATGATGCTTTGGTTGTATATTCACTACCCTAGTAATGAATATATTCATGCCCTTTTTTGGGTAATATTTATGGATTGAATAGAGATTTTTTTACAAGTATGAGAACATGTTCAACACCATTATTATGTAATTTTCATTAAGATTAAAAGAAATTGAGAGAATTAACATACAATTATGGTGTTTTTCTATTGACTTTAGATTTTATTTGGTTAGAGTTTTTCCCTTTCCTTTTGCAATCTTATTGATTGACACAAATATATAATTAGAATAATTAAAAATTATATATCTATACATAATATTATGATAAAGTAGGTGAATGGTTTTTGTGATACCTTTAGTTTTCTTTATATCTGTAGTGTAGGAAAATGTATCTCTTTACATTTTCACACTTGTTTGGGCCCTCCCTGCTAAAATTGGGCTTGTTTATGCCTTATTTAATGCATTTTTCTCAAGATAATCTTGACATTTAACAATTGCAAAATCATAATTCATGTTTGAGGTTGTGTGTTCCAGATCTGGTGACTAATGTCATCTTAAAATAATCATCAATTAGATGCATAAAATAATCATCAACTAGATGCATAAAATAACTCTCACATTGATTTTTTTTTGTTCTTGTTGATCCACATAGGTCTATATGGACACATTTCAAGGGTTTTAATGTTGAACACACCTATTATTTGAAACACTCCCTTATTTTTTTTCCATGTTGGTACTACTTGCAAATAGTATTTGAAGGTTCTTTAATCTTTGGCATATCTCTCACAACCTGCTTAGTGTCAATTTTTACTAGCTTATTAAAGTTTATATTCCTTCTCATTATCAAATCTCTTCTTTCCCCATGTAGCATCTTTCTCTTTTAATTTCACTGAGAATATAAATATTATTCACAATTCTACTTGCATCTATTACTAGCTTTCCTATACTTATAACATATACCATTATAATACTCGAAAGGTAGAAATGAATTATAGTTCCTATTTGAAAACACATAAGGACTTCAATTCTTGTTCCAAAAAAAGTTATTTCTTGCACATGCCTTATAGTCTATTGCTTTATGACCATAATGATTACACAAAAAACAATAACCAAAGAAAGAATGTTGGAACATGATCGTATGTTCTTACCTTGGAAGAAAGGAATTTTTGAATTTTTCCTTGTTATATTTGGGATGAGTGCTTGTTTTATATGGGACTTGATTTTATTTCTTCTTATTGATAGGAATTTTCAGAGAATCCACATAATTTTTTGTCTTTTCCTTATTCTTCTTCTTTGGTGGTTCTTTGTGACATTCTTTGTTGGCAATTTTAATTTTTTGTATCCAAGACTAGTCTTTATAAATGGTGACCTTTTTCCATTGATGATATCATCTAAGATATCATTACTCTTCTCAAATTTGAGGCTTCTATCTAGTTCCTTCCTCAAGGAAACAATTTTAGACTCTAGCCTCTCAAAATTATCCTCCTTTTTTTAATTGGATTCTCACCTCTTCTTCAATCCTTTATTCTCATTCAAGTTGAATCTTAAGGTTGATGATCATCTTTTTTGATTCCTTGAGAATTGATGATATTTTTGCTTTATACTCATAATCCTCTTGAAGTTGTAATTTTTTTTTCAAGTTCTTCTTCTTAAGCTTCTTTATTTCACTTAGGGCACAAATTATTTCCTCTTCCAAATATGCTTCCTACTGTATTTAAGCATTGTCTTTCCCTTTAGACTCCTTCTCTTCTATTTCTTTGTCTTCAATTTTTAAGATATCACCTTTTTTTTTTATTGCCATGAATAAAATCTCTTCTCCATCACTAGTGGAAAAACTCTCTTTGGATGAACTACTTTCCTCTTTGGAATAAAGGATTTTCTTGTGTTTGTGAAATATCTTCTTTCTCTTAGGTTTTCCTTGTTTTTTTCTCTTTTATGTTGATAACATTTTCCATCTTTCTTTATTTTATGATCTTCTTCCTCATCACTAATTTCATTTTCTCTATATGGATATTTGACAAAAAAATGGGTAAATAATTTAAAATACAATATATCCTTATTTTTTGGATCCTTTTTTAGCTTCCTCACAAAATGAGGTTCTTCTTTGTCTGATTCATCATTGCAACTATTGTTTGCCTATTATTTAGATGGCTCTCATTTCTAGTCCTCATTTCATATGTTGTGAGGATCTCATGTAATTCATCCATTATTATAGTATAAAGATATTTCATTTATTCAATGGCGAAGACTTTCGCATAAAATCTCAAAGAAAGATACCCTAATAATTTTTGCACAATCATTGCATCCTCAAAATTTTCTCTAAGAACTTTGATAGTGTTAAAAATTTCATACACATGACGTAGATAGGATGCAATATTTTCTTCATCATTCATTTTAAGACTTTTGAATTTTCTAGTCTATGTTTTTGAAGCTTAATATTAAAGTAGCTTTCTTCTCCTTTTCATCTCATTCATAGATGTTCACTTTTGATAGACCACACAAAATTACATTAATAGAATTTTTCACTATTTTCACTCACCTTCTTCCTAGCCAAATCTGTTGGTCAAGATGATGGAGCTACATATTTATTCACAACTAATTTTTGAATATAAAAGCCAAGAGCCATTAGGTAAATGTGCATCTTTATGCTCCACAAGGCATAGTCTTTTTCATTCAACTATGAAGTTGTATTTGAGGAGAATCCTTCTTGACATACCATGTGTTCTCTTGGGGTCTACCTTTTATAAATTATAATATAATTGAAGGAACCCACTTTGATACCAATTGATGAGCACACACTTATAAAAAGAGGCGAGTGATCAATATAAGGTTATCTTTTATATTTTCAACTTACTTATCACAATAATATCAATTACACAACATAAATAATTAAGAAAATACACAAAGAACACAAGATTTATGAAGAAACCCTTTTAGGAGAAAGCCACAAAGAACAAATTTCTTGGATCTACCATCCAAATCCAATCACAAATAAAATACTCTAAAAAGTTTTGTAGGCACCAACCCACTATAGACACCAATCCCCACTGCTAAGCACCAACTCAACAAGTTACACCGATCTCTTTTATTAAGAAGCCCCAAACTTAAAAAATGTTTGTCTTAATTTAACAGATTTAATGGATGGTCATTCAAATATCCTTAGACAACATCTTCTTAAAAATCCCTCATAGATCTTCTCAAATATCCTTTGTAGATATGCTCAAATATGCTTCATGTTAGAGTATTTAATTTTTAACTTACGATAAATTACTTTGATTAGTTTCTTCCCATACTAAGTGGTTATTTACCTGATACCTATTTTTCTTTCCTTTATAAGGCACATTCTACAATATGTAAACCATCATATCTCAATACATTTTTCCACTTTTCCTGGTGAAAGAGCCCCAAGCTTCTCTCATATTTGTGAAGGTGTTATTTTCAGTTGATGCTCTTGGGTTTGGTGGAAATCGCCAACATGGTATCAAAACTGGTGACTTCTGCAACTAATTCTCATCATTATAGATGGTTTCTAGACTCAGGTGCATCTTACCACATGATTTTTTCACCCTATCCTTTCATGGGTCTTCATCCCTCTGACACTTCCAAGATTTTATTGGGAGACAGTAAGATTTTGGATGTTGTAGGGTAGGAAATGTTAAGATAGGTGATGGTTTTTTCAGGGATGTACTGTGAATTGTAGAGTTACATAAAAATATATTATCCATCTATCAGATAACACATGGTGAAGTGCCCAAGACTATGGATTTTACTGTTGATTCTGTGTTTATCAGAGAGGTTGATACTGGATAAGTTGTAGCAGTTGGTAATGCTAACCATGAGTCTCGTCTATATACCTTCTCCCATTTTGTTGAGGATGATGACTATGTTCCTTGCACCCCTCTTGTGAGTTTTGACAACAACTAAGGAGAGATTGGTCATCTAAACTTTGGAGTACTTCAGACTCATGTTGATATAGTTCCTATTGCTTCAGCAGTTCGGTCTCGAGCACATCAGGATATCTCTGATCCCTAAGATCTTGTTTTATTGGATGAGTATTTGGAAGGAATAACAAATTTCTTTGTGAAGTCTCATCTTGTAGATTTGGGAGATACACTTGAGGGGATTTCTCTCCTCTTTCATGACAATTTCAACATGGCAGTTGATACATTTGCATTATCTTTGGAGGTTGACTTTGTTGAACCTTCACCTTCATTTGATTTGTCACATTTCTTGGTTGATTTTGATCATGATTATGTGATGGATTATTATATTTGGATATTTCCTTCCTTTTTTCAGTTGGATATGGAGTGGCTTCTTCATCACCTGGTGGACTTATTTCTTCCTAGGGGAAGAGGTGTTGCTTGTAGACATTAGATCATTTTTTTTTTCAAGCATACTTCATCAATATTGGAGCTTCTTCATATCTCTTTTTTTCCCTCTTATGGGGGGTCATTGATTGTATATATATGATGTGTGTTGTCCTTGGGGGTGTGATTGTGTCCTCCATCCATGCATCATTTTTTTTTCTTTTCTCTCTTTTGGAGAGGGGTTTCTTCCCATTGGATTTTTCTCCTTTTCTCTGGTTGTGAGAGATTGCATTGCAAATGGGTACCTAACATGGTTTTGTAGCCAGGACCCATATTGTTTTTTTGCATTTTTGCATCTTCATTCTCCCTAAGTTGCACTTAAGGGGGGGTGTTAGAGTATCTAAGTTTTAACTTAGGGTAAACTAATCTGATTATTTTTTTCCTGTATTGGGTGGTTGTTTATGTGATACCTATTATTTTTTTAATTTATAAGGCACATTGGACAATATGTAAATCATCAGATCTCAATACATTTTTCTATTTTTCCTTCTGAAAGGGCCTTGAGCTTCTCTCATATTTTTGAAGGTGTTATTTGCAGTTGGTGCTCCTAGGTTTGGTGGAAGTCCCCAACACTTCATAAATATGCTAAGATATGCTTCACAAGTCTACTCAAATATGCTTTATAAATCTGCTTGTGTGGAAAATACTTTACATTAAATTCTTTCCTTATAACTTTTATTCAATCTTCTATTTATAATATGCCAATGTTCATCTTCACCCAAGGGAGGTGATTCCTCAAGAGGGGTTGGCCTTATTAAAAAAAATTAATTAATTTTTAATCTTCCCAAGGAGGCGCTGCTCAAGGTAGGGTCAACCTCCATTAATAAATTTAATTTAATATAATTTCTCTACGAGGGGAAAACATACCAAAGGGTTGTCTAGCACAAATATTATAACTTTATTTTTATGCCAAATTATGGCCAGTCCAAAGATAAATATTAAGTTAATGTTAATGTGCATATAGCAAAGGGAGTCACCAACAATTTTCAAAGGGAGTAATGTAAGTTTGAGAACTGTTGTGGAAAGATCAATTAGTGGCCTTTGGCCTCTTTCTTGGACCAACGGTGTCCTTTTTGACACCAATGACAACCTCTTTGATTCAAATGAAAACAATCTTGTGAACACAAATTTATCTTAGAATTGATGTTCTAATACCATGTTAAAATTTGAAATCAAATATATAACCCTTAATCTAGTGCATAGAAATAGATTTAAAGTAAACTAGCTAAATCTTCATAATGAGATTTCTGAATGAAGATTATTCTGCTCGTAAATCTGCTGTTGTCTTTAAGAAGTCTAAATATTGTGTTCAAGCAATACTTTATTTGAATAATAACGCTTAATTAAACAAGGACAATAAAAGATGGAACAACGGGGTAATAGCAAGTGGGTCTTATTTAATTATTTAATAGATATTAGTCTTATAGATTTCGCAATAATTAAAAATCAGATGCGTGCAAAATCAAGGGATTTCTTCCCTTCCAGCTTGTTAGTGAGATAGTGACGATTGTAGTCTGCATGCTTATAGTTTTTGTACAGCCTTGGATGGTCTTCATCTATCAGTTGAGGCAATGGACCCAACTCCACATCGTAGCTTGGAGCATGAAATGTAGCAATCGATAATCTTTCTTTGCTTCTGTTTGTCACTGCTCTGTGCTCAACACTCTTGTATTCTCCATTTGTCAAAACCTGCCAACATTCAAACAGTCAATTCGGTATCCATATATTCATTGCACTTCGAATTCCTTGTCTAGTCATACCTCTAGAGTGTCACCTATGTTGATAACTAGAGCATCTGGGATTGGCTCTACTGAAATCCACTGGTTCTTGTTAAGAATCTGCAAGCCTACACATTCATCATCTTGCAGCAACACAGAGAGAGCACTTCCATCAGAGTGTGCACTCAAACCTAGAACCAGATCAGACCTTGGGCAGGGAGGATACAAATTCATCCTCACGGCCTGCACATTTTCTCCAAACATCTCCTCAAATATATTGGATTTTAGGCCCAGATTTTCAGCTATGGCACTCAACAATTTCCAGCAGAGAGTAGATACCTCCATTGAATAAGCTTCCACTGTATCACTGCAAAACTCATGCAAAAACCCATGCAGTATCAATATCTCAGGTCATGATTATCAATTGGCTTGCATAGGGTGAACTGGGTCAAAATCACCAGGCGTATTACAGAATATAAGGCAGATTAAATGAAAAATATCTCTGCGAGTGTGCCCACCTGTGTTCCATAGAAAAACTCTAGTTGATGAAAAGGAAGTGAAATATTCATAGATTACCTGAACAGTAGCGGCTTTGCGGGCCAAAGGTTTTCCTTGCGAATAGATTTGGGCATGGTTCCCAAGGCCATCATGTCACACCAGTCCAACTTCTGGTCATCTGAGAAAATGAAACCATGACCGTATCCCTGGATTGTGCCTGGAATCATTGCATATTTATCTTTTTCTTGAAATGGCAAGTTGAAGAATTCCCTCGCCACCTTCTTTATTAGCTCTAGTAGTTCCCGGCCGATTTCATGATTCAACACCTGAAGGAGGAGACAAAACGATTCCAAATCACAGTCAATTTCTAGCATTTCAAAAGGATACTGCCGTGTGGAGATCACTTTGACAACTAAAGCAAATTAGATTCAACATATGGGGTCTGCTATCTATACGAATATAAAAAGGCTTTTTGAAGTATTTAACGGGTTAAGTCAAGAGCCCATTAAAGAATAATGCATAAGTATTTCTTGTGCATGGAAATTAAAAACTGTAAGAAGAAAGTGATGTATGTTTACACGTACAAACCTGAAAAAAACCCCATTCTTTACAAGCCCGGGCGAGCCTGTCCATCTCATGTTGTCTAGTGGAATGGTGTGAGGAGAGTAACTTGGCCATGTCAATGAGAGGGACATGAAGACCAGGGGGAGCACTTAGTGCTGAACATCCAATCCTCTCTTGTAGAGGTCGAATATATCTCTGTGATACATCCCCACCCTTCATTTTTGCAAGCTCCTGCACGTTATCAACCTTAAAAGATGTGCCCATTTTCGACGTTGAACTGGCCATGGCAAGAACTGCAAATACTATTTTGCCCTAATCAGGATGTTTGGTATACCGAATACAAGTAGTCTATAATGTTCAGAGATGGTGCACGTTGTTGAACACCAGCAGGAAATAGTATATATAGGCAAGCAAGAACGATCTGCCCAACATAGCGTATAATGCTATGCTGATTTGTTGGTTAGAATTGGGTTCCAGCTCCATGGCCAACAATCTTTGGACTATTCTGTCGCTCTTTACTAGACCGTTGGACAGATGGTTGATTGTAATCCAATCAATTTACGTTAATAATCACATTTATTTGTCATAATTATTTGTGATTAGTGGTTTCAGATTGCATACACGTGTCTTAATAATCACAGTCAGTTGCAGTTGGAGCTAATGTTTTTTTTCTATATAGGTTATAATAAATATTTGAAAATCTATGTCAGAAAATTGTTAATTAATATAAAAATATATTTTAAAGCTAGAAGTATATCTAAATATAGATTTGTTTAGATAGATAATTAAGATTTTTTATTATAATTTAAAAGAAATAAATTATCTTTATTTATTTTTTCTTCACCATTTATGTTATTCAGATTCTCGAAGTTTCCATTGTTCGATCCAATGATTGATTTTCTATGAATTCAACATCCTTATAGATTACAAGCTACTTGGTGATAGGTTTATGTACTATGTATGCTTTAAATTTTACTATTGTCTATGAAGATGCACTTTTCTCCTCTATCATCGAACTTTTGTCTTTCCTCCTCTAGAATAAATACATATTCCACATACCCACAAACTTTGAGGTGCTCCACACTCCATTTCCATTTTGTCCAGTCTTCTTTCTGAATCTTTTCATACATGACCTTGTTCTCTCATACTTGTAAAAACTATACTATTATTGCAATACTCTCACCCCAATATTCATTTTTAGCTCCTATGCTTCTCACCATGTCCATTATAGTCCTATTATTTATTTATGCAACTCCAATTTTTTTAGAGGATATCTTATTGTAAACTCTCTTTTAATATCTTCATTGCTATTAAAAATAAAAAATTCTTTGGATGCATATTCTTCTCCTCTACTTAATTTAAGGACCTTGATAAAGCATCTACAGTGTTTCCTAACTAGGTCCTTAAAATATTTGAACTTGTCAAAGGCCTTTGATTTGTGCTTCATGAAGTAGACCCATGTCTTTCTGATGCACTTGTCAATGATGGTCGTAAAATATTAATTTTTTCCTAGGGTGAGAGTTTGCATAGGGCAATATAAGTCTAAATTCACCAAATTTAATGGTGTTTTTTCCTTGCTAGAATTTCTTAATTGAGAGGGTTGTCTATGATGTTTTTCAAATCCATTGAGGAAATATATGATTCTTTATAATGTTAGAGTAGTCATGCATTAGCTAATAATTAATTAATCTTTAATTAATTCTTAGTGTAATTTATTCTCATGCATTTAAGCTAAACTTATGAGTTCTTTCTTATGTTAAATAGAGAGCCAATATTACATCATTATGTCTCATTGCATGATATGTTGACACTTGTCATGATCAAATCAATTTATCATTTAGGGTTCCTCCTATATAACACTCAACCCTCATTGGATACCTCTCTCGAACCTTTTGATAACCTTTGAGGACTCTTGATGTCCTTGATATTCTTGAGGTTCATTTTGTAGATTTTTCTTGTTGAAGATATTAAATATTATTGTTTGCAGCTCCCTTGCATGGAAGGTGTCTTTGTTTATTGTTTGATCTTATGGCTCATGTTTTTCATAATTCTAACATAACATTAGAGTGTGGATTTGGTGAACCCTTTCTCGATTTCTAAGTTTTTTCTTCAATAAGGGTTATAGGGTTTAGATTTAGATTATCATTTTTTTTTTGCAATTTTTGGAGGTGGATGATTTTTAGGTGCATTTTGGTGTGAAAAGGACCTCACTATTGGATTTAGGGGGCCAATTCAACAAATATTGAGTATAAATTTTCCTATAATTGGCATCAGGAGCTTATGAGGAGATTTTTTTGCATAGGGGTTGTAAAAGCCATAATGATGGCATCATGATATCACATTTGTGGCATGGTATATACCCAATAGGGACCAGTGGCACATAGTTGTTATCTCTCAAGAATCGAGAGTTGTGCACGGTGAGTTATGTCAACAAAAATAAAGAATCATCATTAATATTGCATTAAAATTATAGAAAGACATCATATAATCAAGCCTAAGTTCCAAAGCTTTGTGCCCGATCAAGGGTGCACTTTTTGGTCAAGGGTGCTCATGCTAGACTAGGGCACCCATGATGGTCGAGGGAACCCTTAGAGATCTAGGATGCCCCAAATTTTTAAAAAACCCTAAAGTGTAAAATAATTGTTGAACTTAAATGGAAAGAAAAAATTTCACTCACCTCTTATGCCACTACACCTTATGTAGCGTATATGTCGAGGCCTCAAGTTTTGAGGGTCGATATGCTCACTATTGTAGCATTTTTTCTCCTAGGGTGGATAATAAATACTCTCTCAAATCTCAAAAAATAAATGTGAAAATGAATGAAAAATTGATAGATTTTCTATTAGTTATTCTCAAAATTAGTAATGCATTTTTCATACCATACTCCATTAAAATCAACATAATTTGAGCTAGTGAACTCTTATTTTGATGTCATATGTTGTGTTGGGATCGTGGTTCCACTTTCTTCATGTTGTATGCTTGTTGATACTTGGAATTATGATCCCATGACCCTATTGTAAGTATTTTCATTATAAAACCTAAAAAATTTGATATGGCTAGGTTGATATCTTAATTCGACCTCCATAAAGAAAGTAGAATTAGAGGGCATACACCTTTTAATGTCATTCTCTTTTAATTTTTTAGAATAGAAAATTTGTTTGCATATGTAGGATGATGTTTTAATTTCTAATGATTTGGTTTTGTAGGATGTGGTTCCTAATGTTGTGGTTTTAAGAATTACTACACTAGGGGATTTATTCTCTCATTCAATAAATGATCTACATCCTTTATATTATCCTTTTACGATATGATTTACTTTCAATAATTTAACTTGCATATGCACGCAATGTCATATGGCCACTAAAGTGGAGGCTAAATGTAGCATAAAAAATTGTACTCTCTTTTAGATGAAATTACAATTTCATGCTCTATTTGGAACTAACTTGAGTGACCTTATTATTAATTCATTGAGACATGTTAGTGTGTTAAGTTTAACATAGGGTTAATTAGGTGCGTGTTTTTTTTCCCATAACGGATAGTTTTCTCATGCATCATATATTTCATGCCTTTAAAAGGCTTGTATACTACATGCATTCTGCATCTCCATTTCATTCTTCATTCTTGGTGAAATAGCTTCTCTTTTGTTGCTTCTCTCATTCATGAAGGTTTCTTTTGGTTTGCAGTTTCTCTTGGGTGCTTATCTCTAACAAGACATTCCCTAATCCTTAGTTTTTCTTATCAACCTAGGAGAATGTGTCTACACTAGCCTAAAAAGTGTTCCATCAATCAAAATAATCAATCTAATTCTGACAAGTTTCTTAGTTATGTAAAATTTCTAATTTTAATAGATCCTAGACATCCATACCGAGTTCTATTGAAGTGTGAAAAACCTAGACTAGTGCATCTTGCATCCTAGTCCATCTAAATTCCTCGACAAAAAAATTGATTTCTTGCGATTGTTAGTCTTCAATTTTGGCGATGTAATTTTATGTTTAGGCCTTGGCAATAGTTTAATCCTAAAAATTCAAATTTAAATATGTTGGCCTAAAACTTAATTTATTGTAAGTTCCACTATATAAACATGAATTATTATTCCAAAATTAGGAGGAAGAATATTGAGGAAATTATTCTCTCCCAAACTATATTTAAATTTGTAGATTTTTTAAGGATATTTTCTAGATTTAATCAAGTTTTCTACAATAGTTGGATTTTAATGCCAATAGAAGAACATGATCGAATCTAGGTTTGGAGAGTGCTTTTGGCCTTTTTATACAACCTAATGACTTATTTTTAGAGTTCTTATCTTCAAGCTTACAATTACTTGCTATCCTAAGTGAGGTATTGTTGTCTTTTAGATTTTCCTAAAGGTATTTGAATTTCTGTTGGGTTGATCTCATTTTTATCATTTAGGAATCCTTCTCTGACACATTTAAGTAGGGTTTTATGCATTTTAGCTCATTACAACCTTAGATGCACTTAAGGTTAAAATCACACACATTTTATCAATTAGTCCATTAGATATTTATGGAGGTAGAAATACCAAAACAAGGATTTTATTAAGGAAAAATACTATATAGCCACCTCCTCCTCTCTCTTTTCTACAGTTGTGTAGGTTTAGATCCAAAGATGAAGATTGTAGAGAAAGAACACACAAGGTAGACAAGGAACTATAGGCTTGTAACTTCAAATCCAAGAAAAATCAAGTCCAATAAGGGTGTCCTAGCACCCTTGACTAAGGAAATATGACTCAAATTCATATATCATGTATACATTTTTTTTCCCTCGCCAGACTTGATCCTAGATTTTGGTTTTTCAGTTTCGTCAATACAAAAAAGTTACATTTTCATATCATTTCTCATAGTTAATTTAATTCAATAATTCCACATTAATCTCAATCAAATTTTAAGGCATTAAAGAATCAGATCCAAGGTTGATTGGCTCACCTTCCAAGTTGAAAGTCAATTTATTTCACTTGTTGATTCACATTCTTCTATTCTTTGAAAAGGATTGATGTTAGTGATCTAAAAATTAGACCTAGGATCCCTTTTTTAACTAAACAACTGATATATAGAAGAATAAAATGATTGTGCAATATATGAAGTCAGATCATGAGAGTTCAAAAGATAATTTCTACAAAAGTTCAAAATATGAACAAGGTGTGACAACTAAGGAAAGAAAGATGGTAGAGGATATCTTCATCAAAGTGCACAAATAGAATCGAGGATCTAAAAAACAAGCTTCAATGGGCCAAGAACTCAATATCAGGTTCAATCATTCTTTTTTTTTGTTACTCTTTCAATTGCAATCAATTTGGTCAAAGGCTATGAATTTTAGGAAGATTTTGGCAAGAAGAAATAATTTTGTTAGTAGAAATATTTTTGTACTATTGTTTGATTTCAATGTTATTTGTCATAAGTGTAACAATTTAGGGCATATTAAAAAAAATATAAAATATTTTTTGTGGATCCTATTATGTTGGAAGCAAAATAAAATAACTCAGTAAGTTAGATTGGTGAAACCAAAATGGTTTGGAAGAAATTAGGACAAAGATCAAATAAATCTATGTTGGCTTAGACTATATTACATTCTCGAAAGGAGAAGAATCTATAGATAATTAATAGTAGATGTTCAAATCACATGACTAGATACAAAAGAAATTCCATTCACTCCAAGAAGTTTGATGGAGGAGCTCTGAATCTTGGTAATAATTCAATTGATAATATTCATAGTAAAAGAACTTTGAGTCTTGATGGTGGAAAGACAAAAACTTATGATCTAAGTTGTATGTAGAATGGTTGAAACACAACCTTTTGAGTGCAATTCAAATTTGTGATAAAGATTTTAATCTCTCATTTAGATTTAAAGGCTATAAAATAAAAAATATTGATACTAGTGATTTAGTTGCTAAAGGAAGCAATACTCCCAGTGATGGATATCATCTCAGTGAGGTCAATGGGAAAAATTGTTTTGGCATATAAAGAAAAGAGACTTAGTTTTTGCATAGAAGGTTGGGACATATCAATTTTGATGATCTTGTGAGGATTAGCTCAAAAGGAATGGCAAGGGACATGCCAAAGTTTAAGAAGCTTCCATCTACTAGTTTTAAATTGTGTCTTGAGGGAAAGTAGATGAAGACCATATTTTCTACTAAGGAATAGTCTTCAACAAAGCCCTTGGATATAATTCATGTAGATCTATGTGGAAAAATGAGTACAAAGAGCATTTAAGGTGATAGGTATTTTATGATTCTTATCGATGATTATTCTAGAATTACTTGGATTACTTTTCTGAAAGAGAAGTCAAAATCATTTGAGAAGTTTAAAGAATTTAAGGAAACGATTGAAAATGAGACAGGAAGAAAAATTAATTGTTAAAGATCAAATCAAGGTGGTGAAATTACATCCAACATATATGAGTAATTATGAGAGATGAATTGGATTCAAAGATAATATTCTTCTTCTGGAACTCCTAAAAAAAATGGAGTTGTTGAAAGGAAGAATTAGATTATACAAGAGATGGCTAAAAAAATGTTAATTAAAGAAGAATTGCTAGATACAAATTGGAGAGAAGTAGTTTAGATACTAGTATCCATTTTTAACAGATCCCAAATCAGACAAAAGACTACAAAGATAACATATGAACTATGGAAAGGAAGATGAACTTATATCAAGCATCTTATTTAGAAGTAGTACATCAAAAGGGACGAAGAACATTTGGGTAAGTTTGATTCTAGATTTGATGAAGGTATCTTTCTTGGATATTCTATGACAAGAAAGGAATATAGATCTATGTTATAAAAAAAAGGTTGAGAAGGATTGTGGAAAGTGTCAATATGATAATTGATGAGGAAATATAGTCTTATGAGGTTTTAGACGAAGAAGACAATGATGACTTAATTTGCAGTAATGATGAAGTCTCAAAAATTAAATCAAAGAATATAGTTACAAAGACTCTCGCAAAGTATGTTTAGAATAATCATTTCAAAGATCAAATAATAGGAGATAAAGGCAGTGGAGTTCAGACGAGGAGAAGAATTGAGAAAGCAATTGAAGAGGTACACTTTCCCTTACTGTAAAAAATCAACCACGTTATTATGTAGAGGAAAGAAAATAAAATGTTGTTTAGAGGCCATGGAAGAAGAGTTAACTCAAATTAAGAAAAATGATACTTGGAAGTTGGTCTCGAGAGCTAAATATCAAAATGTCATTGGTACCAAATGGTTTTTTAGAAATAAGCTGAATGAAAATGGAAAAATGATACATAAGAAAAATAGACTTGTATGCAAAGGGTATGCTCAAGTTGAGGGAGTTGATTTTGAATAGATATTTGGTCTAGTAGAAAGGTTAGAAGAAATCACATTTTTTTTTGCATTATCAACTTTCAAAAACTTTAAGGTATATTAGATGAATGTAAAATCTATATTTCTAAATGGAGAATTATAAGAGGTCTATATTGAACAAACAAATGGATTACAGTTTTCAAGAAAACCAAATTTTGTGTGTAGGCTAAATAAGTCTTTATATGGACTCAAATAAGCCCGCGAAGCATGGTATTTTAGATTAGATAGGTATTTACAACAACAAGGATTCAAGAGAGGCAATGTAGACATCAATTTGTACATAAAATTAGAAGGTGATTAGCTATTGATTGCTTGTGTTTATGTTGATGAAATCATCTTCAGAGGTAGTAGCGATGCAATGTGAAAAGACTTGCAAGATGAAATGCATGAAGAGTTTGAAATTCTAATGCTTGTTGAGTTTTCCTTCTTGGTTTATATATCTCTCAATAAGAAAAAAGGCATATATTGATTTCTCAGACCAAGTACATAAGAGAGATGTTGAGTAATTCTAAGATGGAAGATTGCAAATAGGTAACTACAACTATGATTATTGGGTGTAAAATAATGATGATGAATCTGGCTCAGAAGATGAATCTAGCTCCAAAAATCAAACCTTGTACTGATCAATTATTGGTAGTTTGATGTATACATAACTGTATCCAAACTAGATATAATGCATGTAGGGATGGTAGCTAGGTTTTAGGCTGCCCATAAGGAAAATTCATGTCAAGTAAGTCAAAATGATATTTCAATGTCTAAAACCTACAATGGATTTCATTTTGTAGTATCCTAAGAGTGAAAACTTCACATTGACTACATACATAGATGTAGATTGGGCTAGAATTATAGATGATAAAAAAGTATAAATGGCGGAGCTTTATTTATTCTTTATAGTCATGTATCCTGGTTGAGTAAGAAACATGACTTATTATATTTTTATACAATAGAAGAAGAATACAATGAAATAGTTTCTTGTTGCACTCATGTGTTATGGATGAAGCAGAAACTGAAGCTGATAAAAATAGAGTTTGATGAGCCCATTTTCATTCTTTTTAACAATAGTAGTTCCATCAATATTTTCAGGAATTCGGTGATGCATTCAAGGAAAAAACATATTACAAATAAGTATCATTTTTTAAAAGAGAAGGTTACAAACAAAGAAGTTAAGTTGGAGTGGGTGATCCCACAATACTAGTTTACATTTTTCGGTTAAATTGGATATTTAACTAATTTTTTTTTAACTAAATCTTCACTTTCGAGCACCTATAGCGGCTTAACCATGAGGAATTTGAAGGCGATGCAAACTAGTGATTTGTGACATTTTGTTTAAATATTCTAAATATATTTTTTTACAAAAAATTTGGAATCATATTGCACTTGTTTTTCCATCTCCTTCGAAAACTAGTTTTTAATAGTAAACACCATTTTTAAAGAGTGGCATTACTTTCTAACACATGAATTTTTTCTATGAAGGATAATTTTTTTTTTTTTTTCGAATTTAGATTTATAACTATCATATCTAGTGTATAGAATTGGTTTCATAGCATTTCATTGAATATTTATTTCTTAAGTAAGTTTCAAAGTCAAAAAAGTTACAATTTAGACATGATTTACTAGCTAAAACATATCTTTTTTTGTATGATTGAATTTATTTATTTTTGTTGGATTAGGGACATCAATATCTTCTACACTAATATTTTTCAAAAAAAATTATAATCTGCTATTTTTCCACTTGTGCAGAAAAAAGGGCTTGATTTTTGGTGGCAAACCTACATTCACAAGAAATGAAAAATAAATATAATAATAAAATTAAATTTATTTAAACTTGTACTCTTTGGGAAAATTATAGCAAGGATTACATACTTACAAAAAATAAATTTTAAATGAATTCATTTGATCCCCCAAAAGGTGAATCAAAAGTTGTTTTTAATATAATTTTGATAGGTGTAAAGGAGACTCTGTTATATGAATGTGTGTCACAAAAAATTTAGCCTTGAAAATTTTCTCTCATTTGGGCCTTTCCTATGGATTTTGGATCTCCTTTTACCCTCTACCTATCCTTATTTAAAAGTTTTGTAAGGTGTTGTAACACATTTTCACACTTTCCTAGGCTTGTCATCACTAAATCAACCTTTTCTTATGCTAAAAATGACCCCTTAATGCTTTTATAGGTCCAACTTAAGTGTGTTTCGGAAGACAATTCCAAAAAGAATCATTAATCACATATTAATTCTTGACAACCACTTAAAATTTCCTAGGTGGACTAAGTCACCACCTCAAGGGAGAATTCATCCCATGTGGTATAAAAATCAAATTTAATTCAAAACATTTATGAGATTTTGTCTCCAAAACCCTAAGGTCGGCCTGTGAGGTTATATTTTTGGGAATTTAGTGTTAGAGTAATTGGGTATTTACTTTATTAATTAAACAATATTTGTTTAATTACGTAAAGTTCCCTTTTACTTCTTTTCACTTAAGCTAACATTAGGTGCATAATAATTAATTACTTTATTAATTATTATTGTGCAAGCCTAGGGTTTTCCTTTTTAGGGTTTTCATCTATATGTAGTTGAAAACTATCTTTTGTATCATTATTCATTTTACATTTTCAGGTGAATACATTGCTCCACATTCTTGAGCATTTCCTTTTGTTGCTTCTCTTTGTTTTCTCCTTGTAACAGGTTATTTGCTTGCAAAGATATTTTGGGCTTCTGTGGTGTTGTATCTTCTCAACTCCAACATGGTATCAGAGCTTCAGATTTGCAGCTGCTTGTTCTTGTTTTGAGAAATTTGCATTGGAAGCAAATCTAGGGTTTTAAGTTTTTTGGGTGGATTCAACATTCTCCATTTTTTGGGTTCACTTTGGGCTCAAATGGACTGTTCCATTGGATTCGTAGCGCCCAAAAACCCCTAAAACAACTGTCAAATCGTCAATTTTGGTTACAGTCAATTTGGAAGGCAAAATTTTTTTGCTCTAAGGCCGTACGGAGCAAAAATCGGACAAAAAACGCAAAAAAATCGCAAAAAAATCAATTTTTCAACGGTTTTTTTGTGCGGCCGGTGTAAATTGCGGGCGCTGCCCGTGCGCCGCCCGACAGCCACCACTCAGCCTCCACCACTGGCCGCTCTGCCTGGCTCCTCAGTCCTCCGGCCGCCGAGTTCCCTGCCGAGCTCCCCGGCTCCCTGCGCCCAACCCAGCCGACACCGCCGAGTTCCCGACTCGCCCAGCCAACTCCGGCCGAGCTCCCAGCTCAACTCCTCCGAGAATGCCGACTTCGCCGACACCCGTGACAACCCCTGCGGCGTTTAAACTCCAGCCTGCCGATCTTATGGGTGACCGAGGGTTTCGGCCCAGCCCCCAGCCGCCAGCCCCCTGGTCGTCCATGTGACCAGGGGCCGAAGACTTTAGCCCTTGAGGGCTCCAAATAATTTTTTTTGCACATTGGAGCAACTTGCGCTAAATCGGGCGTAGAATGGGCATTTTTTCTTCGTTTTCTGCAAATGAGATATTGTCGAAAAGCTGGTTCCGGCACCGTTCTAGTGGTATTGGTAATTTTTCCTGATTTTGCAATTTTTCTATGTTTTTTTCCAGTCAAAGTTAGAACTTGGTTTTTTCACTCCAAGGGGCGTATCTTTTGCGTCCAAACTCCGTTTTGCGCAAACGAATAGGCGTTGGAAAGGTGTTATAGTGCTCTTTCCAGATTTATAGTCTATTTTACCAGTTCGTTTACCAGGTATTTTTTATTCAGCTTTGTGTGTTTTTACACTTTGCTCAATTACTTGGTCCTTCTGGCTCCTACATGAGTTTTGTTTGCGTGGGATGGGTTATATTCATTTGATCTAAATGCTGTAAGGTCAGATTTCTCAGTTTGTTTTTCATTTGAAGAGTTATCATGGGTTTCTCTACTCACCCTTCAGTTGTTCTTCTGGAACGGGGTAATTATGAGTCATGGGCAAAGGGTATACTTACACATTGTAGGTGGCTTAATATTTTGCCTTATTTGTATGATCTCATACCTGAACCAGCAACTTTAGAGGGAAGATTAGCATGGGATATTATTAGAAATCACATTGCAGGAGTTATATTGTCTAGTGTTGATCATGACACTGTGTTGGTTATATTGAACATTGATTGTCCTCACCCACTTTGGACACGTCTTTGGGAGATCTATGGAGACCCTATTCTATCTCCATTCCTAGAGGATCCTGCTTCAGATTGTCTCATACCCATTTCTTGGAGAGAGAATACACCATTTGATCATGATACTTTAGAGGAGCTTGAGTATTTAGACACCCTTACATATTCCGATGGATCAGAGGTTTGTCTCACAGTTCCTACTCTTCAGACTGAGACTTCATCAGCATCTCTTGTTGTTCTTGATTCAGTACAGCAGGGAATCATACATCTTCCAGACATAGCTACTCTAGACTCTTATGTTGCAGACATATCTTTCTTGTTTGTTGAGTCCTATATTGTAGATTTGGAGGATTACTTTGAGGACATTCATCTCCTCTACCTTGACAGTCAGATTATCACTGTTCGCCCACCATTATCTGTGCATTCAGAGGTTGCATTTCAGTATTCTCCACATCAGTTTGGATTTGACATTATTTGTTTCCATTCAGACAGTGAGACTCTTCAGCATCCTATCATGGCACACATCTTGAGACAGATTGGTTCTTCCTTCTTCACAGGGTTTCTTCGGTACAGGTCCATGGATCCGTTTCTTCCCAAGGGGAGGAATATCTTTTGCCGCTTCAGGATCTCCTTTTGGATTCTACATCAGGCATCTACCATTGTGACAGGAGTTTCTTCATTGTGGGGGGGCCTTCTTCTCTCTTTCTATATCTCCTATGGAGATCATTGTACATGTACTTATATGATAGAAGCTGTCTATGGGGGGTATTATGTTATCCACCTCCTATCCTTCTTTCATTAGTGCATTGCATTTCTTCCTTGCATTCTATTTTGGGGAGGAGTTTTGTTCCCACTGGGTTTTCTCCTTTACCCCATTTCATTTAGTTTGCATTGATTTTGTACATGGGTACCTAATCTGGCCTTGTTGCCGGGACCCATTGCTTTTGCTTTCAGTAGCTTCTTCTAGGTTTTAGCTTCTCCCTATGTCTATCTTAAGGGGGGGTGCTAGAGTAATTGGGTATTTACTTTATTAATTAAACAATATTTGTTTAATTACATAAAGTTCCCTTTTACTTCTTTTCACTTAAGCTAACATTAGGTGCATAATAATTAATTACTTTATTAATTATTATTGTGCAAGCCTAGGGTTTACCTTTTGAGGGTTTTCATCTATATGTAGTTGAAAACTATCTTTTGTATCATTATTCATTTTACATTTTCAGGTGAATACATTGCTCCACATTCTTGAGCATTTCTTTTGTTGCTTCTCTTTGTTTCTCCTTGTAACAGGTTATTTGCTTGCAAAGATATTTTGGGCTTCTGTGGTGTTGTATCTTCTCAACTCCAACATTTAGGGTATAACATGTATAAATAAGGATTTTTCTCCTCATTTTATCCCTCCTCCTCCTAAATCTCTCAATAAATCACTCCTCTCTCACTCTTCTCAAGCAAGCTAGGGTTTTGAGTATTCTAAGTCATCAAGACATTTCTCAAGAAGCACTTAAGGGCTGAATCCTCCATTGTTGCAACTCAAGATCAACCATCATGGAAAGGTAAAATCCATTTTTTTATACTTTATTAAATTATTTGATCATTTTGGTTTGATTATTCAAAAGGGGTTTGACTAAGGCAAACCACCAATCCCTAGCAAA
Organism: Sequoiadendron giganteum; assembly: GCA_007115665.2. Classification (NCBI taxonomy): domain Eukaryota; kingdom Viridiplantae; phylum Streptophyta; class Pinopsida; order Cupressales; family Cupressaceae; genus Sequoiadendron; species Sequoiadendron giganteum. The sequence continues at coordinate 671,171,473 of CM021103.1, read as the reverse complement.
TAATTTTTTCCTGTTTATGTGATTTGCAAGTCTTGTGTGCAGATTTGTAAAAGAGAAAAAGTGGAGAAGTCTTCAAAAAAAATTCAAAGCCCTTCAAGGTGATAAAAACCCTAAAAGAGGCTTGGAGAACACTTGTAGAATAGATTCTTTAGTTTTAGGTCCAAAAACTTGTTAGGAACAAAACAGTAGATCAAGGACTTCAGAGTGCACTTTCAAATTTCCTAAAACCTGGAAGTGGACTAAGTCACCATTAGTGGTGATTTAGTCCCACTACCAAGCATAAAAATGGTTTTCTATAGATTTGAGTACCCGTTGGTCAGAAACTAGTACCAACAAAGTTTCTCAAAAATTGGACTAAGTTGCCCAGATTGGCACATGTGTCCTAGTCAACATCAGCAACAAATTATGAAGGTCTCCAGAGCCTCTCTACGTTGTATTCCATTTCCAGGTTTACCTCTTTAGTTTTATTCATTTCTGTAATCATTTGCTTATGTTTCCTAGGTCATTTAGTTTATGTTTGCATATCATTATGTGTTTTGAAACATAGTTGCATTCTCTAAGCTTTACATTATTAGTTAATTTCTTTTATCATTTCTTAGCATTTAGGGAATTCCATATCACACACCACACACTTTTAAGCCCCTAATATTGAATTTAACCCCAAAAATAATTAAGCACGAAAGAGGCATTGTACCAACCAACTCCTAGGTGGAAAACCCTAGGAGCCGATTGGGGATTCTCTTTCCCTTAGTTCATTTTTGGTGGGTCAGTATGGTTTAAAACTAGCAGGGTTCTATCCAAGGGGGTTTGATCTAAGGTGGTTTGATCAAACCCTCTTCAATTGGAATCCTTTAAATGGAACTTTTCAAGGCTTGAATCATTATATTTTCTAAAAATATGTCATTTCAACAATAATTATGATCTCCTAGAAAGTGTAAACCACTATTGTGGGATCATATGAGTATGTTGAGACTAAGGATAAAATTGCAAAAAAAATCACAAAACCTCTTCCCAAGAAGAATTTTGAGTTTTTCTGATAGAAGTTGGGAGCAGTTTCTCCCTCCTCTTGAATCGAGAGAAAGCACAAGTTCAGGGGGAGTGTTGATTATTTTCTGCAAACAATCTTGGTGGTCTTTCTAAATGGGTAATGTCACAAGGAGAGCAAGAAAATCAAGATGTAAGGAGGATTCTTTCTAGAAGAATCCAAATTTTATATCTTTCAGATGTGTTTTCCTTTTCCATTGATGTCAAAGGGGGAGAAAGGAACCCAAAATTCCACATCTTCATTTAGAACTTTCAATGGGGGGAGTTCTAGATAGGTTTTACTATGTTGATGGGATAAGAAACAATTTTTTATTTTCCATCAATGACAAAGGTGGATATTGTTGAGCATATATGTTGTCACTAATGTCAAAGGTGTGATAGTTGTATGAAGGGTCGATAGATTGGCGAGAATTAAATGTAATTACTTTTATCATGTCATGTTTGTACATTTTAGTTTTGGAAGTACTATGTTAAGTGGTGTGATGAATTGAAAAAAGTTAATATTATCATTGAGAATTTTGTAATATCATCTTATATCTATTCCAGCTCTTGGAGGTGGTTAAGAAGTATCTACGATATGATTTTGAGGTTGGTTGCTCATAAATAGGTTGTACACTCAATTGCACTATCATTATGTTTTTGTTTTAATTATACTGATGTTACTTGTCATGGATTGAGGTTTGGAACTAAAGTAAGGTTATTCATAGTGTATCATACTCCAAAGCTTTATAGATTGAGCTTCTATAAATAGAAATTTGGAATTGACAAAGTATTCACTATACCAATTGGCTAACTGTGGATAATTATATTAGAGAAGGGAAGCGTACATGAGTTATAGGAAGCATGTCAAGAAAAAATAGGACTAGTTTAAATCTATGGAAGCAACCACATGATAATATCCTAAACTGGCATTAACACATTGTGCTTTATGGTCATCCCAACTTCATGTTTCATATCTATTTGTCTTAACCCTGGCTGGCATGGATAATTGAAGGTGGTGTTAAAGGATTTTAGGCCGACATGAGAATTTTTTAATATGTTGGGTAATACATAGTGTGTCCCCTCTCCTAGTGTAATGTGTGAGATTTTGGACTTGGCCTATTAAATGTTTGATTAACAATTTTTTTGTGGCTAACTTGCAGATATTGAAAATATGTTCTAGGCTGATAGATGAATTTAATCATAATTGTAATGTATATATATAGCTGATATAGGCTCATTCCAAGATAATATGGATGTGAGTAATAGTGTGTGCACTATAAAATTTAATTAACAAAGATATATCAAGTTATGTGAATTGAGTTGAATATTATATACTTAGTATGAGAGAAAGTGTTAAGAAGTAGATCATATCTAGTTGATGGTGAAGTTTGAATTTGGAAGGTCCACATAATTCATGTCTTGTTGTAATTGAGGTTGGTGCCTCATATCTATGCTGGTTCATAGTTCTTAAGTTATGGGATTAGTGTCTCCTTTGGGTTGGTGCCTACAAATCATTTTACTTTTTTACATTATTTTTGTGAGGGTGGATTTGGACGGTAGCTCTAAGCATATTTTTTTACCATGATTTTTCCCATTCTATTTTTCTGCATAAATTTGGTGTTCTGTGTGTGGTTGTGTGCTTCTATATTTCTTAATTTCTTGATAATCAGTAATTACTACTTTGATGATTTAAGGAACATGTTTGGAGAAATTATTAACGGTAATTAATTTTTAATCAAGTTGAAATTGGAATTATAGTGTAGAAAATTGTATATATTTATAATTTCACACTATGTTTGGATCCCTTAATTTATTGGACTTAATTAATCTTATATTTTTTCAAATTATGCATTCCAAAGCTTTTTTTTATCATCTGAAAGAAGAAACATCATTAAATAAATACATTTGATATTTAAATTAACAAGGATTATGAGTTTCATAGAAATATATGCCAAGACCCATTTGTTGGGCCCCCTTTATGTGCTAGAACCCATTTAAAAATATGTTTTAGATAAACACCTATAAATACATAGTTAATTTATCATTTGAAATCCATCTAGCATTAAGGAAAATTTTGAGAGAAATTATTATTGTCAAGAGCATTCAAATGCACCCTTATAATACATTAACAATAGAAATCAATATACTAACACCATGTCCATGCTTAGGTGTTTTCATGTTGTCTTGTGAAGACTAACAAGAATTGTAGGTCTTCATATATTTCAAGCTTTCAAGTGCTCAAGAAAATCAAGTAAAGAAAGATCCAATTCCTTTGAAGCGATGTTTATAAATTTAGTCCTTCAAGGAATCCATTGAAGGGTGGTGTGTTATAGAAAGTTTTCATTCATCATTTCCTTCCATTTTATTATTTTTTATCAAGGTTCAATTACCAATTAAGGGTTTGACCAAGGAAAACTCCCATACAAACAAAACAAACACTTTTCCCTCTTTGTGTATGTGAAAATTATAGGTTGAAGAAGGATTGAAGACATATTGAAGAGAAATTTACCATTCTTCAATTTTTTTTTATCATTCTTGCCAAGATAGGAAAACTAAGTTACATAATTTATTTTTGTGATTCTAACAAATTTGCAAGTGGAAATTAGCATCTCAAATCAGATATTAGAGAATTGTTAAAAATGTGGTTAGAAGCCCTATTAAGGACCCATTCACCCAAGGGAAAATCATTCCCTCTACACACATCAAAATTAACTTTTGGTGATAGGTACACATTCTCAAACATCTCTTAGATCTAACTACAAAGTGTTTTTATAGTTTGTACATCTTTGGCAATCTAAAATTTACATACTAGGTCATATAACTCATTTATTTGTATTGTTTGAAATATTTCCTAATAATTTTTTCCTTAAAGAATCCACTGACCCAGGTCTTATAGACTCATCATTGAGGCTGGAAGTCAATTTCTTGGCTTTGTGGTTGGTTCTTTCTAATGAAATCATTGGAAGAGGGACTTTAAACTGTAATTTCTCTATATGAAGGTAATTAGGGTTCCCCCTTTCCCCAAAATTTCATTATGGTGAACTTGATATTTGAAATCATACCTTTCTTATTTGTAAGTCTTTCAAAACCTAGATCTAGGTTTTACATCATTGTGTTAAGAATTCTTTATTTACGACTACATATTGCATGTTTGCATCATTAAAAACTCATATAAATCCAAAAATATTGCATACATTTTGATTTATAGTTTGCATTAGTTTATGTTGTAGTCATTTAGATCAGAATATCATTTAAAATTGCAATCAAAATTATCACTTTTGTTTAAACATTGTCATACATTTTCACTTGGATTTTATCAAAAAATTCTAGAAAAAATAGTCACCATAAAATCACTTTGTAACTAGAATAGTTATCATAAAAATTAACTTAGATGCCCAAATTTTAATTTTCCAAACCCTTGTACAAAGACTCATTCACCCCTAGATGACCCCATCCTTGTACAGGTGCTTTTGCAAATTTTTGCACACATTTCTACTTCTTTTTGCGAAAATTCCCTATACTTTAAGATCTCTATTTCTATTTCAAATATTGCATATTTTGAAGCATTTTACGTCTAGTTCATTTGGTAAAAAGAAAGTACATTTTCAAAAAAATTATTACAAATTCATCATTTTCAGGTCTCTACATTTTAAAATAGTAAATTATTATTTTTTAGATCTAAAGATTTTTGTAAAATTTGTTCAAAAATCTTTAACATTCTTGCATACTTGAATTGTAATACATTGTAATAGTGTCAATAAGGTGTGAACCACCAAAAATATATACACTTAGGGAAAGAGGATTCCCCAATTAGGCTCCTAGGGTTTTTCACCTAGGAGCTAGGTTAGGAGATAACTCTCTTTCACACTAAGGATGTGTTTTTGTTGAGTTCATTCAAGGATGGGGGTTGTCTTGTTTGTGGTTGAGTGTGCCTAAGTGATGTAATGTAATGAAATGAAAAAAATATGAAATGTAAACTAAGGAAAATAAAATACTATGTAAAGTAAACTAAGAATGACCTAGATGCATGTAATTTGGAAAGAAATTGGGAAAGATAGAAATGGTGTACCTGGAAATTGAAGTCTAAATAAGAGGAGCTCTAGAATCTTCTAGAATCTACTGAGGATGCTCACAGTGACACTTACACTAGAATGGGAGACCTAGTCCTCTTCCGGGGAAACTTTGTCGAAATGGGTTTCTGGTAAAAGGGTATCGAGAAACATAGAAACCACTTTTCAGGCCTGGTATAGGGACTAATTCACCAATGATGGAGACCTAGTCCTCTTAGAGATTTTAGGAGTTTTGAGGTTGGAATTTGTGGGTGCCCACTTGTACTATTGTTTTTGATAGAGACTTGTGTCCGAATCTTCAGAAAAGAACTTGCAAGATATCTTTTGGATCCTTCTAGGGTTTGTTGACTTGGGTTGTTGTAGATGGAATTATGACACCCTTTTCAACACTTTTCTCCTTGATTAATATTCATACAAACCTAAAAAGAACACATGCAAAGAGAAGGAAAAGGTTAGGGTTAGAGAATAGGGGTTTGTATTAGTCAAGCCCCATGTTGGTAATAAAACCCAAATGAAATATAAATGAAAGGGAAATATTATTGAATAGAATACAAATGTAAACACTCACCAAGCCCTTGTTGATGAAATCTAAAGATGTGCCTTAACTAGCTCCAATGGAGGTTTCTTGAAGTGCTTAGTGCTTGAATACTTGCTTGAGAAGATAGAATGCTTGAGTGCTTGTGAAGATGAAAGATTCTAGGGGGGGTAAAATGAGGAGAAAAACCCTTATTTATATATGATATGCCCTAATTTCCCAAAAATAACACATGATAGGCTAACTTTAGGGTTTTTCCAGCAAATTCTCGTTATAATTTTGTTTTAATTTTGAATTTTATGCCGAAAGGGACTAGGTCTCCCAAGGTGGTGACCTAGTCCACTTGAAAAAATTCAAGTGGTGGTTAGGAATTAAGAGGTGTTAAATGTTAATTAAAGGGGTTGTCTCCCGAAACACAGTTAAGTCGGGCCTAAAAGTACATTAAGGGACCATTTTATCATGAGAAAAGGGTTGAATTAGTGATGACAAGCCTAGAAAAGTGTGAGGGTCAATTACAACACCTTACAAAACTTTAGACTAAGGCTTGGAAAAAGGTTATTTAGGTGAATTATTGTAGAAAAGTCCTAGAAAAGTGAGGAAATGTGTTACAAGGGTTCACAACACCCTTGTAAGACTTTGTTAGGTTTTTGTTTATTTGTAAGCATTCAAGGCCTAATGTGAATGTGTTGGCCACATTAAAACATTAGATCTAAGAAAAACTAGGCCAAAATCTAAGGGAAAAGGCCCAAATGAGTGAAAAAGTGTCAAGGCTACACTTTTTGGCGGCATAGGGTGCTCCACCTTTTAGGAGATGAATCACAAGGGGGGATGTCCTATTTCACTATTATTACATTCAAGGAAACTCTAGAGATCTCAATTTAATGATAGAATTAAAGAGAGAGATTTACTAAAGGGTGTCTTATGGTATGATTAGAGGTTGAAAAGGGGGTTCACAACCAAGATAAGGCTTGAAAAGATAAGAAATATGCAAGACCTAATTATGAACATTAATGATATGCAATAATTAAATAAAAAGCATAGAAATGACTATAAATCATAATAGAAAGCTAAGGAACAAGCATTGTGCACTTGGAAATTTGTAGAGGCTTGAAACAAGATCTAAGATGCTGAAAAAGCTAGATTTAGGGTACACTAGGAATCATACGCCACTTCAAGCGTATCAGTCTCAGTCTAGGGTATCTAGACTAGAATAGTAATTTGGCAGTGTAGACTTAGGATCTTCAAAAATTTAGAAATTTTCTTGTGGTGGGACTCTTATGCCACTTTTGGTGTATCAATCCTATTCTTCCCTTTTACAAATTCAAAGTCTAGATCTTCTCTCCAATCTATGCTCTTCCTTCCTAACCTCCTTTCTCAATTTGAACTTATAAAGAAACCTACAAAACAAAATATCATATTGATTTTCTTATGTGGGGTTTTCCTTGGTCAAACCCCTAGTTCGATAATTAAACCTTTATGGAAATAATGGACCTTGAATGAAAATGTGAACATAAACCCTAGCCTTAAGTGTATTTAAGATTAGGAAATCCAAAATAAAATGCACCCCTATTCTATTGTACTAGAATGAGATGCATGAATGAAACATGAAGATGAATGACTCACTTTGAGAGATCCCTAATCACCCAAATGAGCCCTAATAATGCATGTACCTTCCTTAGGCTGACTATAGAATGATAATGGATGATGGAATAACTTAGGAAACAAGTCATTAGGCTTGGCTTTATGTCTAGTTACATCTCCCAAACCTAGAATCCATCATGACTCACCATAGGAAACCATAATAATCCCTGAAAATGCTAGATCTTGAATTAAAGCGAGCTTGAAGACCTATAGAAACATAATAATGTTGCTCCAAGAATTCAATTTTTCTTGCTACTTTCTCTTGAATGCCATTTTGAAAGAATGTTTGAATGCTTATGAATGCTTGTGAATGCTTAGATCTTGAAATTTATCTTGTAGATTAAAAATAATGACATAAAAGCTTGTTTATATATGAAATCCACCTAATTTAGTATTATTTAGATCTCAAAAGATGACACAAACCAAAAATTTGAATTAAAAACTTAAATTTCTTGCTCAAACCCTAAAAAGAGGCCAAATGGGTCCCACCTAGGGGAGCTCATACGCCCCAGGTGGCGTATGAGTCCCACCGTAGTTTTTGGGATAGGTTGTTAGAAATTTTAATGCTTTTGATGGCTTTTTAAGGTTTTAGTCAAAATAAGCCTTGAGATCCAAAATAAAGGGGCTTAGAGGCCTATTAATGGTTATTTAAAGGGTATTTAATGCAAGGGTACTAAAATAGGTCTAGAGTAAATGAGAAATTATACCATCTCCAAGAAGGGAGTATAATTCCCATCATTACATAAATTAAGAAAATTCTATAAATTTTGCTACTGTTTCAATTATCTACAAGTAGAATAAAAAAACTTAAGCAAGGTAGACCACAACCAAAATTTGAAATTTTAAACCCTTGTAAAAAGACTCATTTTCCATTGGAAGACCCTATACTTTTATAGACCATGTGTAAACAAAAAAATTCTGAGACCTTTGATGTTGTGTTTATTGTTTTTTCCTATTTGTTGTTTCATGTATCTAGGTGTTTGTTTTCTTTATTTAGTATATCGATGTCTATCTTCGGTGCAATCTTGGTCTTGTGAAACTTGCATGAGTTTTACATCTAGGTGTCCTATTTTCAATACTCTAGTGAGACATATTTCGAGACTCATGGCATCTCATGTTAGTACATCAACTGTGGATCTTAGGTTCTAGGTGATCCCATAAGGATGATTCAAAATTTATGGGAGATTCTATTTTTTACTGAAATTGCATATTTTAAGAAAATACAATTATTTAGGCCTTAAAAATTTTCATTTTACAGATTCCAATTGAAGAGGGTTTGATCTTTCGATCCTTGCATTCCACTGAGTCTTTGCATTTCACCTAGTCCTTGCATTCCACCTAGCCCTTGCATATCCATACATATTCATATCCCTTTCATCCTAGTCCTTGAATATTACTAGTCTTGCATACATAGGTGACATTACATACTCCTTGCATATAGATAACACTCCACCTAGCTCTTGCATGTTCAACCCCCCTTTGCATATCAAGACCATCTCACCTACCCTTTGCATGTTCCAAGAATTTAGTCCTTTGCATATTCATCATCGATCAAACAAAATGCTTAGATTGCACTTAGGCTACTCTTCCTAGGTCTTGAAATCAAACCATTGGCTATCTATCACCCGCATCACTTGAGGTTCATCATCCTTGAGTTAGGGAACATACCATTATCCTTGAGTAGGGAAATCCTTTTGGAGTCCAACATCTCCTACATACCCTCTCTTGATCATTGGTCCTTGTGTCTATCCATAATAACACAAGTAAATCCTTTACATCATAACCAACTTTGGACCTAGAGTCGCCTTTGAGCTCTTGCATTCTTAGCTTGTCGTACCATACCTTACCACTTCCATATCTCATATTAGAATCATATCATTTTTATTGCATCCTAGTCTTAGGTCTCATACACTACCTTGGATTGAAAATAAAAACAATCAACTATGACCCCTAGAACAAGAGAAAAAATGTTTCAAGAAGGGAACCCTTGGGGAAGAGACTTTGATGCCGAAGATAACATTAGTGTTGCAACTAGAGAAAGAAATGAAACTGATGATGAAGAAATAACCAAATCCGATATAGAAGAAGCACTTAAGGATCATAGATTCACTAAACTTCTAATAGAGGTAGTCAAACGTAACCCACAACAATACTTCAAAGCCCTTGTTGATGAAGGAATCAAAATGCCTCTTGATTTTGACATGTCACTACTCATGATGAATGACCAACTTGAATCTAGTGAATCTAAACATCCCAAAACAAACAACGATGGTAGAATCAAAGATCATAGACCCTTTTATCTACAATCAGGTTACAAGCGATCTTCAAAGACCTCAAAACCCACACCTACAAATGATCCTATTTTGGATGAGCTTAGAACATTGAGACAAGAATTGGACACCCTTAAGAACCGTAAATCATCATCTCATAAGTTCTCCATTGAAGATATATGTCCTTATCCCTTTGATCCAAGCATACCAATTCCACCTTTTCCTAACCATTGGGACATACCAAAACTTGACAAATATAATGGAAAAGGGGATCCTAAATATGACTTAAGACAATTTTGTGCTACTACCATGGAATTTGCAGTTGATGAAACATACATTATGAGATTATTCCCCTGCAGTCTAGGAGGAGAAGCTATGGAATGGTTTTCACAATTACCCCCAGCCATCAAATCCTTTCAAGAATTGGTTGATAAATTTGTCTCCAATTATAGTTTCAATTGTGACTTTAAAGTGACCATGAAAAACCTTTTCAACACCAAACAAAAACTAGGCGAATCTTTTGTATCATTTTTACAAAGATGGAGATATTTAACAAAATGATTAAAATAAGCCATTCCTAATCAAGAATTGGTTGACCTCTTTTGTCAAAATTTGAACAAAGAAATTGGAAGGGAACTTCACCTCAAATGCTTGGATTCCTTTGACAATACCATAGAAATGGGACTTCAAATCGAACAAACTCTCATTGATGATGGAACCATAAAACTTAATAATGATAGAGATCAAAAATCAAATTCGAACAACAAGACACCTTTTTGGGTAAAGAACAAGAATGTAGTCAATGACAGAGTTGTTGATACAAAAACAACTAAAACATCATCACCTGTTTATAACCTTAAAGGTTCATCTTTAGATAAAGGAAAAGAAAAACAGAGAAGTTTCCCTAAACAAAATTTTACACCATTGGGACAATCACTTGAAATTGCATTAAAAGAACTTCTTGAAATCAATATTATAATGCTACCTGAAATAAAGGAATATAATCCACAAGTCAAACCCCTGTGGTGGAATGAGAATTACTTTTGTGACTATCATAGACACAAAGGACATAAGACTAATAGTTGCAATAAAATTCGACATCTAATATAGGACCTTATTGATGATGGTAAGATAGTGGTTGACGGACACACTCCTTTGGGTAACTCTGATCGCAAGGTGTTTAAAAACCCTTTCCCTAAGAATGACAAGAATAAAGAAAAGACCCTTGAATCTGGTGATGGTGTAAACTATACTACTACTAAGTATGACTATACCATACATAACATCAGTGAAGTTGATAATCATGTAAACACTTTCATTATAAAAGGAAAAGCACCTGATTGAAAGGTTACTACCCACAAAGGCACAATCACCCTTAAAGGTCCTAATTCAAAACCCACTCCACCAACTTCACAATATAACCTCATAGAGCATTTAGGAAAAATGCCCACGCAAATTTCCATACTTGAGTGCTATGCCTATCTCCTGAGCATAAAGCTATCCTAGATAAATTGCTTGCTATTGCTACAATGCCTAAAAACCTACATGTAGACCAATTCCAAGCTATGGTGGGACATATCACCTCGCCTTACACTATCACTTTTACTGAAAGTGATGATTCATCCCCTCGACAACCGCATAATGCAGCTTTACACATTGATGTCCTTATCAACAATGCCAAGATCAAGTGAGTTCTAATAGATGGAGGAGCAGGTCTTAATATTTGTACCCAAGAATTGATCAGAAAATTAGGGTTTTCTAAAAATGTAGTTGATCCTAGGAATAAGATGACCATAAAGGTGTATGATGAAGAGGAACGCTCATCTAAAGGATCAGTTACTCTACCAATCAGAGTTGGTACTATGGTAAAGGATTTGGTTTGCCAAGTTCTTGATCTCCCACTGACCTATAATATCCTCCTTGGAAGACCTTGGATTCATGCAATGCAAGCAATACCTTCTACATACCATCAATGCATTAAATTCCCACACAATGGTGTTGAAATCACAATACAAGGAGATCCCAACCCTTTCATGTATTGCAATAATCTAAGCCCTAAAACTGAAATCACAATCCCAAGCAATAGTGAAGCACCTCCTTCTCAAGCATATGTTGATCCTGAGTCCTTAAGAGCATCCACTTCATTTATCGCACCATCAAACTCCAGGGTCCAAATCCATGATATGGGATGTGGAGAATACTGTATGAATAATCTACTAGCAAAAGAAATTGCTAATGTCGTCGAGGAGGGTCAAAATTCAAACAATGATATCAAGATAGCTACAGAAGGAACACAAAAAGATGACCATGCTTGGATTGAAACCTTTTGGGATCCTGATGATACACGTACATTTTCCATATTTACTTCCACTCAAGCTTTTCATATTTATGATAACCCCATATTTAACCAGGATATCTATGATAACCCACTCTTTGATCATGATCCTACCAAGGATATCCATTCATCATCCTTTCATCCCACCTACCCTGGGCTAGGATATGAATCTCCTATTGTCACATCTACTAAGATATCTTGCCAGGTCATTGAGGATGTGCAAGCTTCCTTTGACATTAGCAGTACCGCAAAGGATAGTCCCAAAGAATCCATTGATGGCATCACCACTCCCATTTTCCCACTAAAAATTCCTATCACTCCATCCACCTTATCCATCTCACCCACATCCATCCGCCTTGTAGACATGGATCAACAAGTATCACCCAAAGAAAATAAAAAGGATGCAATTCAAGAATCAAAGGTAAAAGTGCCTTTTTCAAATGGAGATCCAAAATCAAAAGAAAGCATGCAAAGAAAGAAAGATCAAGAAAATTCCTTTAGCCAAAATAAAAATATATTGGACAAATCCAGAACAAAAGAAGATCAAGACAAGTCCCCTAGCCAAAATAAAAAGCTATTGGACAAAGAAAAAATAAAAGTCAAAAGTGAAAGCAAGAAAAATTCGATCTCCAATTATGCCTCTCCATCAAAAATCACTGGGGGGATCTATCAAGGAAGAAAATAAAAAAAGGAACTTGCTGATCCAAGGTCTCCATCCATGTCACTCTCACTCATACCATATATTCCATTCCACCCATCCATGTTCACATATCTAGCATATCACACCATCGGTGATGTCTTTCAATGTACCTTTGATGATGAACCGTTCACATATTCTAGCTCATCGGTTGCCCAAGCTCATTTTTGGTTGAAGCTTGATGGCCCATGTAGTGTGCACATTAGGGATCCTACCATAGTCTCTTTCATCTACCACATCTATAGTCCTTCATATTTGCCACTTGTTCTCCTCCTCTCAATCGGGTACTTTCATCCAACATGGTCATCCACATAGGATCGAGGCATTGTCAAGGCAGTCTGTGGATCTGGCATCTATCAATTCTATACCTAGCTTTGGAGAGCTAGGAAAAAGTCCTGAAAAAATTTAAAAAAATGGAAAAAGTCTTGAAAATATACAAAAAAAATTGGAAAAAAGTCCTAAAAAAATGAAAAAAGTAAAGAGAAATCAATTCGTTCAATGGTGAAAACCACTTCGGTGGCACCTTGAGCAAGTACCATGGTGAAAACTGAGAAATCAGTACCATGTGTAGAGGCTTTGCTCCTTCTTCCTTTGAAGCTCTACTTGATCTTTTCATCCCATTTTTCATTCACCCTCCACTTCATAATATCCTTTTCACACTCACCATGGCTTGTGAATTGTTCGAAAGTCCCTTCGCTTGCTCGCTTTGTCATGCGTACTATGTTGGTCTTATTCCTCATAGGGGCATTTCCTCAACCTTAGCCATGGGTTAGGATATTGAGCATCTCGTGATCAGAGAAACTACCCTCTTTGTCTATCTACTCGCTTGAGATCCATCTCTCTCCATTGTTAAAGTATCTTGAAAAAATCCATAAAAATCATAAAATGTCCTTAAAAAAAATCCAAAAAATCATATAGTGTCCTGAAAAAAATCCAAAAAAAATCATATAGTGTCCTGAAAAAATCCATAAAAATCATAAAATGTCTTGAAAAAAATCCATAAAAATCATAAAGTGTCCTGAAAAAAAATCCAAAAAATCATAAAATATCCTAAAAAAATCCAAAAATCAAATAACTTCAAAAATCCCTCAACAATGACACTTTCAGATCACCAAATAGCTTTGAACTTCAGCAAAATCAAACTACATCACGAGTAACAATCAAACAAATATTGTAGCATACCTATCAATCCCTTTATCCAAATCCAATCAAAAGCATACAACCGTACCAAGAATTAGTTCCATATCGAAGCATGATGGATTTTTTCTTTTTTATCTTTGATTGTTTTATGATTTTATCTTTGGTGGCATGTCTTTTAGCTTCTCCAAGATGCCTGGGACTAGAGAGGAGATGATAGGGCATGTTCACTTGTTTGTTGTTTGTGGTTTGTTTCTTATTCATAGGATGACTTGTCTTAAGACATGGTTGTCTAAAACCATTGAGGACCTATGAGTTGAGTGTGGATGAGAGCATTCCTTGTCTAATAGTGTCTTCCATGCAATAATTATTCAGGTCATCTAGGGTCCTTATACCTAGATGCTTGTACTTCATTACTAAATAAAAACATAAACAGTATTCAGGTCGTCTAGAGGCTCATATTATCTAGACGCATATACTAATTTGTGACATAATAAGCTCGATGATGATAAAAGCACTTAAAATGCACAAGAGGCTTCATCACCTTCATTTTCTCCCATTTGCCATCTTCCATTTATTGCATTTTATTTTCTTCATCTTTCTTGTCACAGAGAAATCAATCAACTTGCATCTCCAAATCTCATGTCCCCTTAATCAATCAATCAATCATTCTATCAACTTGTATTACACTAGCATCAATCTCAATCAGCTTCATTAGCTCATCAACCAGGCTATATTGATCATTTCCATCAATTGTTCAGTTACGCCTATCAATTGTGCATTTCCATCAAATGTACATCACTACTTTATCACTTGTGCAATATCAAGTAACCGATCATTTTCTTGGTCACATCTATTGAGAGATTAATCTTCTTACAATTTGTTTGATCAATCTCTCGAGGGGGCATATCATTCTTATCATAATCCTTACCAGGATATCTCTGGGGCATGTATTAGTTGATCAATCTTTTTTTCTTTGAAACAACGTGACAAGCCACGTTGTCTCAAACAGAGGCAAAATGTAGACACACAAAAATGTCCTCGTAATCATTTTTAAATCATTTCACATTTCATTCATTTATCCATATATTATAACCATTTATTCATAAGAATTTATAGGCATCTATAGGCATTATTCATTAAATAATTTGATCATTTATCATTTACCATTTAGGCATAAATCACTAAAATATCATTAAATCATTTAATAATCTTTCCATTTATCCATTCATCTCATACTCATATTTTATGCATTTCCATTCAAATATTATACTCATAAAACCCATGTCCATAATCACTTCATTAAAACCATTTTCATAATAATTTATCTACCATAAAATATTAATATATTTGTGCATTTGCACATTTCATGCATTTGCATATTCATTTAAAATATCACAAATATTCATTAAATTATTCATTTACCACCTACTTGCATTTATCCATTTCAATATTTTATCTTACCCATCTCATGTGTGTGGGATATTTTCCTCCAAGCCAATCTCTTATCCCACACTCCCTCCACAACTTGCATTCACCCTAGAGATTCCTATTTAAACAAGAGTCTCTTCTCATTTTGACCCCTACACGAATCTTGCAAATACACATATCTTCACAACTTTTCTTAATCCATTCACTAATAGCCTCTTGATACATCTATGCTTGCAAAAATATGAGAGCAAAAGTGCATAACAAGACTTTGGTCATAGGATTCCAATGGAGACTGGTTTTTGTTTAGAATAGTTTCATTTCTACTTTTTGCTTTTAAATCTGAAACTGCTCCATTGTTGAGGTCCAAAAATGATGGTTCTCGTCCATAGAACCATTCATTTTTGATAGCTTACATAAACCACCCTAGATCAAACCCCCTTGGATAGAACCTCGGTAGTTTTAAACCATACCTACAATGGAGTATCCTTTACACCTATCAAAATGCTGATTAAAAATCAATTTTGATTTACCTTTTGGGTGATCAAATGAATTCATTTAAAATTTATTTGAAATTATCATGGTAGTCCTCAGAACGAGCTATCCAATGAGTATAATTTTAATATGTTTTGGTTTTATTATGTATTTTTTTATAGTTTTATTAAACATAGGTTTTCACCGAAAATCAAGCTCTTTGTTCTACACATGTGGAAAAATAGAATAGTATAAATATATATATATATATATGTTCGCGCTGGGTATTGATGTCCTTGATCCATTAAAAAAATAAAAATTGAATTTTGATACCTACATAAAAAGTTATGTTGTATACAGTCTGCCTATGTCTGAATTGTAATTGGTTTGACTTCAAAACTTGATTAAGGAAAAATAATTTAATAAAACATTATGAAACCAAATGAAAGTGCTAGATATTGTAGTTAGAAATCTAAATTAAAAAAAAATAGAATTTTATCCTTCATACAAAAAATGTTATGTTGTATATGGTGGGCGTCACTTCTTAAAAATGTTATTTTTTCAACAAGATAGTTTTCAAAGGAGATGGAAAAACGAGTGTAATCTGATTAAAAAAAAAATGAAAAAATAATATTTAGAATCTATAGACAAAATTCCACAAATCACTAGTTTGAATCATCTTCAAAGTCCTCACGGTTTAGCCGATATAGGAGCCCGAAAGTGAAGATTTAGTTTTAAAAAATCAGTTTAGTGTCCAGTTTGCTCAAAAATTGTAAACTAGTATTTTGGGATCACCCTTCTCCTACTCTTTCACACATAGTGTTGAAAATACTCAACCCATGTTGGAATCCCTCCCTAATATCATATTTCCCATGACCATCTTATCATTAACCACCATCATTGATGTTGGAACCATAATTGTCCATGTTCCTCAAGAGAAACTCAAATATTTGGAAAAAGATTTAGAAAAAATTCAAGATTATGTGGGTAAAAAGTGTACTACTAGTACTACAATTCTTTTCATAGATAACATGAGTAAAATTCTTGATAATGACCAAGGATTAGTGGTTGTGCGTAGCCTAACCCATATTATTGATTATCATGTTCCAAAAATGGCTAGTTGTGCTCAATATTTGGGATACACTAAAAGTCGAGGATACCAAATTCCCCTGCTACAACCAAAATCTCTATCCCTGCATTTACAAATACAATTTTTACCACAATGATGCAACCAAAAAATAGTATAGCTCTAACATTAGGTATAAATTCCATTGGAAATACTTTCAGTTTTGTAAGCTCAAACATAATCTCTCCAAATCTCTCACCTCTCACAAATTTGAAATTTAGTTGCCCACCTAACACATATACACCCCCACCATATTCACCTCAATCCCAAAACAAACCCAATGATATTTTCATCAAACAATTTTTCCAAAATTTCACATCCATTCAACAATAAATAGAAACATTGAACCAAAACTAAAATGCACAACCTTCATGATATGTCAAGAGAAACCCCTTGTCATTGGAGATATTGAAAACACAAGTCCTAAAAGGTATAGAGATACCTCACTTTGAGAAATATAGTGTTAAAGGAGACCCTAATAATCATGTGTCAACATATACAACTTTATGTAGTAACCATTTTGAAGATAAGCTCTTCGATAAAATCTTTTCTAGGTACTTGAAGGACAAAATTAGAATGATTTTGGTCATTATTGAGTAATTGAATCTTCTCATTTAATTAATATTTTTAATTCCTTTCTTAATCATTTCCAATTACAAATGGTCCTAAGATGGCTCTGCTCAATTTAATGAGGTGTAAGCAACAACAAGGAGAGAAAGTCACAAATTTTAGAGCACATTCTCAATTTCTTTACTCGTAAATCAATATTAACCTCCCCGATGTGGATCTTCAAAGAATGTTCATTCAAAACTTACAGAAAGACATAAGATATAAACTAAGAATGATGGTATCTCCATCCTTTACACATTTGTGTGTGGCCCTCTGTGATCATCATAATTCAATTAGTCAATATGAAGAGAGGAATCCCTTGAATCATTCTGAAAATTCTAAATCTATACCTCACAATAACATTCAATCATTCAAGAAGTCAAAAAAAGGTTTTATTTATCCACCTCAAACAACCCTCCATGTTTATCCTCAAGTTGTTATAAAAACAACCCCATACCAATTTCAGGCTAAGGGTAAGAAATTCAGCTCACTCCTCCATTCCCTTCATTTGATTATGTTGTAACCCTTGAAAAATAACTTAATCAATTTACCTCTAATTGGACCTATTGATACAACCAAGCCATTACATCCAAACCATAACCTAGATGCCTTTTGTCACTATCATCAACATATTGAACATGATACAAAAATACACACACCTTAAACATTTAGGGCAACACCTCATTGATTTGGATAGTCACATCCAGTTATGCAATGTTAATGATCAAGGGAATAAGTCTATTTTCCCAACTAACCAAAATTTACAAACGTTTTACGAACCTAATGCCAAATCATTAAATAAATTTTGTAAAAGTATAATGCAGATAAGAATGATGTGATGAATGTTGATAAACTATAAGACATGATGATTGATGATAAGTATGATAATGAGGATGATCCTCTAAAAGGCATGATAGGTCTCATTTATGTTCAACCTTATGAGGGCCAAACCACTTTGATACCTAACATTTATTTTACTAATGATGATGCACTTAAGCATTTTCCTGATAGTCCTCTCTACATTGTTCGTTGTATCAATAACATACCTACACAAGCAATACTTATTGATTTTGTATGTGTAGAGAATGTGATCATTGAGGAATTATCATTTTTGTAAGAGATTTATCTGAAAGATACTTATGAAAAACTAAAATCTTGGATTAAAATACATAATGGTTTTTCTTTCCCTATGACAAGTTCGATCACTTTTCCATTAAAATTTGGACCTAAACAATTAGATGTATCATTCTTCATCATCTCGTCATTAGACTAATTTTATGTGAAGCTAGGCTACTCATGGTTATGCTCCATGAATTTCATCCTTTTGGTTATTCACAAGTGAAGTGTCCTATTGGGAATGAGATATTTATATTGCATCATATTAGGTTTCATCCCTTGTCTTCTTATGGAAATGTTTCATTGGATTTATTTTTCCCTAGGTCCCTATGGAACCTATAAAACCTTGTGAAGATTTCTTTTTCAAATCTTATCAAAATTTCAAGTAAAAGTGTATAAGAAGGATTATCTCTTATAAATATTCTTGGGCCCATGGTGATCCCTTCTCATCAACCTACCATTGATGAACCTATGATTGAGGCACACAATCTTCCAAGTAACTAAGAAAAAATTACCACATTTCGTCCACCTATTTCCTACAAAAGACTAAGAGAAAATTAGATGATCCCCTTTGTGCCTCTAAAGATAAAACAAGTCTATAGGACTAAAGGGATAGTGGTTTCACAACCTTTTATGGTTCCTTCTGGTCCTCCTCTAAGGGAAGAAAAGAAACCAATGGTTGATAAACCTTCTCCTACACCACCAAAACATGAAAAATTTGCAAAAATAAACTAAAATTCTAAAGAGCATAGACATAGACATCATGTTATCACTCATAGATTAGAAGAATTAAAAAAAAAACCCACCTACACCCATGGAATCAACCCAAAAACAAACCCAGCCGCCACAAAAACAAGTCATTGAACTAGAGCAAGAGGTGAAACTAGAGAACTCAATGCAAGAATCACAAAACCTCTTGTTGTGATTAATTTGGATGATGATGATGATGAGATTGATAAGATTCATGAAAAAGTGTGTAATGATTTGAATGAATTATTTTCCACTTCTATGAATTTAGATGGGGGAAACCGTGATGATCCTCCTAACTAGAGTTAACCACCATGTTTTCAACCTAATGATTCTTCTAGTACGACACTTGTTATAGTTCCTATAGCTAGTTATCCACCAAAAATTTATAATGAGCAAGATTGGAATGCAGAAGACCTACTTTGGGTTGGATCATATGGGATGTATTTTTTTGTGTTTTCTTTATATGTTACCTATGATTGCTCGTATGTAATTTGATTTCCTATACTATGATTCTTGGCATTTCTTTATATTTGTGAGTTTTCTTTGGATGACCCTTGTTTCTCTTTTGGTTCAAGGATATAGAGGAAATGAAACTACCATGATATTCTTCTATTTGTATCTCAATTCTTCTATAGTTCATAAACTTTATCATTTATTTCTCTTGTGTTTTCCTTTTAGGGATGATGAAAGGAATAGAGACGTTTAGGTCTCTTCCATGTTGACTCAAAAGAATCTTTGGTTTTTCTCTCTATGTATCCTTACTCCTTTGTGTTCATTTTTCCATGATTATTTTGGGGATGATGACATTTCTAAGCTCTATTATATCACTGTAGCAAAGGCATATGTTGACCATAGATCCATGGATCCCTCAATGTACCTTTCATGGAATTGTATTCTAGGGGAAATTCCTTATCATGATGCACTTTATTTAGAAATATATCATCAGCATAGGGATTTCCAAACAAGCTCTTTTTGATCTTTAGCTACATGAAATTCATCATTTTCTACTTAAAATTAATATCTCACAACATTTTGTTTAGAAATCCTTTAATGTGGAGGCGTACAATGGCATTATTTTTGCTTCAATTTGTTCATAGGATGGACTTAGTGATGCTTTGGTCTTTGAAAATTTTGACATTTTATTTCTTCACTTTGTTCATAGGAAGCAAGAAGTAGTGTAAACATTGGCATAGCTTATTGATCATTTTATGGAACCTTATCATGGTTATCAAGAAGTATAACTCTTTGTATAGTAATGGGTACACACCTAGTGAATATAAAACTTCACTAGACCCTGCGTGTTTCTCATCTTGGCCTAGGGGCTCCCCTAGTGAATATTGGACTTCACTATCCCTTATGATTTTATTTTATGGACATACAACATAAGCTTTCTGGTCCATCCATTTTCCATTTTTTGCAATAGCTTTGACATTGTATATTCGTGTACCTTGTTTTTCTACTATAGACATGTGTGTGTTATTTTGTGCCTTTGTTGGTTTGTCATGGGATCTTAGATCTTGGGGACTTGACCACCTCCTTGATCCTTAGTTATCCTATCTCTCTTACAGTTGTATAATTTGACCTCCCTTGACATATATGTATCTACTTTAGTGTGAGTCCAAGTGTAAGTTCATACTCTAACTAAAGTAGGGGCTAAATGTAGTGTAGAAAATTGCATACCTTTACAATTTCTGACTATGTTTGGGTCCCTTAATTTATTATAATTAATTAAGCTTCTAATTATCCAAATTATGCACTCAAAATCCTAATTTTTACCTTTAAGAGAGAGGGAGTAACCATGTCAAGGCCCTAGGTCATGGAGGGCCAAGAGCAGAAGGCTTCCCTAACTTACCTTAGCTTAAGGGAGTGTTAGGAAAATCAAGATGAGAATGATGAGGAATATGAGATCATTCGATCACTCTGTAGACTCGAGACTCAAAATGGGGCTAGGTGAGTTGGTTTTCAGGGTCCACATTGTGTCTCAAGTAGCTCTCTACCTGAGGATGAAAGCATGGCTCTGATACTATAGCACGACGTGTTGGTGTCTCTTAGGTTCACTAGCATCTATACGTCGAGAGAACTGAAGAGACAAGGTTGGAATCAGGAAAAGGAATAGTGACCCAATTAGTTACTTTCGAAGGGCCAAAATGACACTACTAAATAGATAAGATATGGATGAATATGTAAAAGTAAATAAGAAAGAGTAAGGATAGCAAGAATAATCTCACAAAAGTGCTTGTTCACTAGATAGCTCCAAGAATGCTTCCACCTACACACAAGAGAGAGGAACGTTGTTGGGGGGCTGTATACGGGTTTGCCTCAGTCAAACCCCCATTTTGGTTTTTCCACTTCCATGAAAATACAAGGCAATGATAATGGAGAGGAAATATGATAAAGCAAGAAATGAAATAAAGAGCACAAAAGCACTACAAAGCAGTTTTATGCTACTCAACCAAATCATAGAGGAGAGGAGTAGAAAGCTTACCATATCGACTAAGAGATCACTAGCTAATGGGGGAGAAAATGAGAGAACTTAATCCTTTTTTGCAATGGTGTTGGCTCCACACTTTCTCTACAAAGTTGATAGAATGTTGATGTTGCTAGTATGGAGCACAAAAATGTTGCTTGAGGGTGATGGATTGAATACTTAGAGCTTGAATGAATCATGACGAGCTTCTAAAGAGATCGTGAAGAGAAATGGATGGAGAAGAGGTGAATTTTAAGTAGAGATGAAGGAAAACAACCATATTCAGGGTGGTTCATCAAAGGGGGCATTACAATTTGACTTCCAATGGGAAGTGTAATGCCTTTGCAAGATCTAGACATGGGAATCTGCTAGGTGTGTAAGCACACCATAGAGAAGTTTGTGCACCACACAACTATCCTTGATAGTTATTCCTTTGTTGACATAGAAAATGGATGCTAAGTGGAACAAAGGCAATGGGCTTATGTGGAATTTTTCCTTTGAATTTGGTTTTCTAAGGTGAGGATGTGTAAAAGGGGAATTTACGTATGGGGTGAAAATTCACTCCTATACATCTTTCCCCCACTTTAGTGAGAACGAATATTGATGAGTGCTTCGGTAAAGTAGATCAAAGAATTAGTAGAGTTATAAATGTATACCTAAATTGTTGAGGAAGCAAACCCTGATCTCGTGAACTCGAGAGTGCAGGATAGGAAAAGGAATACATAGCCTCATAGAATTACGAAGTTGAAGAAAGAGTTCACATCTTACAAGCTCGTTGAACTGCAAGGAGGCAACCCCCAAGATCTCTCACATGAAGGAATCCCCAAGAAGTAAGTGGCTTACAGGCCCATAGACTTGAAAGGAAGGTGTCCTCCAACATCTCTCACATGGAGACCCAAGAAAGAAGACTCTACAGAGTCAAAAAGAAGCTTTATGGGCACACCTGTAAAGAGATATCTTTACTCACAGATAAAACATGTTAGGAAGCAACCACATAGGCAAGTAAGTCGATAGTCACACAGACCATTGACAAGTTGGAAGACTTTCAAAGGGGTTCCTCGGGAACCCTTCAAAAGGAGGGGTCCACTCAAGGCACACACTGTTTGAAAAGTGAGGTCTAGTTAGGATTCCCCCAAGCTAGATGCAAAGGTATGAAATAGGTCTAGTCGGGTTGTCCCCAAGCTACATGCAAAGATATGAAATAGGTCTAGTCAAGATGTCCCCAAGCTAGATGAAAATATATGAAATAGGTCTAGTTGGGATGCCCCCAAGCTAGACACCATAGAATTCATTTTAGATAAAAATTTCAAAGGGGTCCCTTGAGAACCCAACGTGAAAAAGGGGGGTCCACTCAAGGGACATGGTGTTTGAAAGTTGGTGTTTTCTTTCTCGAATTGATTCATCATCAAGGAATCCTTTCAAAAGATGTTAACTTCGTGAAGGAGTTCAAAAGGAAGAATATGCCCCCATGTGAGGGGAAGATCAAAGTTGTTCCCAGTTCAGAAGAATTTTCGCAAGTTCTTTCTTTACAAACCCTTAATGAAGGAAACATGTTTTGTTAGGGTTTCAAGTTGAGAATGTAATTCTTACAAAGAAGTGTGTGAAGATCCTTGAGAAAAAAAAATTTAGCAGCGAATGCATTTTCTGAAGATCAAAGTGATGTAGTGGTGGTGTTGTCACACATAAGAGGGACAACTCAAGCAAAGAAAAGTTAAAAAGGAAAAATAACACAAACAAAGGGCACATAGGTAGCATGATATTTCAAGGTCAAAACTGCTCATAAATATATATAAGTATAATAATAGCATATAAATGAACTATCATCAACCCCCTACTATATTAGGCCATGTGCAGAATGCATGAGAAGACAAATTAAAAATTAAAAAAAATTGGTCAACATGGAAGGGAAGCATAAATGCCCCCAATGCTTTGCATCATCCCTAATTTTACAAAATTCAATCACAAAAATGGAAGAATGATGATACAAATATAAGAATCTTTACAACACAAAAAATACACCTATATCAAAGTACCAATAGGTGTGATGAGGGTCATCTAGACACACATAGCAAGATTATGAGGGGAGACATCATGACACACACACATCTAATATAAAGATAAAGTAGAGGTCTCCCCCTGAAATTGATCGACCAAGAGGTCATCCATTTCCCACTCTAGATCATTTTAGGGGGAAGGATGATGAGCCTATAGGGGTGCAATGTTAAGGGGAGGAGCTTCCAACCTTCCCACAATAAGGGCTAAGGAAGAATGACCCACAAGGTCTCCTTCACTCAACTCTTGTGGTTCTAAGGTCAATGACTTCATGAAGATCACTAACAAGGTCTAAACTTCATCCATCGAGTTAAAAATGCACTTAATAGGAGTGTCATGTTTCACCTTGATATATCAAGGAGGTTGTGTCTGAGGTTCACCACTAAGCTCATTGAGAAATTTAGGAGCAGTGATAAACTCAAGAGAAACTGGCACTGGCTCTATTACTATGGAAGAACAAGTCAACATGGGGCCACCCTTCGGAGAAGGTGGAACCCTCTTACGACCACTCTATACCTTCTTCTTCATCGGGGGAGGTGAACTCCCCATAGACGAGGCAATAAGGGTGGAGGAAGAGGAGGATGGAAGAACCACAGTAGATATGACTAAGGTGTTACTCATATCTACAATCTTTGGGAAATGCAAGACGTCCAAAACGGATGTCAACAAAGGCGGTGGTGTAGGAGCACCTTGTTGCTCAATTTGTGTAAAGAGTCTAGTTAGTCATTATTTTGTTGGATAAGGCAATGGTGGGCCATTTTCTAATTCTTCTTTGGTTCTTTGAGTCATTAGATGTTCTTAGGAGAAATATTGCAAATTTGTTAAAAGTTGTTAAGATGTAGTTGAGCCAAAATGCAAAAAAAGGCGTATCTTTGAGAAGGCCAACAGTCATATCATTTGAAATGTTATAGAAATTTTAATCAGTTAGGTAGGTGTGAAAATTATTTAAATAATCTAGGTTCATTGATGTAATGATTGTTTGAAGAGTTTGGACGAGGATTTCAATAGAGTATCTCAATTTCATTGCAATTTGTTATGTTTTTCTCCATTAATAGCCTGTGTATGAATCGTACAACAGGGTTTTTCTTTGAGATTTTTTGAAACTATTGAAGGGAATGGTTATCTTTGTTTTTGAATTTATTCTTGTAGGATATTATTGTGATTTTAGTAATTTTGTGATTGAATTCCAAAAACTAGTTTGAAAATAGGGGCAAGGGTTTTGACTACAAAAATGGACTAATAGGCCATTCCACCTTTTTGTACCCATTTTCTCTTGGTGGAATGGGCTTGGTAGATGTAGGTTTAGGTGTAAGAAAAAATATTTGAGTCTAGAAAGAGATATTTGGTGAAAATGTCCCTATTGTAATTTGTGAGAATAACGGTATTTTGATGTTTTGAGATGATTTGCAAAGCTTGGAGTGGTCATTTGAGTAAAATAATATGAAACCCTAGGTGTTAAAGGGTGAAACAAGAGAAAAAGAGTGGTTTGTCAAGGAAGTGTCATGGAATCTTGAGGGAAGTGTATGAGAAGAATGTAATGAGTTGGTGTAGACATATTCAAGCCTATTGTAAGTGGTTTTAGGTTTTTGAGAGGTCTAGGTATAGGACCTTCAATAAGCCTAGTCTAAATGGTGAAAAGTGAGGGTTTTGAGGAAATGGGTCTAAGTGAGTGTGTGGAGACCTAAAAATTGAAGATTTTGAGGTTTTTTTGGTTGTTCATTGAATTTTTGTAGGGTTCAAGATTTGGATGTAAGACTAGAGGGGTGCCTCTATAGGAAAAAAAGGCCTAATTCAAGGCTAATTCAACATTGAAAGCAAGATTTGGGATTGATGCTCCAAAAGGGTTGTAGGTGAGTTTGAGGTATGTGAAAGAATGCATTAATGGGTGCTTGGAATTGTGATTTATTGAAGGAGTTGTTAAAGTATTTTGAGAGTTAAACTGGAAAAATTAGGACACAAAACCTATTAGGGTGACTAGGTGAATCCTTGGAAACAAGCCAAGATTGAGGATCGAGAATCTTAATCTTGTTAGATGCCTCTTAAATTGAGAAGGTAAGGGTTTTGGCCTCCTATATTTCACTAGTTGGTATAAGAGGACAACTAGTAGATTTCTGAAGGTGGTTGGTTGAAGATTAAACAACATGGTGATGGAGTGTAGAGAAGCAACACAAAGGAATGCCATTTTGAAGACCACCTACAATTTTCAAGGTAAGGTATGTATTGTGATGGTTGATTGAGGTAGCTTAGACAATTTTGTCTCACAAGAAATTTTTGACAAATTGCACTTAGAGAAGATACCACATGAGTCACCTTATTCAGTTTCTTGGGTAAATGGTGAGCATGCTTTGATGATTAGAGAACAAGCTTGGGTTGAATTCCACATAGGTGCATGTAGATAAAAAAAATTGTGTGATATTGTGCCTACGAGTGTGTGCCATCTATTATTTGGAATGCCATGGGTGTATGATAAATTTTCTTTATATGATGAAAAAAATAATAGTTATGAGATCAAGAAGGGTGGTATTACCTTTTCTTTGATTCCTATGATAGAAGAAGATAGAAAGTGCAGGAAAAAAATAATTTTGATGCAAGGCAGTAAAGTGACCATGAGACTTGATAAAGGAAAACATAAATAAGAAGCAACCATTACAAAGAAGGAGAATGTTGGATCATTCAACATTGCAAGAGATGAAATGGTAAATAGAAAGGTGGATAGTGAACTGGTAATGAGGTCTAAAAAAGGATAGGTCAAGAAAGAAGATAAGCAAAGACAACAAGAAGGGAACAAAGAAGAGATGAAGATTGGTCAAGAGAAAGCCAAAAAGAGTGATAGGAAAGTCAATCATGGGCAAGACAAGAGAGGGAAAGTCTTATTTGAAAGAGTTAGATACAAAGCAATGGGTGATGGAGAATTTTAGAAAAAAGACCCTGACAAGAGAAAGAGAAGACAAGTGTGCAAGTGGTTTGCCTTGTGAAAGGAAAGGAGAGTTTGAGAACACCATGAAGAATGGATATGGTCCATACATTAGACAAGGACAACATATTTCTAGTAAAAGGGAAGATGAATGACAACAAGAGATTGAAGAAAGCCATGTAAGGCTTGTAAAGAGTGAATAAATTGTAGTAGAAAAAATGTTATATCCCTTAAAAGGGAAAGAGAAAAAGGAGTGGCCAAGCATTGCTAAAACAAAGGTGATTGGATTAGGAAATACATAGATTAAGGAGGTAGCCAGTTTGATGAGGGATGAGAATAAGATAGAAGAAGAAAAACAAGATAAAGGGATAGACAAAGAGAGAAAGAAAGTTGAGAGTGAAAACAAGAACATGGAGAGCATGGTGAGAGAGAAGAGTTGTCCAATGACAAGGAAAGATCCCAAAGAATCTAAAAATGCAGAGATGATAGAGAGCTTGGTCAAAGACAAGAAGACTGAAAGCATTGTTAGCCAAAGTGATTGGAAAAGACATGATAAATATGTATAAAAGTAGATGAAAGGTATGGTAGGAAGAAATGATGGTGGACAGTTGGAAAGAGTTTCTCAACTTGTTAAGATAGAGTTCCTAGAAGAAGAAAGTCGGGTACAATTCAAGCTAAGAGAGACGACAACATTCCAAGAGAAATGGCAAGAGATTGTGAAAGAATCTGAGAAATAGTTTGTAGAGAGTGTGGTCAGAATGAAAGGTGAAGTTGGAAAGGCAAAGAGTTTTCCAAGAGTCCCAGAGATGAGGGGGGTTGATAGTGATGAGTTGGTAGAGGTTAGCTAGGTCAAGGCTCCAGGAAAATAGTTGGAAAAGAAAGCAAGAGATGAGAGCGGGACATTGGATTGTCCTTGGGTGATAAGATTGATGATGTGGCAGTTGAGTATTGTTGTGATAGTGGTAATAAGAATAAAGAACTTCATAGAGATTGTGAAAAGAAGAGTTAATAGATAGAGAGTGAAGGGAGTCTTTTGTTACTTCCCTTCATGATCTTGATGATGGGAGTTAAGTCAAGAGTTAAGATGAAATGTTAAGGTTAGAATGTAGATGGTTTTGTAAAGAGTGAAGAGGAAGGACAAAGTAAGAGTAGATGGATGGAGCTGATGAAAAAAAATCAGACAATGGTGATGCAGATTCAAGAGGACAATGCAAGAGAAGGGATGTTAAGCATGGACAGAACTAAGACAAAGGTCAAGATGAAAAAAATGAAAGGACAAGAAAGAGAATCAAATTTTTATGAACAAAGAACTATTCTAGGTTCAAAGCATGAAGGCTTCCGAGGGACTTAGAAGGAATCTTATGGTCGGGTGAATGGTGTAAGAACACCTTGTTGCTCAATTGGTTTAAAGAGTCTAGTTAGTCATGATTTTGCTAGATAAGGCCATGTTGGGCCATTTTCTAATGCTTTTGTGGTTCTTTGAGTCATTAGATGGTCTCAAGAGAAATATTGCAAATTTGTTAAAAGTTGTAAATATGTAATTGAGGCAAAATGCAAAAAAAAGTGTAACTTTTAGAAAGCCAACGGTCATATCATTTGAAATGTTGAAATACAAAGTTGAAGCAGTTAGATAGGTGTGAAAAGTTTTTAAATAAGTTAGGTTCATCGATGTAATGATTGATTGAAGATTTTGGAGAAGGATTTCAATAAAGTATCTCAATTTCATTGCAATTTTTTGTGTTTTTCTCCATTAACAGCCTATGTAAGGCTCGCACAACAAGGTTTTTCTTTAATATTTTTTGAAAATATTGAACGGAAGTGTTAGCTTTGTTTTGAATTGCTTCTTGCTGGATATTATTATGATTTATGTAATTTTGTGATTCAATTCTAAAAACTTGTCTAAAAATAGGGGTAAGGGTTTTGACTGCAAAAATGGATTAATAGGCCATTCCACCTTTGTGTTCCCACTTTTTCCTTGTGGAATGGTCCTGGTAGATGTAGGTTTAGGTGTAGGAATAGTTATTTGAGTCTAGAAAGAGATATTTGGTGAAAAATCCACCCTACCTTGGTGAAACTTAGATTTCGAGCCTTTGGAACAAGGCTAGTGTTGGTAGCTTGAAGGAATTATTTGAGAGTTTGATAAAACATATTTTAATTTGTGATAATAAGGGTATTTTTATGTTTTGAGATGATTTGCAGAGCCTAGAGTGCTCATTTGAGTAAAATAATATGAAACCCAAGGTGTTAAAGGGTGAAACAAGTGAAAAAGAGTGGTTTGTGAAGGAAATGTCATAGAATGTTGAGGGAAACATATGAGAAGGATGTAATGAGATGGTGTAGGCATATTCAGGCCTATTGGAAGTGGTTTTGGGTTTGTGAGAGGTTTAGGCATAGGATCTTCAATAATCCTAGTCTAAATGGTGAAAAGTGAGGGTTTGGAGGAAATGGGTCTTAGTGAATGCATGGAGACCTAAAACTTGAAGATTCTGAGGTTTTGTTGGCTTTTCATTGACTTTTTGTGGGTTTCAAGATTTGGATGTAAGATTCGAGGGGTGTCTCTGTGGGAAAAAAGGCCTAATTCAAGGTTAATTCAACATTGAAAGAAAAATTTTGGATTGATCCTCCAAAAGGGTTGTAGGTGAGTTTGAGGTATGTAAAAGAAGGCCTTAATGGGTGCTTGGAATTTTGATTTGTTGAAGGAGTTGCTAAAGGATTTTGAGAGTTAAAATGGAAAAATTAGGATTGTAGACCTATTAGGGTGACTAGGTGAATCCTTGAAAACAAGCCAAGATTGAGGATCAAGAGTCTTAATCTTGTTAGATACCTCTTAAATTGAGAAGGTAAGGGTTTTGGCCTCCTATATTACACCAGGTGGCTCCATCAATGGACTGATGAACACCTACACCTTTCTGGGGTCAGGCATATTTGCACTCGTAGTAGAAGCTAGAAGCGATACAAAGATGGTTTAAATGGAAATAGATGGGAGGAGAGAGGAGGACATGCTAGGAGGCCCTAATATAGGGGTGATCATCTCCTCTTCCTTCATTTGTAAGGCGGCCTACTCATCCAAGAGATCCTTTTATTAGTGCTTGCGCTCACATGCAAGGTACTTCCTACGACCCTTGGAACTAGAGGCTAGGGGTTGCAAAGGAATGGAGGGCTCCTGCTTAGCCATGGGAGTGTCCTCCATGACTGTTTCTAGTGGAGGGATAGACTCTTGAATGGGAGCTAGAGGGACAGGTTCAAAAATGGCATGGGAATCAGCTCTAATACCTTGGTAGTGGGTTTTTCCCATTCACTGCCTTAGAAGTGGAAACAATAAGAGGCCATGGGTAAAATTCTCTTCGAGAGCCTTTCTTTCCACCATAAAAATAATACCAAGGCCCAGGAGGCTTGGTAGGGAGATTTGATATCCTAATCTTGGGTTTTCACAAAGTAGGCACCATTGAACTCAGTAGGTAAAGGTAAGGCTTACTCATCCAATACTCTTCCCAATAAAGGGGAGTGGACAAGGTAGCCTGAGAAGGAGAAAGCTTATCCTTTATCTTTTGAGAACATGATGTAGCTAGATGCTATGCTATGGGAAGGGTCAGTTGTGACTATCCCTTGCCCCTAGTTTTATACTTTATGTAGTTCTTATAAAGTAGGTTTTTTCTTGGAGGAAGCAAACCAATTGGGCTGAGACAAAAGTGATCCAATGAATATCCCCCACAAGATACCAAGGGATAATAGACAATATCATGTATCACATGCATAACACCTTCACAGGAGAACTTAAAAAATTTATGAATAGTGAAGGCGATCCCATTCACGGAAGCTAGCCAAGGTATACCTAGCTTCACCTTGAATAGATCTAACTCAGGAATAGAATCAAAGACTATGTCTATGATACTAGGGCCAACCAAGATGGACAAGGTTGTTGATCCATATGGTTCGAGAGCAAGGCCATCATGCGTATGGATGATGTAATTTTTTTTTTCCATATTCCTCCCTTTGCAAGGAGTTCAATAGTAAAGTATCCTTCATAATGACATTCACTCTACTCGTGGGGTTGATGAAGATTCATGTCACAATGTTGCCATTGAGGTGAGTGGGAATGTAGAGTGGAGAAGGTTTTTTGTTCACTAGTGAGTCTTGTGAAGTGAATGATACATCCAATGAGCTCATCACAGGACAAGGAGGAGTAATAGTAACCATGTTAACATATGCTTCAAACTAACTAACAGAATCAGAGGGATCGATAATCATGTTAGGAGAGTGTGACGAAAATGGGTTTGTGTATATCTACAATTCACTATTATCTTTCACCACCAATTTGTTCAAAAAAAAATTTCTTCCATCGAGATAAATAGTACCGTCCTCGATGCGATCCTGTATCTCATGACGTAGGTGCATACAACATTCAATATCATGTCCATTTACTTGATGGTATTGAAAATATGTATTCACTTAATACCAACTAGGGTAAGGTTCCTTAACTGTTTTAGGGTTTGGCAAGGCTACGATCTTATCCTTCAAAAATATTTGCAAGATGGAGGAATAATATTTTGATAGCTTTGTGAAATTTTAGTTATGTCTGAGGCTGTTGATATCTATAGTGGCTATTACATTTGAAATAACTTTTCCTTTCCTATAGATTGCTACAATGGAGTTCCCTTTAGGATGAGAGCATGAGGAAGGTCCCTCAAATTGAACCACTGTCTGTTGATACTCCTATAGGGCTGCACACAAATGTGTGAAAGAAGGGTATTTCATAAGGGAAAACTTCTCTTGCCAAGGCATGTGTAAGTTCCCTATGAGTACCTTCTGCACATCAGAGTTAGGTAATGGGTATGAGATTTGTGAAAAGAGCACTGCATATCGCATTATGAAATCAGTAATCTTCTTGTTAGAGAAGGTCATATTAGGTCTCACTAATACATTTTGACTCAAATTCCAATGAAAGTTTGTCAGAATCTTGACAAACTTTCATCGGCATTATTTCATCAATTTTCTGACAAACTTTGAAACATCAAAATTTTGATGTTTCAAAGTTTGTTGGAAATCGATGAAATAATTCTGACAAAATTTCGTCGAAATTCCAATGAACTTTCATCAGAACTTGAGTCAAAATGTATCAGTGTCTAATGTTGGCTTGGAACTATTGTAGAAACTGGTTCACAAGGTAATCAAATGTAAAGATGGAAACCACTCAAGTGTTGTATCCTTGAGAGATCGAGGGAATAGTTTTTCCATCAACACTTCATGATTGAAGAAGTTTGTACATAAGGAATTAAAGGTGGACACATGCATTTGTGGATCCCCTTTTCCACTGCATTTCATGAAGTTAGGAATCTCCATCCCTTGCGGGGAAGGAGTGTTTAGGATAGCCAACAAAAATGGGCTATGTCAAAAGAAGGGTTGAAAGATAGGTTGGGAAAAATCTTAAGAGAGATTTGCTAGTTTGTTTTACATCTTCCCCATATTCTGAAGAAGAGTGTTCAAAAATAGGTTATCATAAGATATAAGACCAGTGGAACCACCATCAGAGCCACCCCTAGAACCACCACCATGACTACCATCAGATCCACCGCCACCAGTGTGATCTCCACTGGAGCCACCCTCACTTCCAAAGCCACCACCATGACCTCCAATGTAGCCATTTCCACCAGTTCCACCTCTACCACCAAAGTTACCACCAAAAACTCCTCCACTGATCATCCCACAAAATCCTCTGCTACTAGAGGTGACATGTGGTGTGTAGTGAAAACCTAGAGGGGTCTTGTTTACTTTGATAGTTTCAGAACTTCCAAAAGCAATAGGTATACTAATTGAAGGGACCATATCGACCATGTACATGTATGTGGGAGGCATCAACACTCCTAATTGTCTCTCATGTTCTTCTAAGGGGCCACCCTAAATTATCTTACTATAGTTTGAAGGGGCGCACACTTCAGTCAGACTAGTGAGACTAGCCAGGAGTTCTACTCTTGTTCGGTCTTTTTCTACCATATAGTTTATTTCACTAATAACCTTAGCAGCCCTAACCAACTTCACATTTTTCTACAAGTGATTCTCCAAAGCACCCAACCCCTTGCTAAGACTAACAACATAATCAAAATGGATATGGATAGCTTCAAGCTCGTGTATGGATGATGATATGGGAAATGTAGGAGGAGTAGGGATGCAATCAGTCTCATCAAAGAATCTTGACTCGCCTCATGACACATGCTCCTAAGCAGAAATTCCAAGTGTAGGATCGGAGAAAAGGCCTATAGAGAAACTAGAGGTGACCTATTGGATACTAAGGCTATTTTTCTTATATGTGGTTGT
Source organism: Sequoiadendron giganteum (assembly GCA_007115665.2). Classification (NCBI taxonomy): domain Eukaryota; kingdom Viridiplantae; phylum Streptophyta; class Pinopsida; order Cupressales; family Cupressaceae; genus Sequoiadendron; species Sequoiadendron giganteum. The sequence continues at coordinate 671,138,514 of CM021103.1, read as the reverse complement.
CATTTATTTCAACACTATTATTATTAATGGATCGAAGGTTGTATATATCAAGGATATTGAGAAAATTATAATAAATATATTGCAGGCAGTCTATGAAGTTGAGAAGTTCAAAGTGATAGAAATTTTTGTATGTTGATGGTCAGAAGGCACACATTAAAGGATTTTTTTCTAGCCTATCTAGTATATTGTTTGGAATTTTCAGTTGTGTGCATCAAGATTGAAGAAAGTTACGAATTTTTGTGTTCCTATAGTTATTTTGTTACTATAGCAGGTGTTTCTGGAAGAAGAGAATGCAGTTCTGGTAAATTGAGTTATTGTGTATTCTACTATTATGTTAAGTGATGTTTCTAGATCATTCCCTATCATTTTTGTACGTCCACATTGATCAGTGTGTTCGTGATCAAAGATTTTCCCTTGCGTGCTCGAATTTTTTATGTTCTTGCCCGACATGATGGTGGTAGCATGTTGCGGATCCTTATGGATTAATATTTTATTGTTTCGCATGTTTGAGGATGTTGATTTAGGTCTTCATTAATATGTGATTGACTTAGGTTGGTGCACATTGAGATTTTTTCATGAATTGGGCTGACAGTTGTAATTTTTTCTTTATTTGTGGTTGACAAAGTCGTTGATTTAAATTCATGTAGTGGACATATAAGAGCAACTATTTCTTCATTTTGGAGAGTGAGTGTGTGTGTGGTGTATGCTCAGTGAATGTATGCAAATTTTTTGAATAAAGATCAAATCATTTTATTTCAGAGGAGAGTGTGAAGAAGATTGAGTGAAGTGTTAAGAAGTGTTTTTGTGCCTAACTGGAACTATCATCAAGCTTTTGTAGAAGCTAATTTCTCACTTCAACCTCATCAAATGGATTTAATCTAATTTTTTTATGTATAAAAGTGAGCCTTCCCTTAGAGTAGTGAGCTCTAGGTAGTGTGCCTGAATGCATGTGCATTGCTTATTCATCTTTCATTATACTTCTAGTAGGGTATAATCTTGTGGACTGACATCCACCGTGGTTTTTCCCCTAACAGGGTTTCCACATATAAAATCATGGTGCTCATGTGTATCAAATGTGTTTTTGATTTATTCTTTCAAGTTTTTAATTATCAGATATGATATTAAAGGTCGATTAAGGTTGAATAAGTTTAAATTCTATAATAAATGATGCACCCCCCCTCTTAGTTGTCTATCCTTGTTTCTCAAACAATTGGTATTAGAGCTATTTCCTCTAAAGAATTTTAATATCTTGAGGTGATCTGAGATGGTATCATACAAGAAGGATAGTCCTAGATTCGATTGTACAAACTACTCCCTATGGAAAGTCAGAATGGAGTGTCATTTGAAGTGCATTGGTGAGCCTTTCTAGAAGATTACAAAGAATGCATATACTATTCCTCAGAATGGTCCCTCTATTGTTGATGAGATCAAAGAAGCATAAACTAATACCAGGGCTATAGAAGCATTGCTAAGTGATTTTAAAAATTTAGAGATGACAAATGTGATAGGTTTGAAGACTACACATGAGATTTGGAAAAATTTGGAAACACTGTATGAAGGAGATGCACTAGTGAAATTTGCTAAGCTACAAAGTCTGAAAGGCAAGTGGGAGAACATGAAGATGAGTGAAGATGAAGTTTTTTTATTTTGTGCAAAAGGTAAATGAACTAGTGATGGGCATTAGATGTGTCGGTGGAATCTTGGAAAAAGATGAGTTTGTGGCTAAAATACTTAGCTTTGTGCCTACTTCTTATAAAACAAAAGCTCATGCTATTAAAGATCTCAGGATAGTAAAAAATGTAACAAGAGACATGCTGATTGGAAAACTTGTTGCCTTTGAGTTGAGTGAATTTGGTGAATATTCTCCTAGGATAGATTCTGCATTCAAAGCTACTATATTTGGAAAAAAACAACAAAGATATGATCTGGGAGAGAGCTCTAGGAAGACATTCAAGTATGAAGATGAAATGAAACTAATTGAAGATAAATAAATAGAGCTAGCAGAACTGGAAGAACTGATTGTGAAAAGAGAAGCCAAAGGACAAGGTAAGTATAAAGTTAAGTTGCTTATTAAATTTTTCTCTTGCAATAAGATAGGTCATTTTGCATCAAGGTGTCCTGAAAGATTTTCTAAGTATAAATATTATAATTCTAGATTTCAAAAGAAATAATATTATGCTAAAGAAGGTGTTACTGATGATGAATCTGATAAATAAAATGGAAATGAATATTAATGGGTATTCATTGCTATCAAGGAAAATGGTCTGGTGTCCACTGAATCAGTTACTAATCAAAATATTGAGAAAGCTCTTGTAGATAGGATTGATGAGAAGGATGAGTGGGTGATTGACAAAGGATGCTCACATCATATGACTAGTGACAAAAGAAAGTTTATAAGCTTGGAAAAATATGATGGTGGTGTTGTAAAATTTAGAGATAACAATGCTGGTGTGATTTATGGTAGAGGAACTATTTCTCTTGGTGTTAAATGTAATACTGATGATGTCCTATATGTGGAAGGTTTGAAGCATAATTTTTTGAGTGATGGATAGATGGTTGACAAAGGTTACAATCTTCAGTTAAAAGATGGTAATTGCAGGATACTGGGAAGTTCCAAAAAATTGATTGCTTTAGGTACAAAGAGAAGATGTAATATTTTTCTCTTAAATGTTGCTAGTGAAAGTTGTTTGATTTCTCAAGCTGATGTAAGCTGGTTATGGCATAAAAGGCTATGTCATGGAAATTTTGATAACATTGTCAAAATAAGCTCCACACAAGCCGTCATAGATCTACCTAAGTTAGTGAAACCTACTAACACTATATGCAAGGAATGTTAGATGGGAAAGTAGACAAGAATTTCATTTCAGAGAAAATAACATCATTCCAATGGAGTAATGGATTTGGTACATACTAATCTATGTGGTCCATCTAGAATCAAAAGTCTACAAGGAGAAAGGTACTTCATGTTGCTTATTGATGATTATTCTAGAATGGTATGGGTTGATTTCTTAAGAGAAAAATATGACACATTAGAGAAATTAAAAAGATTCAAAAATATGACAAAGAATGAGATAAGTTTGAAGATCAAATGTTTGAGATCAGACAGAGGTGGTGAATTCACTTCCTGAGAATTCAATTCATTTTGTGAAGAGCATGGAATAAAAAGATAGTTATTTTCTCCTCAAACCCCATAATAGAACAGAGCTGTTGAGAGAAAGAACATAACAATTTTAGATGCTTCTAGAACTATGATGTTGAAGGTAATGTTCCTCATATCTATTGGAGAGAAGTTGTAAGCACTACTATGTATACTATCAACCAGGTGAATGTCAATGGTAATTCTAGTAAAACCCCTTTTAAGTTGTGGTTTGGTTATAAGCCTATTGTTAAATATTTCAAAATCTTTGGAAGTATATTTTATTTCAAAAGAGATGAAGATATAGGAAAGTTTGAAGCTAGAAGTGATGAAGGAATCTTTCTGGGTTACTCTACTAAGAGAAAATCCTACCCGTGTTTCAATAGAAGATTAAGGAAAATAGTTGAAAGTGAAAATGTAAGAGTTGATGAAGAAATTGTCAGATCATCCAGGTATTGTGGATATGATTCATATGACCATCCAGATAATATTGAGAATTGAAAGAATGAGCAGACACAAAATCAAGTTCAAATTGTACCGATAAATCAAGAAAATCATGAAGGCGAAGACAATGGAAATATAGAAGAAAGAACAGAATAACCCAAAATTCCAAGGTATGTAAAGCGAAGTCATTCTGAAAGTCAGATCATAGGAGACAAGAACAAAGGTGTGTAGACTAGAAGAAGAATTGTAGAAGAATATTGTATGATTTCTAAAACTGAGCCTAGTAATGTCAATGAAGCATGTAAATATGAGTATTGGATGGAAGCAATGAAGGAATAACTGATGGAGATAGAGAAAAATGATTCATGGATTCTTGTTCCTAAACCTCAAGACAAAAATGTGATTGGAACCAAATGGGTCTTTCAGAATAAGCTGAATGAGGAAGGTGAAGTAGTTAGAAACAAAGAAAAATTGGTATGTAAAGGATACTCAGAGATGGAAGGTATTGATTTTGAAGAAACCTTTTCCCCTGTTGCTATAATTGAAGTTGTAATGTTATTTCTTGCTTATTATACTTTCTAGAATTACAAATTCTATCAAATGGATTTAAATTCAACATTCTTGAATGTTGAATTAGAAGAAGTTTATGTTGAGAAACCAGATGGATTTCAACTGACTGATGAAAAAGACATGGTTTTCCAATTGAAGAAAGAACTATATGGACTCAAACAAGCCCCTAGAGCATGGTATGCTAGATTGGATAAATACTTGTTGAAACTTGGATTCAATAAAGGTACTACTCACAATGATCTATATTTCAAGCTAGATCAGGATAAAGAATTAATAATTGAAGTCTTTCTTGATGACATTATATTTGAAGGTGATGATAACATATGCATGAATTTTGTTGATGAAATGAAAATTGAATTTGAAATGTCAATGATAGGAGAACTAATATTCTTTTTAGAATTGCAAATTAATCAGCTAGATGATGGAATCTTTATTTCTTAGTCCAAATATGTAAGAGAGTTACTGATTTTTTTTGGCTTGGAAGACTCAAAGCTAGTTGTTATACCCATGGTAACTGGATGAAAGCTAAGACATAGCGATGATTCTCCTAAGGCTAATCAAACAAGATATAGGTCAATGATTGGTGGATTGCTTTATTTGAATCAGACTAGACTAGACATCATGAATGTTGTGTGCATGGTTGCTAGATATCAAGCTAATTCGAAGGAATCACATGTGATTGGGTGATCCCACAATAGTTGTTTACAATTTTTGGCCAAACACGACACTAAAATTATTATTTTTAACTAGATCTTCACATTTGGGCACCTATAACAGTTAATCCATGACAAATTTGAAGATGATGAAAACTAGAGTCTCATCACATTTTTTCTGTAGATTCTAAAAATATTTTTTTCAAATTTTTTGGAATCATATTGCACTTCTTGCACTTCTCTTTCCATCTCCCATGAAAACTATTTGTTTTTCTTCAGAAAACAACATTTTTAAAAAGTGATGCACACCATATAATGCATAACTTCTTTTCCATGAAGGATTAAATTCTAATTCTTTCGAATTTAGATTTTAACTCCGATATCTAGTGATTCCACTTGGTTAGATAATTTTTTATTAAATATTTTTCTTTAATCAAGTTTCAAAGTCAAACCAATTACAATTCAAACATATCGCGACCGTATAACGCGTAATTGTTTTTGTATATATCGAAATTCAATTGTTTTTTTTTTGTTCGATCAAGGACTTCAATATCTAGTGCACTCATATTTTCCAATTTTTTTTGATAATCTACTATTCTTCCGCATGTGCAGAACAAAGACCTTCATCTTTGATGAAAAACCTATGTTTAATAAAAACTAAAAAAAAAATACATAATAAAACCAAAACATATTAAAATTATATTCATTGGATAGCTCATTCTGAGGACTACCATAATCATTTGAAATAAATTTTAAATGAATTCTTTTGATCCCCAAAAAGGTAAATCAAAAGTGATTTTTTATCAACATTTTGATAGGTGTAAAGGAGACTCATTTATAGGTATGGTTTAAAACTAGTGAGGTTCTATCCAAGGGGGTTTGATCAAACCCTCTTCAATTGGAATCTTTAAAATTGAACTTTTTAAGGATTAAATCATTATATTTTCTAAAAATATGTGATTTCAGCAAAAAATAGTTCCTCTCATAAATTGTAAACCAGTTTTGTGGGATCACCCGACTGCAGTAAAAATAATTTTTAGATACTTAAAAGGAATAGTTGATTTTGATTTTTGGTATCCTAAGGATGATGATCTTACTTTGAATGTCTTTACAGATGCAGATTGGGTAGGATATGTGGATGACAAGAAAATTACAAATGGTGGTGCATTCTTCTTGGGGAAGAAGTTGGTGTATTGGCTAAGTAAAAAGCAGAACTCCATTTCCTTATCTACTATTGAGGCATAATATATTGTTGTTACAAACAACTATACTCAGGTGTTGTGGATGAAGCAGATGCTGAGAGATATTAGAGTTGAGTATGGTGAGCCTATTGCCATATTTTGTGACAATTCAAGTGCCATAAACATTTATAAGAATTTGGTGCTACACTCAAAGACAAAACATATATCTATCAAATATCACCTTTTGAGAGACAAGGTGGGTGATAAAGAGGTCAAATTAGAATATGTGCCCACTAAGGAACAAATTGCTGATATATTTACTAAACCATTGCCTAGGGATAATTTTGAGTATATCAGAGGCAAGTTAGGGATGATTTCCCCTCCTAATCTGAACTAAAATGCAGGTATGTGAAGGATCATGATGGGCCAAAAAGTGGTGAGATCTATGATGGCCAATGTGGCTGATGACCTTTTTTTTACCCAAAATTGATGAAATGAAAAGGGTTTTTAAAGGAGATTCTCAACATTCCACCAATATAAATTATTCTTTACTTTGAATTAAATAAATAATTATTATTCATTTTCTATTTGAATTACGACTAAAGTCTTGATTCATAGGGTGATTGAAAAAAACCTATAGCTTTCAAATGGTATCACATTTTCTGAATCCAAAACATGTGTCACATTCTATTCTTCACATAATATAGGATTAAAAAAAAAAAAAATGAATTTCATGAAGTTTTGACCAAGTTAAGGTGGTTAGACATACGAGCTTTTATATTTTTTAAAATTTGTGATAAAAAATTTAAACAAACACCTACTTCTTATTTTTTCCTTGAAATTTATGCACTAATTCATTGAAATTTCAAATTTTCACCAAATATATATATATATATATTTTAAATAAACCTTGTAGTTTAGAAACTACATTCAATTTTCTACAGATTCTATTCTTACATATTTTTGGAATAATATAGATAACTTATTCAAATTTTTACGTCATCTTCCCTAACTCTGATTTTTTGAATTTTATTGCCACTTAAGGGCCTATTTTTTCCATGATGATCCTACACATACCCATGCAAGTCTTTGCATCAATTGGTGCAATTACAGTGATATTTTATTTTGGATTGATCTTGTGGTGGTTGTTACTCAGGGGGAGTAGTTAGATGATTCAGATGATATGTAGTTCAGAGCTTGTGTACCTTTTCCATTGATGTCAAAGGGGGAGAAGTGTAATGTGAAAAACCTTGTACAATCGAAGGGGGAGAAGTGTAGAAGAAAGGAGGAGAAAAGTATTGTGTGAAGAGTTAGTTGTGTTGATGGTGTTTTTTCACACCATGGGTTGTCGTTAATGCCAAAGGGGGAGATTGTTGGATACTGAAGGGAAAAAAAATGCAAGATCTAGAGACCCAATAGTGTGGAATACATTCCCTTAATAGTAATACAACAGAGGAGAAGAGCATAAACTGGTTTCAATTACATCTAAAATACTTGTGATGAATACAACATGTAAAATAGAGAACACAAAATTTAGTATTCATAGTTTGACAAAAGATATATGTGGGAAAACCTTTTCAAGTAAAAAACCCACCACACAAAGTCCAAAAAAATTGTATTATAGTAACAAAACAATTACATACAAAATTACAATCTTCTCTGATCAGCTCACAATAGCAATACAAGAATTCTACTCAGTGTTACAATGTTCATCCAACATACAGTTCAAACAAAAACTCTCTCATGGAATATTTTGTCAACTTCCTTAAGTCAAACATTGCATTCAATTTTGTCAATCAACCGTCAATCACTAGGTACCTCAATCTCTGATCAAATAACACTAATGATTTTCCCATACCGATTGTCCTACATCTAGCCACCCAGGCATTAATGCCTTCACCCAAATCGAGTTTTTTTTTGCCACCTTGGGTTGACTTGTACCTGTTGCAATTGCTCTTTTGGTTTTTGTCCAATCAACAATCAAACACTGAGCCACATGTTTGCATTCCATTTGCTATTCATTTATGACACCGAGTCCAACTTGGTCAAGACTAGCCCCGAGCTCGAGCGAGCTCTCCAAGTCTTTACCGTGCTACCATCGAGCCCATCTAACTAGGCTTGAGATATCCTGCAGTATATTGGTGAGGTCATCCAAGCTCACCGATGACTTCATAGAGCTTTGTCGCTCCACTCTATCGCACTATCATTGTAGGCATCAAGACTCACCGTGGTATAGTGGTAGCTGACATGGCTGACCGCTAGCGGTCTTACCATGGCCACCACGTTCAGTCACTTGACTAGTTGTGGTATGGCGGTAACCACCAGCCAGGCTGCTGGCAGTCTTACCGCAGCCACCACGGTTAGCCTCTTTGTTGGCCGCGGTATGGCGGTAACCTCCAACCAGGCCACTGGCGGTCTTACCACAGTAAGGCGGTAACTGCTAGCCAGATGGAAAGACCGATACCACGACCACTGCGGTGAGGAAGAAGACAATGCTTGGTATGGCGGTAACTACCAAAACCTTCACCATGGTATCACCAAAATAGATAAGAAGACTACAATGGTATGGCGGTAATGGAAGAAATGAACATTTTTTGCCAAGTCTTTTTTGGCAGAGGTTCAAGCTGGTAATTGAGGCATCGTTTCTCAACAAATACTAAGGTTATGTATTTGATATGTGGTTTTCATTGATGTCAACACTATTAGCATTAGTTGATTGAAGGTTGTATATATCAAGGATATTGAGAAAATTATAATAAATATATTGCAGGAAGTCTGTCAAGCTGAGAAGGTCAGAGTGATGGAAATTTTTGTAAATTGATGGTCAGAAGGAGCACATTAAAGGGTTTTTTTCTGAGCATATCTAGTATGTTTTTCAAAATTTTCAGTAGTGTGCATCAAGATTGAAGAAACTTATTAATTTTTGTGTTCCTACAGTTATTTTATTACTGTAGCAAGTGTTTCTGGAAGAAGATAATGCAATTCTAGTAAGTTGAGTTATTGTGTATGCTACTATGATATCCATTGATGTTTCTGGATTGTGCTCTATCATTGTGGTACATCTGCATTGATCAGTGTGTTCGTGATCAAATATTTTCCCTTTTGTGCTCAAAGTTTCTATGTTCTTGGCTGACATGATGGTGGTAGCGTATTGAAGATCCTTATGGAATAATATTTTATTGTTTTGTGTGTTTGAGGATGTTGATGTAACATAGACTAAAATCTGGAATAAGATATCTACAACTAGAATAAATGATGTTAATCCTAATCTAAATCAAACAACAAATAACGAATAAGTAAACATAATAAACTAAACAAATTAATGGAAATCTCTCACCGAATATGCATTCACCCCTTCGAATTATCTTGATTTCTCTTCTCCATTTTTCCTTTTCAATATTCTTGCCCTCAGATTTATGTGTTTGAATGCAAGCATAACTTCATTGAATGTCTAAGAAAAATATCGAAGATAAGTTTCTTCTCAAAAGTGTATGATTTCAGGAGGAGGAATAATGATAATGACAAGCCATTTTATAGATTTTGGGTTTTCGAACGATTAGCTCAGATTGAAAGAGAGATCATCGGATGAGATTGATGAATGCCATGCGATGTGAGTTCTATCTCAAATAGAACGTGAGTTAGAACATGAGTCAGAAAAGACTGCAGGATAAAGACAAAGTTAGAATGAGAACTTAATCTCGAGTTAAGAGTCTTCAAAAATAAAAGAAATAAACTTTTTATGTCAAAGACAAAGTTAGAAGTCTAAGAATAATGCATTCGAAAGAAAACATGAGTTAATTAATTAAATAAAGATATTTAATTAATAAAATAGATCATGCCTATGAGTTGGAACTAGTTAACTGAGTAGTTGTGACAGAGAGTTCTTTCGCAGAGATAACTAGAGAACTATAAATAGATCTCGAGTCAGAAGGTGAGTGAAGGGTTAGTCAACTAATTGATAGAAGAATGTGACATAAATAATTTAATATAAATTAAATGTTAATTTAAAGTAACATTCGAAAATAAGAGACTTTAATTAAATTAATAAAGATAATTTATTTAATTTGACTGTTGAAAAGGATCAAATGAATAATTAGATAATAAATATTTAATTATAGATAAAGGGGTTAAATTGAATAATTAAATAAAGATATTTAATTATAGTTGAAATATGATAAAGGGGTAATTAAATAATAAATAATTTAATTGATAGATAAAGGGAGTTTAATTAAATAATACATATTTAATTAAAACTAAAGAATTAATTAGTTAGTGACATAATTAAATAAATATGATTTATTTAATTAATCAAGTTGAATAAAGGTTATTTATGAATTAATAAAAAAGGGGTATTTAATTAATAGAGGAAATATGTGTTAGAAAACATAATTAAATAATAAAAATTATTTAATCATGTCAATGGACTATAGAAAATTATGTCAAATGTGTACTCACAGGCCTAGACCAATTTTTGGTGTCTACAGTTTGCCCCTCTTTGATACAATGTTGTTATGGAATTGTGTCAAAGAAAATATGCCCTGATCGTGCCCCAACATGAAATAGGTTAGGGTATGCCCCCTCGAAAAAATTGACAAATTTTGAAAAATTTCAAAAGAATTAGGAAATATTCCCGATAAGTCAATTTGATGGTAAGAAATGCTATGGAGTTGATGGAATCGAAGTTGGAGATGATACACATGTGTACAGGTCATTTGAAGTTGAAAGGTTAAGCGGCCAATAGACTAGGTCTAAAGAAATGCCACCCAAACCCTAGCTATAAATAGGAATTAGGTTGAAAACCAATTCATTTGCACCCGGAGGAGTTTGGAAAACAGAAGATTTGCTCTGACTAGTAGATGAAGATGGCACCCATTCCCTATGTTGCGCATCGAGGATATTGGATCCGAACATTTAGGCGGCCAGCCGACATAGGACCACCGGTATGTACCCAAAAATGAACCCTTGAAATGTATTTTTGCATGTTTTCCTAGGGGTTGAAAAGTCAATTAGCATATGTAGTCCTTTGTGAACAATGCATATGCCCTCGTATTCGCTGCATTTGACTGCGAAACAACACATGTGCAAAAATATGTCTAGGCTAGGTTAGGCATTTTAGGGAATGATCGCATTTGAATTATAATGCATTGCATATGTATGTATGCAACGCATCTGCATTAGGGATAGATGCATGTAGGGTAGTGAACCGCATATGCATCAGTGAAATGCATATGTAGTAGATAGATAGGCTATAGAAAATGCACCGCATTTGGTTTATTACACCACATTTGGTTTATTTCACTGTATTTGGAGTAGGTAGAAATGGGTGTGGAAAATATGCAATGCATATGTAATATTCACCACAAATGAGGTGTTGTGCAATGCATTTGTAAAAATGCACCACATATGTTAAGTGAGCCGCATTTGGCTGGTAAAATTTTTTGAAATTTTTTCTAAGGAAAACTTGAAAATTCTTGACATCATGGTTTAAATGTAGGTTGTATTAGATCCTATATATACATGGGAGACACATCATGAAACATTCAATCTGAGACATCGGGTGACTGCTATAGAGATATGGCTTTTTGTGGAGACTTGGTCTACATCACTATCTTTCGATGCCTACTATTTGGGCGAATAGGGGGATGCTTATGGCATTGTGTGAGCGATAGCACTCTAAGACATCATCATTTCATTTTCCAACTAGGGAGGCGACTATCACATTGGAGGATGTGTATAGGATATTGAAACTTCCGATTAGAGGACAGTGGGTGATGTACGATACCCAGCATGGATTGACCGAGGTAGCCAGATTTTATCAGGTGGACGATATCAGTAGGCTCGACATCGAGCAGTATGAGATCAGATGGCCAGTGTTAGTGGATAGATATGATAGGATTGACTGCATATTGTGTACACTGATAGGGGGGATAGTTTTACCAGATTAATGGGGTCATGGTTATCTGATTGGATGGGTTGTGATGTTGGTTGGTATGCTAGAGAGAGAGACCACGTATACTTGGGGTCCATGGTTATTAGGGATGTTATATTTTCACTTACACGATATTGCATATAGAGACACTCGATCACTAAGCTGTAGGACCACTCTACTAATGGTGTGGGCTTGGGAGAGGATAGTTGTTTTTTGTCCTCTAATTATGGTAGAGCGATGGGAGAGATTCCCATATGTGTTTTGGTACATGGGACACATCACTCAGAGCCATGTGGGAGACATGCACTGGACATTTTGGATCAGTTCACGTGGAGACCATACATGGATTGTGAGGAGTGGTCAGATGAGGATAGATATTTGGTGTTCTGTAGACAGACACAATGCCTTATTGGGATAACTGTTTCGAGTGTGCACATCATTGAGTGACACTTACTAGACAAAGTTTTGAGACAGTTCGGCGAGGTTTGGGATGAGCCTCAGAGTAGAGCAGAGTTTTCTTGTTCATCTAGAGAGGTTCCATATTGGGGGCCCATGATTCTAGTAGCTATTGTAGAGGCAGAGATACAAGCCTTACAACCAATACAGTGGGGTTGGAGAGATGGAGCAGCAAACCCAAGGATGACAACAGTGTATGAAACATGGTGGGTAGAGCATCGGCCTATTCCTTACATAGATCTGGATCAGTCGACACCCATTGAGAGATGAGGCATAGGACCAAGAGGATGGCAGAGAGGTGGAGGTGCTAGAGTTGGGAGAGTTGAAGGGAGAGGTGATGATGGCAGAGGTGGTAGGTGAGGACAAAGAGGATGGAGAGGGGGTCGGATAGGTGGACTTTCACCTATCCGAGAGGCAATGGTAGAGGATGTATTGATGTTGGACATCGGAGGTGGAACTGTTGTACAGGGCAAAGATGAGCATGTTGCTAAGGAGGCAGTTGTAGAGGAGCATGTAGAGGTGGATATTGGAGGAGAGGATGCTATAGAGGATGTGGATATGGACATGGATATAGACCCTCTAGGTGTTCCGGTAGGATATGGGGAGGATGATGTTGAGGAGGAGGCACCGATGGAGAAGTAGGAGAGAGAGCTCAGGGATTAGATTATGGAGGGGAGATGGTAGGATGATGCCCCTAGGGATGGTGATAGGGAAGCTTTGGAGGAGAGACTCAGACTGATGACAACAAAGTTTGATGCTATGAGGATAGAGAGAGACACTGCCTATGCAGAGAGAGACAACACACATACAAAGAGAGACAATGCTCGTACAAAGAGAGATAGTGCACTCATGGAGAGGGATCAGGCCATAGCTCAGAGACAGGAGATAGCGCAGCAGTTCACAGAGGTTAGACACCTTTGTAGTGGGTCTTCATCTAATGGCATGGTATGGGAGTTAGTTAGATTAGTTGAGAGAGCTACCTATTACAGGGATTTATATGAGGTAGTGCTACCAGTAGAGAGATGAGCTCCTAGCTTCTCAAAGGTTCACAGTCAGAGATCATAGGGCAAGAGTCATACCAGGACATAGAGTGTAGAGGGTGTGGTAGGACCATCGAGGACAGGTCCGTATGAAAATCCTTCCACCTCATAGTGAGAACCTTTGAGGCTTTTTCCACCACCTTCACCACATGATAGTAGTGGTAGTGGGACACGATGACAATTGTTATACATGTAGACATTGTATTTTGATCAAAGAGCCTATGAGCTCATTTTTATTTATGGATACATTTTGATATTGTACCGTGACACATTATTTTGAGTGATATATATATGATTTTGGTAGCTTCTATATGATATGTAGTTCTATTTTATGGATGATGCATTATTTCTGCATGATTATGTTTCCTAGATGATGTATGTACATGTGTTATGCATGAATGTTTCTATATGTTATGAGTTATGCATTTTATAATGATTCTATTTACTTATGATAATGGATGCAATATTTTGTATGATGCTTATATATATGTGATGGTGATATGTACATGCAATGTTTACATTATTTATGCTATGATGATGAAATGCCTTTTATGTTGTGACTTCGAATTTATGTAAGGAAGATGTTAATGTTACTATCTATATGTTTGAAATGCAATAAAACTATGTGAAATTCTTATTGAATGTATGCATATGTAGATAATCTAATGTTTTTATTGTGTCACAAGACTTTATCATTATGTCAAAGAAGAAATTTTTTAGCATGAATGAAATAAAAAAGGTTGATTGATTGAGAAAATCATATAATCTTCGATATATTGCCAAATATGCTATCTTTTCTTATTTATCATCATTGGGTGGGACATGACACAAATGGATAGTACACACTATGATATGAGATAGACCATAGTGTACAAAGTCACCCATCTGCAAAGAATAGATAGTCACAGACAAGGAGTGTCTTAACTCATACTAAGGACAAAATTGCCCCAGTCGTTTTGTCTAGACAAACCACAAACAATAGGCAAATAAAAGATAGGTCATGAGATGTCATTGCTCCTCTAAATCCTTGATAGGACATCCTTAAGGAAACTAGTAACATGACTCAAAAACCAATGTTAAAAGGACAGTTAACAAACAATAGCCAAAGAAAAAGAGTCTTGAGACATCCTTGCTTATCTAAATCCTTCAAGGGACATCCTTGAGAAAGCTAGTAACTAGACTAAATTCACAAATCAATAAAAAGATAAGACAAAATAAGATATAAAGTCATAAAGCCAAATAAAAGTATTCGCCAAAACTTGATCTTGTAGGACTGTTTGATTGTTAGATGTTTGACATAATGTAATGTGAGAGATGACACATACTACATAAGATGTTGAGTCTAGTTTCGACTTGGTGACTATCTGTATAAGGCATGACAAAGCCTAGTTTCAGAAAGACACGTGTCATATAAGATGTTTGAGCCTGATGACATTGATGCAACAAGATACATGAGACTATGACAATTTTGATGACGTCTATTGACAAGAAATACATATCTTGCTAAGACATAATTTGATCGCTTTAAAAATGTGTTTGATATTGACTTGATGACTGTTGAGATTTTTTGCCTTGTTGATGCATGACTTGTTTTGATTCCTTGACCGATTAAAAGTGTGTGTGTATTGACAATGTATGACATGAAATGATACCCTAAATTATTACCTAATGCGGCTAAAGACATGCATCCAAGTGAATGATATGAAATGTGTGTGATGGTGAATTGTGAATGAACCCTATTGGACTGACCTAGTGTGGTCTTGAGAGCTCATCAATTGATTAGCCTTGCCTACATTGTACATGCAGATACCTCGTAGTTCGACATGATTAGTTCGACATGACCAATCACTTTGAATGTACAAAGATTCATGATTTAAATGTGTGATACATGACAAACCGAGACTGACTAACCTAATGCTTCGGGGGAACATCGATTGATGGCCTTTCCTACGTCCCAGTCATAGAGGAAATGTAGTTCAACTATGACTGATTGAACATGACTGACTCGACTCTATTTTTGGTATTTCTGACATGTTCTAAAATTTTTTGGATTTTTGAAGTTTTCTAATTTTTTTGGATTTTTCAGGACATTTTTCAATGGTGTGATGTTATGTACAAGGTGTCAGGGCACATAACAGGGATTTTCCCCTAGTTGGGAATAATACTTGCAAGATGGAATGGACGTTAGATGTTAATCATTCAAAGCAACGGATAAGAAAACCATTTATTATGATGGATGGATGATTAAAAAGTCTGATTGGAATGGTGGTAGATGAAAGAGCAAGCTTGACTACACATAGCTCCTATTTTCCAGGTTTTCACCATGGTACTTATCCATAGTGCCACCGAAGCAGTTTTCACTATTGGACAGATTATTTCAATTTACTTTTCTTTTCTTTTTTTTTCAATTTTTTTGGTGTTACAAAGACGCATGTTTGCTAGGTTTTCATCAAGGTAACCATTTTTTTGTATTTTCTAGATTAAGACACAGATTCTTAGAAGCTAAGAATAGAACCTCTTTAGATGTAGGCTATTAATAGGTGATAAAAGTGGCTCTCCTTCAGGAGTAGAGAGTTGGTACGCTCGTGAAACAAAAGCTTTTGTGACTATATATGGCCCCACCCAATTAGGTTCAAATTTGCCTAGTTTTTCACGTTCAGCTTGATTCTTAAGATTTTCCATTAAAACTAGGTCACCAATGTCAAAGTGTCTATTGAGAACTTTCCTATTGTAACTATGATGAAGACGATTCTGATATTCTTGCAAATGGTCAAGTACTTTCTGTCTTCGTTCATCCAGTAATTCTAGCTCTTGTAATCTAGATACACGATATTCTTCATCGTCAATGTGGCCTTTCAAGGATACTTGTAGGGAAGTTATTTCAACCTCAATAGGTAAGATAGCTTCAGACCCGAATACGAGAGAATATGGAGTGGTGCTAGTGGGAGTACGAATGCTTGTGTGGTAAGCCCATAAGGCAGGATTCAACTGTAGGTTCTAGTCACGACCAGTGTCATTGACAGTCTTCTTCAGGATTCTAGCAATGGTTTTATTAGATGCCTCAGCTTGGCCATTACCTTGTGGGTAATACAGGGTGGAGAAATGATGTTTGATATGGAACTCTTCACATAAATGGCATACTTCTTGGTTCTTGAATGGGTGGCCATTGTCTATGATTATAGATTGGGGTACACCATACCGACAAATTATATAGTTTACAATAAACTTAGATATTTGCGTGTCGGTGATGTAGGTCATGGGAATAGCTTCGATCCATTTGGTGAAGTATTCAGTGGTGGTTATGATGAATTTATGACCATTGGATGATGGAGGGTGTATCTTACCTATGAGGTCAAGTCCCCATTGGGAAAAAGGCCATGGTGATGTAATCAGATGAAGCTCCTATGCTAGTGCTCTTGTCAAATCTCCATGTATTTGACACTGTTTACATTTCTTTACAAAGATATATTATTCTTTCTCCATTGTAGGACAATAATAACCTAGTATCATAATATTATGGGCTAAAGTAGGACCACTCGAATGGGATTTGTATATACCCTCATGCACCGCTCACAAAGTTGTTTGTGCTTCCTCAACATTGAGACATCTCATTAGGGTATTATCTAAGGTACATATCTATAGTGTTTCTCCAATGATGGTGTACTTAGCTGACTTACAGATGAAGGTTCGACATTGGTTATTTGACAAGTCTAGAGGTAAGGTTTGGTCAATTAGGTAGTCAAATATGTCTTTATACCAAGGGGATGTAGGACCAACAATGGTACACACCATCATAGTATCGAGGACATCATAGGTGGGGACCAAAATCTATTCAACCAAAAACTCAAACTTAGGGACATTACTCAGAATATTCGACAAGGAACCCACAGTTGCCATAGCATCTACAACCCTATTATGAATCTGTGGTATTTGTTGAGAGGTAATGTCATTGAAGTACTGTTTGAAACTATCATCCATATACTTGTAAGGGGAAAGCTTCGCATCCTTAGTCTCGTAATCATCATTTGCTTTCTGGATTACTAGCTGAGAATCGCCAAAAACATGTAGACTCTTAATATTCCACTGAGCTGCCATTTTTAATCTTGTCACTAAGTCTTCATATTCTGCTATGTTTTTTGTACAAGGGAAAGAAATCTTGAATTATTTAGGAATGGTATCACCTTGAGGTGTAATAAATAGTATACCTTCTCCTAAACCATGATTTGTATGTGACCCATCAAAGTATAATTTCCATTCAGTTTTAATGTCAATGTTGAAGAGAAATTCATCAGGAAAATTTGCCACTAAAGGATGGTCTTCCTTCATAGGTGCATCGGCTAATTGATCTACAATCACCTGTCCTTGTATAGCCTTCCTCTCAACATATTGGACTTCATACTCACTAAGTATCATAACCCATTTAGCCAATCGGCCTGTTAATGTTGCTTTACTAAGGAGGGTACTTGAGGGGATCAATCTTTGCAACCTACATTGTTTGGCGATTGAGCATATAGTCCCGAAGTTTTTGGGTAGCAAAGAATACCACAAGATAGGCATGTTCAATGTTGTTGTAATTTAATTCATATCCTACTAGGGTATGACTGATGTAATAGACTACTCTTTCATGACCTTGATCATCATTTTGTGCGAGAAGAGCTCCTAATGCCGACTGAGTTGCTGAAATGTATAGTATCAATAGTTTTCCATCTATAGGTGGAATTAAGACTGGTGGAGTGAGAAAATAGTCTTTGATTTGTTGGAATGCTTCCTAACATTTAGGTTTCCACACAAATGGTACTCCTTTCTTGAGTAAATATTGAAATGGGTGTATTTTATCTGCCAGTTGTACTATGAAATGCCTGATTGATTGTAATCTCCCCTGTAGGGTTCTGAGTTGACCAATGGTGACTAGAGGAGGCATTTCTATGATACCTCTTACCTTCTCTCGATCTACTTTAGTTCCTCTTCTAGATATGATATACCCTAGAGGTTTCCCTTATTTTACTCCAAAGACACACTTCTTTAGATTTAGTCTGAAATTGTAATTCTCTAGCCTCTTAAATATCTTGTCTAGAACCTTCAAGTTATCCTCCCTTGCTTTTGATTTATCTATAATTTCATCTACATAACCTTCCATGAGAGTGTGTACAAAGTCATGAAAAATTGTAGTCATTGCCTATTGATAGGTAGCTCCTGCGTTCTTAAGCCCAAAAGGCATAACATTCCAACAGTATGTGCCCCATGGAAATGTGAAAGTTGTCTTGTGTTGGTCTTCAGCTACTATTTTGATTTGGTTATATCCAAAGAAACCATCCATGAGGGATAGCATCTTGTATCCGGCTATAAGATCTACTATCATGTTGATATTCGGCAAAGGAAAGTCATCCTTAGGAAATGCCTTGTTGATGTCTCTAAAGTCTGTGCAAATGTGAATGCCCCTAGTTGGTTTAGTCATGGGGACAAGATTTTATATCCAATCTGCATAGTCTATTGTCCTTATGAATCCTACATCCAAGAGTTTCTTAAGTTCCGCCTTTACCAATAGAGCAATTTGCAGATGCATTTTCCTTAACTTCAGTTTGACTAGCTTAATACCTAGCTGTAGTGGTAAATGGTGCAATATTAGGTTTGGATCCTACCCAAGCATGTCATCATATGACTGTGCAAATTTTATCTATTTCTTTTTGAAGAAGTCCTTAAACTCAGGTTTTTCTTTCTCTATTAAAGAGGCTGCAAAATATACCATCCGAGGATTCTCTCCTATACCTATGTTGACTTCAACGAACTCTTCTACTAGCATTGGTCACTTTTCCTATTCGATGGGGAGAATATTTAAACATCTATCCTTGGGTGCCTCTAAGAGGTTTTCTCCGTAGAATACGTCCATTATTTTGACTATTTCTTCATCCAAAGGTGCCTTTCAGTTTTCACCTAGGGACTCATCATTTTTCTTTTCATTGTCCTTTTTCTTTTTATTCTCATTTTTGTGACTAGAGGTGTAAATAGACTCCCCAAAATATGCTTTGTCATCCAAGTTTATGGTAAAACTAGCTTTATGATCCCTTCTTGGTATGCCTTCTCTAAGTTCCATGAACTCAACAATTGCTTCATCATTCTCGAATGTATCTATGATGGGTGTACCTTGTTGATCCCAGTCGATAAGTTTGGGATATATGAGAGGCATGTCATCATCAGATTTATTAAAGGTAGCTGCTGATAAGGTGAATATAGAATGGTTGACATGATCACAAAAGTTTTGGACTAACTCCTTCTTGTTCCTCTTCCTATAGGTAGGTATATTCTGTTGTGGGACTATTATAAGGGCCGAGTCATTAGAAGATGGTTTCATAGGTGCCCAAGATGCACGATCAAGGGTTTCCCAATAATAGTTCTTTTTCCATTCTTCTTTGGACAAGTGTTTCCTATGACGGGGACTACATGGTTTTGGTACAGGTTTTATCTTTAGGTCCAATTCTCCAAATAGAGCATCTATGTTCATGGTACTGGTAGAGGAAAGGGAATCCCATTCACAATCACTTGAGTCAGGGGATTCATCGTAAATTGGAGGTTTTTCACAAACTGGGGGAAGTGGTCCATGAGATATCTCGATGTCTACAAAAGCACTCACTTCCTCTTGAAATGGTGACGAAGTACTAGGAAACCCAATTCTAAGCGGTTGAAACCCTAGCCCTAGGTATTTTGGTCATGGTGAGACAATGATCGGTTTCATCC
Source organism: Sequoiadendron giganteum (assembly GCA_007115665.2). Classification (NCBI taxonomy): domain Eukaryota; kingdom Viridiplantae; phylum Streptophyta; class Pinopsida; order Cupressales; family Cupressaceae; genus Sequoiadendron; species Sequoiadendron giganteum. Next base: position 671,118,373 of record CM021103.1, on the reverse strand, counting down.
TTCCATTTTGATGTAGTCCTAACCCACTGTGTCCATTATAGCCTTCATTTTAGATAATCTTAAAGCCTTTTCCATATTGGTCCTTAGCTATTTGAATAGATGGCGAGGGGTATTCATTGTCTTCTTGGTACAACCAGGAGTTAATATCACCTTGATCCACAATTTCTTCACTTAACTCTCCCCATTTGGTCAATTTCATTATAGGGGGAACAGGAATGTGACGACTGACTATCTTCTATCTACCATGGGTAAGCCATATGCCTTAGGTGGAATTAGATGACTAACATAGTATGATGCCTTTATGTGATATTCGCCACTACCCTTGTCTTGGATCTTGACCTTAGGAGTGGATGATGGTGGTTTGAATGAAATGGACTTCGTAAGATGTGATGGGTCAACGTATAGGGATAAGGTGGATGATGAAGCTTCTTGGTTAACTGGTACTTTTCATTGTGGAATTTCCCTTAGGCTTGTACAATACTGAAAAGGATCTGGATCACCATCAATCATGATCTCAGTGCCATTATATGAGAATTTAAGACATTGGTGATATGTTGAAGGTACATATTTCATTGTGTGTATCCAAGGTCTACCTAACAACAAGTTGTATGGAAGGGTGAGATCCAAGACTTGGAAGCTGGTGTTCATGATTGCTGGGCCAATTCTGATAGGGAGTGTGACAAATCCTTTGGATGATCTTTCCTCATCATCTTAAGCCTTGATGACTATACTCTTAGATGTGTCTATGCAGTCTTCTGAGAATCCTAATGCCTTAACCAATTTTAGGGTACATAGGTTCAAACATGCTCCTCCATCTAACAAGACTCGTCTAACCTTGGTTTGACGGACTAGGACTTTAAGATGTAATGGGTCATTATGATCAGACTTTTCAATTGAGTAATCTTATTGGTAAAATGTGGCATGATGCGAGTTGGTTAAATATCCCACCATTTCTTTGAAACGATTGACATATAAGTCTATAGCAACAATTATGTTCTGTAAAGCTTTGTCAAGAATAGCTCGATGCTTAGGTGATAAAGTCAACAATTCCAAGATAGATATTTGCACAGGGGTTTTGCTCAGTTGATCCAGGAGGTTGTACTTAAACTTGGAAGTTTGCATAGGTGGCTTAGAAGAAGGACCTGGAATAGTAATCTTAGTTCTGCATGTGTTTACATCACATTTTGGGTGCTTCTTAATGATGATGGTATTAATGTTTTCATTTGCGGCTCAAAGGTGATTTATGATCGTTCCTTTACCATAGTCATACTTGGTATTGGTATAATTGGCTGATGAATTATTCTTGGGTGCTGAACTAGAGTATTTTCAGTTTGTGTGGTCATGTAATGGGTCTATGAAGACCTTATGATCACCGTTCTTGGTATTTTTCTGCCCATTGACCTCTATGGTTCCATTTTCAACAAAGGCTTGTATAATATTCTTCAGTTGGCAACATTGTTGTAGGTTGTGTCCTTTCATTAGATGATAGTCACAATAGGAATTGTCATCCCACCATGAATGTTTAAATTATCCAGGATCATACTCTCTTGGTTCCAAATGACATTATGTTTAATCAATTCTTTCAAAATTGTTTCGATTGGTTGTCCTAAAGGTGTAAATTCACATTTAGGAAATCTTCTTTAAGGTCATTGTTACTGTGAATTTTGGACATAATTGGTTGTTTGATCTAGAATATTCATCATGTCTTGATTGGATTTGTAACCTCTAAGTGTGATAACTAGTCCCATATGTATGTTTTTAGCATCAACAATGTCGTCATTCATAACATTTTTGTTTCTAGACCATAATTTGTTTCTATCATTTGGTGCGTTTTGATGTTGGACAACTGGGTTCTTGCCTAGTACTTTTATTCCTCCTTTGTCAATAAGGCCTTTTTTCAAGGATGATTCCCTTTTGTACCAAGTCCAAGAATGAAGTATAATAGTGTACCCTTAAGTCACTTCACAGTTTTGGATTGATGTTTTCTAGGAATATCGTGACCTTCTGCTTTTCTAGTATTTCAACTAGACATCTACTAGCTAGACTTCTCCATCTCTAGAAGAAAGTAGTGAAAGTTTCACCATATTCTTGTCTTTTGTGGCACAGGGCTGCTATGGTTAGTTCATTATCTATGTTAAAGGAAAAATTTTCAGCAAACTTCTTAGCTAATTCACCCCAAGATCTTATACCATATGGTAATTTAGAAAACCATTCCAGTCCTATCTCGACAAGAGTTCGTGGAAATAGTCTCATCAAGTATGTGGGGTCATATGATATGTCCATGCATGCCATTGAGAATTCTCTAATGTGTTCCAAAGGATTCTTTCTCCCATTATACTTAGGAAAAATCGGTATAATGTATCCATGGGGAAAGGTGTCATATAAAGCGCTTTGTCAAATGGACATGGACATAGGTCTTGCGCTGAGATAGTTCATTTGCTTGACATAGACATGTTGTCCATCTATTGTTGAAGAGTTTGCATTTGGTTTTGAAGGACATCTATTTGTGTCAAGGACATGTTTTTTGCATTGTTTGGGTCAATGTAGGTGTTCTGAAATGCCATGTTTTGTGATGGGTTGTGATTTGGCAAGGGAATATATCCTGTTAGAATGTTTTGATTTGGTATAGGTATATTACCTGTTTGTATGTTTTGATTTGGTATAGGAATATTTCCTATCTGAATGGTCTGATTTGGTATAGGAATATTTCTTGTCTGAATGGTTTGATTTGGTATAGGAATATTACCTATTTGTATGTTTTTATTTGGTATAGGAATCCTCATGCCAACTTTGGATCTCTTACGAGTAGTGTTGGTGCCAAAGGGGTTGGAGGAAGTTGCTCCCATAGTAAATTGTAAACCTTGTGTTGCGTTGAAAGGGATTGTGCTTACAATTGACAATGTTTGAGTAGATACGCTAGTTGGTATCGCTGTGGTAATTTGGGGAATAGAAACACTTGACGTGACATTTTGTGTTTGTTGAATCATTGGTGTTTACAAAGTATGAATATCAAATCCTATTGGTAGTTTAGCACCTTCTGCTAGCAACTTTGCTAGATATCGTTGGGGATCATTTGCCAAACATTCATCCATAAAGGATGCAAATTCAAGATCTTGTACTACTGCATCTATGTCCTCAATGTAAATTTGTCCATCTATGTGTCTAGTGATGTGTTTTTCAAGCAAAGGTCTGTGTGGTCTCTCACTTCCTGATGGTTGATTTCCGAATGGATTGATGAATTTGTTGGGGTCTATCATTGCTTTTTGTTTCTTTTGAGACCTTTTTTCGACATGAAAAGTTGCTAAAAAAAAGGGGGTAATACAGACTATGTCTAAAAACTGATATGTCCTATTTCTATGTTTTTTGGATTTTTGACAATAAATGATGTTGCTAAAGTGATTTCTAAAAAGACGTATACTAAGATGACATATGATAGGACGGACAATATGCAAAATATCGAGTAGACTATGATGATAAATGAGTCGAAGATAGGTATAACCTACCACCTATGGAATAAATTCATGCAATAATTTGTGTTTGACCAAGGAACCTGATTGTAGGACAAGGATAATTGACAAGATGAATCTTCCAAACTAGACTGTTGAGCTGAAAAGATTCACTAATAGGACTAAAGTGACTAGGTTCAATGATTGTGACAAATCAGAACATGAATGTTTCCAATGATGAGGAAAGTTATCTATTCTGTGATATGCAATTTCCTAGGAAATATCTATATGCATGCAACTTAGGATGACTATGACTAAGACATTGACTATGACTAAGACATATATGACACCTAATGATGCAAGGTTTTTGAGAAAAAAATTATTAGTTTCTATCCAAGGTTGATCTTAAGAACTAGAAGAAAAAGTGACAGTGATGTTTTGGACTCAGTTTGTGGTTTTTCGAAGTTTTTGTTGACAGTCAAATGCAGTTCACCTAACAGTTGCAGTTCAAATTTTGATAGATGTGGTTTACTATTGTGCATGCAGTGTTTGCTATGAAAAATGTGGTTTTTCAATACATATGCGGTTTTTCTGAAAGATGTGGTGTTCTCTATGATAAATACGGTTTTGCAATACACATGCGGTTCTAAATATGGACTCTGTAAACCTAAATTTTTTGATAGACACTTGCGGCTTGAAACTTGACAAATGTGGCTTGCATGCACACATGAGACTCAAAATGTGATAGTTGTGGCTCATAATACCCAGACTGTGGAAAATAAACTTTTTTGACAGACACATGCGGTGTTTCCCCTAACAAATGCGACTCTCTAAGACAGATGTGGTGTTAAAACTGATAGTTGTGACTCATGTTTTGACAGTTGAAGTTTTCTAGAAAGTTGTTTTGACTGAATCTATTTTTTTTTAATCAAGATTTTTGACAAATACAACAAAAAAAAGCACAAAAATCAATGAATTTTGAATTTGTGATTATAGAACTGTTAAGACTCGAAAAAATTTACAACCTAGGCTTTTTGGACAATACTTGTTGAGTTCTTACTTGGATTTCTCCAACTATGCATATTTATGGCAAATGACTAGTAGCTTGACCCCACTGGCTCCCCTCCATGACACTCACTTATACGGGGTAGTCAAGCTACTGTACCCATGAAACTCCCATGGCATACATCTCATCTCCACACATAAACTATAAGAATGTAAGACAACTTCACAGGGCCGACCCTGCTGCACCAACAAGTAGGTAGGATTTTGGTAAATCTACAACAAGGTGTTTAATAAGGGCATTCCATTCATGGGGCACTATCAAACATTGGCGAGAGTCCATTTCTGTCCATCTCATTGGAATAGTGAGCGTGATTTCTAGGCTTTCTCTAGAAATCCATTTTTATATACTAGGTGGAAGTCGCTCGCTAAAGCATGTTACCGGTCTGAGTCATCTTGGGGTGAGTACTTTTTCCCACCAAGGCAGGCCCAGGTGCTACAGTCAGTAACCATTTCTCTTACACCCAGGATCACATGACTATGCAAGGGGAGAGGATACTCCGATATACTAAATCATAAAGGGTGATAAATATGTGGAACGCACCAGACAAAGAAGACAATGATTCTTTTTATTCCAAATAAAAGTTATCTATCTACCAAATAGAAAGCTTGCTAAATAAATAAAGACAAAGGCATTAGGTCCTACATGCAAATTGATCAGTAGTTATTTGTTCTTATCTTTGGCTTTCATCTTGCAGAAAATATTGTCTTTGGTTTTTATTGTCTTCTATGCTTCATCCTACAAACACTATTTTATTCCCTCTTAACACAGCTGAAACAAACATTAGCAAAAATGAAAATCACACAAAATCGATAAAAAGAAAACGTGGATGTACGGAAGTCAATAAAAAAAGTGAAAAATATTTACTAGCCCATAGATGCAACATGGGTTTAAAAATGGATGCGGTTCATGTTTGAAAGTTGGTCGTAGGTTGAATTTTTGATAGTTGGATGTGGTTCAAGGTGTCTTGAATGTAGTGCAAAATGGCATATGCGTCACTATTTTTAGCAAATGCAGCTCATAATATAGATGCGTTGGTGTGTTGAACAGATGCGGTGCGCCAGACGAAAAACTTGTAGAAAAAAAAAAACAAAAAAACAGAAAGACTAAAAGATGTGTGAATTTTGAAGCGTGTTCACATTGGGTTCACCAAATGCAACATAGACTAAAATTTGGAATAAGATATCTACAACTAGGATAAATGATGTTAATCCTAATCTAAATCAATATTAATCTAAATCAAACAACAAAGAATGAATAAGTAAACATAATAAACTAAAAAAATTAATGGAAAGCTCTCACCAAATATGCATTCACCCCTTCGAATTATCTTGATTTCTCTTCTGCATTTTTCCTTTTCAATATTCTTGCCCTTAGATTTTTATGTTTGAATGAAAGCATAACTTCATCGAATGTCTAAGAAAAATATGAAAGATAAGTTTCTTCTCAAAAGTGTATGATTTCAGGAGGAGGAAAAATGATAATGACAGGCCACTTTATGGATTTTGGGTTTTCGAACGATCGGCTCAGATTGAAAAAGAAATCGATAGACGAGATTGATGAATTACATGCAATGTGAATTTTGTCTCAAATAGAACATGAGTTAGAACATGATTCAGAAAAGACTGCAGGATAAAGACTAAGTTAGAACGAGAACTTAATCTCGAGCTAAGAGTCTTCGAAAACAAAAGAGATAGACTTTGTATGTCAAAGACAAAGTTAGAAGTCTAAGAATAATGCATTCGAAAGAAAACATGAGTTAATTAATTAAATAAAGATATTTAATTAATAAAACAGATCATGCATATGAGTTGGAACTAGTTAACTGAGTAGTTGTGATGGAGAGTTCTCTCGTAGAGATAATGAGGTGTTAAATTCAGAGATAACTGGATAATTATAAATAGATCTCGAGTCAGAAGGTGAGTGAAGGTTTGGTCAACTAATTGATAGAAGAATGTGACATAAATAACTAAATATAAATTAAATGTTAATTTAATTCAACATTAAAAAATAAGAGACTTTAATTAAATAAATAAAGATAATTTATTTAATTTGACTTTTGAAAAGGATCAAATGAATAATTAAATAAAGATATTTAGTTATAGTTGAAATATGATAAAGGGGTAATTAAATAATAAATAATTTAATTGATAGATAAAGGGGGTTTAATTAAAGAATACATATTTAATTAAATATGAAGAATTAATTAGTTAGCGACATAATTAAACAAATATGATTTATTTAATTAATCAAGTTGAATAAAGGTTATTTATGAATTAATGAATTAATTAAAAAGGGGTATTTAATTAATAGAGGAAATATGTGTTAGAAAAGGTAATTAAATAATAAACATTATTTAATCATGTCAACGGACTATAGAAAATTATGTCGAATGTGTACTCGCAAGCCTAGACCAATTTTTGGTGTCTACAGTTTATTTGGTTCTTCATTGTACTATGTGACTGACTTAGGTTGGTGCGCATTGAAATTTTTTCATGAATTGGGCCGACAATTATAATTTATTCTTTATTTGTGGCTGACAGAGTTGTTGATGTAAATTCATTTAGCAAATATATAAGAGCATCTATTTCTTCATTTTTGAGAGTGATTGTGTGTGTGCTGTATGCTCAATGAATGCATGTGAAATGTGCGAATAAAGATCATATCATTTGATTTTAGATTAGAGTGTGAAGAAGATTGAGCGAAGTGTCAAGAAGTGTTTATGTGCCTAACTAGAACTGAAATCAAGCTTTTGTAGAAGCTAATTTCTTAGTTCAACCTCATTAGGTGGATTTAATCTTATTGTTTTATGTAAGGTAGTGAGACTTCCCTTTGAGCAGTGAGCTCTAGGCAGTGTGCCTGAATGGATGTGAATTCCTTATTCATCTTTTGTTATACTTCTAATAGGGTATAATATTGTATCCACCTTGGTTTTTCCCCTAACAGGGTTTCCACGTATAAAATATTGGCATTCATGTGTCTTTGATGTGCTGTTGAATTATGCTTTCACTATTAATTATGAGATCTAAGATTATAGGTTGATTAAGGTTGAATACGTTTAAATTTTGTATCAACTGATTCATGCCCCCTCTCAGTTGTGTATCATTTTTTGCCGACATCTTCATCTTCTTCATTGAAAGGTATTGTATACTTCTCCTAACAATGTACATAGAGGTCATGGACTGGGTTGTGATGCTCATAAACCTTCACAACACTTAGGGGTATGACGATTAGAGGTTACAAGGAAAAATCCTAAACACCAATGAATGAGTAGATGTTGGTTCATGTCGGGTTCACCAAAAATGTAAGAGAGGTGGACCAACCATGTCAAGGCCCCAAGTTAGGGAGGGCTGAGAGAAAAAGTCTGCCCTAACTTACCTCAACTTAAGGGAGTGTTAGGAAAATTGGGACAAGAATGATGAGGATTATGAGATCCTTCGATTACTTTGTAGACCCAACACTCAAAATGGGGCTAGATGAATCAGTTTTTGGGGTCAACACTATGTCTTAGGTAGCTATTTTATAGAAGAAAAAAGTGGGGATCTGGGACACCAGTGCAACATGCTGGCATCTCTTAGGTGCATTGGCATTTGTATGACCAAAGGACTCAAGAGACAAGGTTGGACTCAGGAAAACAAACTAAAAACCCATCTAGTTTCTTTCAAAAGGAAAAAATGACATTATTAAATAGACAAGATATCCACGAATATGATAAAGTCAATAAGCAAGAGTAAGGATAGCAAGAATAATCTCACAAAAGTGCTCATTCACCAGCTAGCTCCAAGAATGCTTCCACCTGCACACAAGAGAGAGGAAATTTTTTGGTGGGTTGTATAGGGGTCTGCCTTAGTCACACCCCCATTTTGGTGTTTCTACCTCCATGGATAGCCAATGTAATGATAATGGAAAATAAATACAATTAATCAAGAAATGAAATAAAGAACACAAAAGCACTACAAAGCAGTGTTATGCTACTCAACCAAATCATATAGGAGAGGAGTAGAAAGATTACCACCTCCACCAAGATCTCACTAGCTATTGTGGGAGAAAATGAGAGGACTCGAGGCTCTATTACAATGGTGTTGGTTCCACACTTGCTCTATGGAGTTGATGAAGTGTTGATGTTGCTACTATGGAGCACAAACATGTTGCTTGAGGGTGATGGATTGAATGCTTAAAGCTTGAATGAATCATGAAGAGCGTCTGAAGAGATTGTGAAGAGATGAAATGGATGAAGAAGAGGTGAATTTTAAGTAGAGATGAAGGAAAATTATGATATTTAGGTCAGTTTGTCAAAGGGGGTGTTACAATTTGACTTCCAATGGGAAGTGTAACACCTCTATTGGCTCCATACATGGAAATCTTCTAGAGACATAAGTGTGCCACGTGAATGTCTGTGCACTACATGGGTGTCTCTAATAGTTATTCCTCTTGTGAAACGCAAAATAGGTGCCAAGTGAAATGATGATAGAGGGCGTATGTGGAATTTCACCTTCAAATTTGGTTTTCTAAGGTGAGGATGTGTAAATAGGGATTTTGTGTAAGGGGTGTAAATTCTCTCTTATACATTACCGGTTTTTCAAAGGAGAACCAACATTAAGTAAATGAAATTAATATTCAAATTAAAATGGTTTATGAGTGTCCTTGAAATATAGGCGAGGACCCATTCAGCCATGGGTGAATGGGTCCCCTTTATGTGCTAGGACCCATTGTAAAATATGTTTTTGGCAGCCTTTTACTAATCCAAATTTGAATCGTAAGTGTTAGCTTTTGGAATCTATTTTTTAGGAAATTAGATAAAGAAATATAAATAAATTGTTATTTTATCATTTGATATCCATTTAGGATTAAGGAAAATTTCAAGAGAAAATTATACTATTGTCAAGATCATTTAAGAGAAACATTATTATACATTTATAACAACAATCAAGATTGCAACATTATGTCCAATTTAAGGTGTGTTAATGTTGTCTTGTGAAGGCTAACAAGCATTGTAGGTTTTCATACATTTCAAGCATTCAAGTGTTCAAGAAAATCAAGAAAAGAAAGATCCAATTCCTTTGGAGAGATGTGCATGACTTCAGTCCTTCAAGCAATCCATTGAAGAGTGGTGACTTGCAGCAAGTGTTCATTCATCATTTCATTTTGTTTTATTATATTTTTAGTGAATAGGTGAATATTGGGTTATATGACTCTCTTTCACCTTTAGGGTTTAGAACCTAATGGGAGAGACAATATTCACACTATTCCCTCAAGAACAAACCCTCAAGATCTCAATGCAAAGGAGATTGAAATATTGCAAAGATATTGTCCTAGGGGCTGAATGAGATCTAATGAGGGGTTCACCACCAAGTTTAGACTTGGAAAAGACAATGCAATGCAAGTTGTAAGACAAAAACCTAATTTACTACAATGACTTATAAAATGCCTTAGAAATGTAAGAAAAATAGTATAGAAAAGTAGAAAAGTAACTAATGTGCACCTAGAAACCTTGAAGTGACTGGAAACAACTTTGAAATTTTAGAAATTTTGACTTTTTGACCAACTATGACTCATTCACCAACCTAGGTGAATCAATCCCAGATTTGATTTTTTGTACGGGATTCTATTTCGAGAAAAAGGGTTATCAAAATCTATGTAAACATATCTAACCAACATTTCTAGTGGGAATCATTCACCACTCTTCACAAATCAGTCCCTTTCCTCTTTTTTGGAAGTTGAAAGTTCAGATCTACTCTTCAACACTTGCCCTTTCCTTCCAATTTGAGTACTAGATCCAAACCTACAAAAAAACCTCCAAAATAGAATTCAAATTGATTTTCTAATGGGGGGTTTTCCTTGGTCAAACCACTAGTTTGGTAGTTAAACCTTGATGAAAATAATGAAATGTGCATGAAAATCCTAGCCTTAAGTGTGTCTAAGACTAAGAAATATGAAACATGATGTAACCCTATTCTAATCTGCAAGAATATGATGCAATAATGGAAATATAGAGATGAATGACTCAGTTGTGGTGATCTCTAATCACCCAAAATGAATCCTAATGATGATTGTACCTTCCTTAGGATGAATGTAGAGTTATAATGGAGGATGGAATCACTTAGGAAACACGTCTTTAGGCTTGGCTTGATGGCTAGTTGCATCTCTCCAACTTAGAATCCATCATGATTCACCATAGACAACCATGATCAAACCTTGAAAATGCTAGATCTTGAATGAAAGTGAGCTTGAAGACCTGCAAAAAAACTTTAATGCTACTCCAAAGCTTCAACTTCACTTGCTCTTGAAACTTGAATGCTCTTGCGAAAGATTCTCAACACTTGACTCTTGAATTTTCTCTTGAAAATTCTTGCTCAAATTTTTAAGAGATGAGAAGAATGACTTGGAAACTTGTTTTTATAGGCATCAACACCTAATTGACCATTATTTAGATCTCAAACGTTGATATCCACAAAAAATTTAAATTAAATTGGTGAATTTCCCAATCAAAATTGAAAAAGACCCCAAATGGGACTCATTCACCGCCCTTGGCAAATGGGTGCCACCTAAGGGGACTCATTCACCCAAGGTGGTGAATGAGTCTCACTTTAGCTTTTTGAGGTGGGTTTTCAAGATTTTTAGGATTTGGAGTGATTTTATGGGGTTTTTGAGTGAAATGAGCCTCAAGATATGAAATAATGGGTCTTAGAGCCTACAAATGATTATTGGAAGGATAATTAATGCAAGGGTGCCAAAATAGGTCCAAATTAAGTATGAAATTGCCTTCCTTTCAAGAGTGTACAATTTTATATACTACATTTAGCAAGTTTTAATTGTCAAATTGGGGTTTGACCAAGCCAAAACCACATACAAACAAAAAAAAACATTTTTTCCTCTTTGTGTATATGTAGATTATAGGTTGAAGAAGCATTGAAGAGATATTGTAGAGAAATTTTTCATTCTTGCATTTGTTGTCATCATTCTTGCTAAGACATAGAAACCAAGTTGCAAAATTGATTTCCATCATTTTGATAAATTTGCAAGTGGAAATCAACATCTCAAATCTACCTAAAAGGACTATAAAAAGTGATTTTAGAAGCCATATCAAGGACCCATTCACCAAGGGGTGAATCAATTCCTCTACACACATTAGAATTAACTTTTTGTGATAGGTACATATTCTCATACATCTCCTAGATCTACCTACAAAGTGTTATTACGGTTTGTACATCTTCAAGAATCTACAATTTACATACAATAGGTTGTATACTTCATTTAGTTTCATTATTTAAAATCATTCCTAATTATTTTCTATCCTTAAAGAATCCACCAACCTAGGTCTAGTTGACACACCTTTGAGGTTGAAATTCAATTTCACACTATGTTTCGGTCCCTTAATTTATTGGACTTAATTAATCTTATAATTTTCCAAATTATGCATTCTTAAGCCTTATTATTCCTATTGTCAATTAGATTTGTACCCATCTAAAATGAAAATTCAACCTTCTTAGGTTGTGGGTAATCTATAATGAGAATGAACCTCTAGAGAAAGTTGAATTCTGTTTTCATAATCACCTATGCTATTGAATGGTAGAGGAAGGAGTTAGAAGATAAAATTGTAGTTTAAATCCTAAAATCTAAGATGAATTACCAACAATAAGAAGATTTTGATAATTATTCACTCTCAACACTCTTTAAGATTTAATTCTCACAATCTCACATAATACATATGACTCATCAGTATTTTGCATAAAGGGTCATAGAATAAACACAAGACACAACTTGAATCAAAATGTAACTCTTGCAAACACATCACAATAACAAGACATAAGAATTATTTGATAGGTTGAATCACAAAACATATCAAATTATTATTGCAAAGAGTAGACAAGAAGTGAGGAAGGAAAATACTATTATTATTGAATGAAGGAATGAAACTATCAAAATCTGAGTATAAAATTAGTATACAAGACTCTCTGAGTGATTAGGAGAGCAAGAGACTATCTATCTGAATCCTTGAGAAATTAAAATTTATCAAACTTATAGCCATTAAGTGACCCTAGTAGTGCAAAATAAAAAAATCAGGCCTACTACTTCTCAAAAAAGCAATTCATTCTACATTTTCGAGCTCAAGAAAAAGGCTTGAAAAGAAGGCTTCAAGCAGCTCCAAAAATCACCAAAAGGATAGAAATTTACCATCTCAGAAGAATCAATCCAGAAAATCCTCAAAATTAGGTGCAAACAGCTAGAAACTAAAAATGGAAACATCAGTTTTCCTCCCTTTTCCAATTTTTCCCAGAAGAAAAATCAAATCCAAAAAAGATCTTGGCCACCTTTTCTCTGTTTTAACTGCATAAATATCAAATATTTAAAAGCAATTTATAAGATATTTCTTTAAATACTGATTTACATGATTTGCAGCTTTATTACAAAAATCAATCTCATCTTTATCTCATGCTTCATTCTCTTAATTCGCTCCTTATCCTTATTTTGTGTAATTAAGATTTTGGAAAAATCTTTACAAAAAATAAACAATCTTTTAATGCTCCTATTACAATTGATTTTTCTTTAAAAAATCATAAAACTACTAGAGGGAATATTTACTCAAAAATATAACTTGATTTCTATAAAATCAATAAAAGACCTCAGGCATACTAAACATTTTGTTATTCGAACACCTAAGGCACATGAAGGTTTTGTTTGATTTTCTTTAAAATCATTAAAAATGCCTAAGGCATTGGTCGACCTAGGCAAAAACACTCACAAGGCATTAAAGTGGAATTTGGTTTTTAAAATGAATGTGATTAAAATCACATTCAAATTAGGGCATGGGAAACCCTAGCACCAAAACTAACCCCACCCTAAGAATTCAGCCTCATTTCATTCAGCCGACTTGGATAAGAGGCTCCAGAAGTCACCACCATGGGAGGGCTAGGGTTTTGAATTCGAGCTTGATCATTCAAGCCACTTTCATGTCGAATTTCGGTGCATCCTTCTCTACATTTGATGGTGAGTTTTTTGTTTGGATTTTGATGTCCTTTTTCCTTCATTCGAATGAGAAAAATGGGCCTTTAGGCCGTGGCCATGACTGGTTATGATGCACTTTTGTGTTTTTTCTATGTCAATATCCCTTGCCATTCTCTGTGACTACCATTGGAGAGTTTGTTCAAGCTCTTTGGAGGCTCTAGCCACAGACTTGGGCGAGCTCCTTCTACACTCATAGCCATGATAACTTCTATGTTTTGCTTATGATGCATTTCCCTCTTAAATAAAATCTTTATTCAAGCTTTTCTTTAAAAAAATGAAGTTTTGTAGAAGAAATTTGAGCTTGGCCATTTATGGGCCATGACTATGTTGTGTACATTCTTTTATTTCTACAAAAACCATCCTTCTAGGCTTGACCCATGATGTACAAATGTATGGAATTTACGTAGAATAAACAATCTAGAGAAATCTATGCATTTTGTTTTTTCTTCAAGGCTTTGTAGACCCTTCATGGCCATGGCCATTAGCTTTAACATTTCCATTTCATGAAAGCTCACAAGCTTGAAAACTTATCATTTCTCTAGTATTTGGTTTTAAGCTCAAAACCCCAAGTGGGTTTTCTTGGTAGAGAAAGAAAACTTCCTCTTGGGCAGTGGCCATGAGAGTGCCAACTAGGGTTTCAATGTATTTTAATTTCTCATACTTTCTATTGCATATGCACAAGCAACTTGTCACTTCATTTTCTGAGTTTATAAACCCATTATGGCCACAACCATTAGCTCATTATCTTCACTTGACACTGGCATGGTCCACTAGTAATGAGCTCCAAAACACTTGATTTTCTCTATATTTGTGTCTAGAACACAATACCCTAAATGGATATCACCACTTGTGAGAGAAAATTACTTTGAGGCCGCGGCCATGAGAGTTTACATATGTCCATTTGTCATTTGGTTATGAGCTCAAAATACCTTTATTTATGCATTTTAAAGCTTTTAATATAAACCAATGTGGATTCTTCTTTCTAGCTTGAACTGGGAATTTTGCACTTGTCTCCATTATGAAACCCTAACTCACTGGAAAGAGAAAAAATGATTCAATTTTTTCCAAGCTCAAACACATATTATTGTAGTTTCAAATTCTTGCTCTCACAATTCAAATTTTATTAACTTGGAGATCATTCTTATTGGAAAAACTGTTTTCCTTTGTACTCTTTGTGAACTCCTAAACCTGCAAGAGCACAAAGATGTCAAACATTGTTAGTGTTAGATCAAAATGCATGCAAAAATTTGAAGGATTCCCCATGAAATCCACCTATTTAAACTAAAATTAGGAAAATGAAGAACATAAAGCATGAAACTTGAGCTAAATCCTAATTAAGCCAATAAGTTAAAGATCTTATGGGGGAATTGGTGCCAATGGTGTGTTGCAATTGGCCCTTTCCCAATTCCTATGGTTGCAATGTGGATTGATGAAGAAATGGTCAAATCTCTAAAGAGATTTGAGCATAACCTTGGTGCAAATGTGAAAATGATAGGAATGTATGGATGAAAAAAGAAAAATCAGTTCTCAGTAGAAGAGAGTAACTTTGCATATGAGTTGTGGATGAAGATTGAGGAGTAGAGTCTTCAATTTATAGATTCAAATCTTGGAAGAGATAGTGGAAATAAGCAATGTGGGACAAAAGATAGTCCAATGGCATTGTGCCACTTGTCCAAATGTGATTGGATGAGGAATGTGCAAGTTTTGGCCAATGTGCCAATAAATGCAATTAGGTGGTATTTCAAATTTGAGAAATGACATGTTGAAGAGGGAAAAGGAAAGAATTTAATGTCACTTTCCTCAAGGTCCAGGACATGTAAGAGGCTTTAAATGCCTTGTTGGAAGGACCAAGTCCACTTGGCCTTTTTGAATTCAAAAGAGGAATATTCCCTTTTTGATGCTTTGTGAGGGAAAATAGAGAATTAATAAATCAAAGTATTTGATTTATTGTGCAAGTTGCATTCTCTAGCGATTAATTTAATCAAGGATTTGATTAACTTAATGAAGAATTAGGTGATGTGACAATTTAGACTTAGATTGATGAATTAATTTAAATCAGAATTGAGAGGAAACGATTTATCAAATAAATGATTTGATTTATTTAGTGAAGGAGGGAAATGTTAGATTAAATCAAATAAGGTTTAATTTATTTAATTTAATAGGAGGACTTTTAGAGAATTTAATTAAATAAAATGATTTACTTAATTAAATAGATATGTAAAGTTAATTAAATTAAATTGATTAATTTAATCATTGAAAGGAGAAGACTTAATCCAATAAATAATGATTTATCAAGTTAGGGGATAGAATGTAATGAAATCCTGAGAATGCTATTAAGGAGGAAATGTTGTTAGTAAATCGAGATCAGGTGTGTCAAAACGAATTTGTACTTTTTTCATGTCTACATTTTGCCCCTCTTTGAAGCAATGTACTCGCTGCATTGATTCAAAGGATAAACTGTTGTGATCAAAGTTCGAAATTCCTGATTTTAGATGCCCCACTGTTGCCCCAGTGGAAGGATATTGCTGGATATTGCCCCCTCGAGAGATCGGATGAATTTTTTTAATTTTTTTGGATGATCTCACGAAAAGGATGACAAGGTGCCTGACAGGCCAGAAATGCTCTAGAATGTCAAAAAAGAGCATTAAAATGTTAGAAAGGATGCAAAACGACTCTCAAATGGACAAAAAGCGGCTCGGGGGACCAAAACTCTAACTAGTAGGTCAAATTAGGTCAAAAAACCCTAATTTTTAGATTTAAATAGACCTCGAGGGGTCATTTTCAAATCATTTTGCAATCTTAGCCTTTAGAAAATTTCAATTTTTTAGCTCTAAGTTTTGGTGGAAATGGTGCAATGACAGCTTCCCAAGCACGTGACGGAGAGGGTTCGGACATATCAGCGGCCAATCGGTGTAGGTCCCGTCGTATGTACCCCTATCCGTCTTTTAATTTTATCATTTTACGTGCATTATATAGGGTTAAAACTTTGCACAAACTACGCGGTGCCATATGGCACCGCATAAAGTGTCTTATCGCAACCGCGCGATCCTATATTGCATCACATATGCGAAGTGAAGTGTCTTATCGCAACTGCGCGGTCCTATATTGCATCGCATATGCGAAGTGCACCATGCAGGCCAGTTTGCACTTTAGCTTTTAGTTATACCAAATTCCTTCGCATGTCCTTACTCCACCGTGCGGCATAGTTAGGAACTTAGGGTTTGCATCAAACAGGACCGCATATGAAAAGTGCACTGCATGGGCCAGTTTGCAACTGCTAAAATGGAAAACTCCACCACGGCGGTGTAGTTTGGAACTTTCCAAACTATGCCACACTTGCTAGTTTGAGGTAGACTTTGATGTTGAAACTTTATTTTTTTCTGATGTGATGGCCTTCCTTGTGCAGGAGGAGCCTGGTGTACTCTATTCATGGGAGCATCGATGGCCAGTGCTTAGCAGATTAGGGGCTATGCCTGAGCTAGTCTAGGAGCATCTTGGTGCCATGAGTCTTTGGTATGTTGCATACACCCCTCTTGTTCGGGCTCACCTAGGCATGCTTACGGCTCTGGCAGAGCGATGACATAGTGAGACCTCCTCCTTCCATCTTCTTACTGGCAAGGCCATTATTACTCTTGAGGATGTATGGCACATTCTCCGATTGCCCATTCATGGGACCTGAGTCATCTATGATCCAGATGCTAGCAGAGAGGCTTGTTACGGGGTGATGCAAATGGATGTTATTGAGGTTTGTGATGGTCAGATCGACTTGGAGCTGTATCGCGACTGCATGCACACGTACCGATTGATTATTGCTGCTATTATCTCAGGCCTCATAGTGCTTGATCGGGGAGGCCATTACTTCAGTCCAGAATGGGAATTAGCATGGGATCAAATGGTTCACCAGAGAGAGTACTTCACTTGGGGACCAGTACTACTGGTGTCCTTTTATAAGGACCTTCATGAGTTTGTCTATTTGGACAGTAGGTCCATTGGGGCAGGAGGTACCCTATTGCATGTCTGGGGATGGGAGAGGATCCCAGTGCTTCGTCCAGATATCACACCAGTTCTCTTAGAGACAGATGATCCCCTTGTTTGGTGGTATGGTGGGGCATTGATGCACTTTTCCTTCACTGGCACAAGTGGTATTCCACATTGTTGGTGAGTTCTTGATGATATGAGAGAGTTCGTCTGGAGACCATGCATGGATGTTGGTCTGTGGGGAGATGATGTCCAACAAATCTTCTTCACTCGATAGGAAAGATTGATGTACGGGTGAGAGCATACAATGATTGAGAGATATCTTTCGGATAGGGTTGCTCGTTAGTTTGGGGAGGTACAGGATAGGCCCGTTGATCAGTATGTGGCCATCTTTGTACGTACTACTAGGGAGATAGCATGGGGCCAGCCCATTTCAGTAGCTAAGGCGGTGTCCTCATTCAGGCAGTTAGTGGCTCGACTATGGCCATATGATTAGGGGTCAACAGATGCAGGGGTCACCGCAGCTTGCAGGGCATGGTTCAGACCTCCACCTAGATTGATAGTTCCGAGTATAGCTAACCCACGATGCAGATGCAGGGGTCGGGTAGGTGGCAGAGGGTGAGGCAGAAGATGAGGTGAGGCACCTCCTCATCAGACACCTCCCAGGGATGGGGCCTAGTAGTCACCTGTCCGAGTAGGGGATCAGGATGGTCAGCCGGGGAGAGATCCTCAACAGCAGCTAGTAGGGCAGCTAGCAGGACAACTGGCAGGACAACCCAATCACAGAGATGTGCTAATTCAGTAGCTATAGGGGTAGGTACAGGTTCTAACTATGGAGAGAGACTAGGCACAATCCGAGAGGGTTTAGGAGATAGGTCAGTGGTAGTAGTTAGAGAGTGCAGCATCCTCATCTCGGGCCCGATCGATTGATATTTGAGATTATAGAGAGGCCATCAGAGAGGCTGAGTACTATTAGCATCATTATCGGCAGGTAGTGCCATCAGACCATTGAGTGCTAGACTTTTCCCAGTAGACAAGGAGGTGGCCAGCAGAGGCACACGGTGAGAGACAAGATGGGGAGGGCAGCAGCCAGTAGGGCCCACCCCCTTTTTGATCACATGACAGTTTTGCTTCATTTTTGATATACGGGCTGCAGTATTTTGGCCTTATTGTATTATGTATCCGATGGACACCTGAGCCAATTTTGTATCATAAAAGTGATTTTTTTATGATATATATGAGATGATTCACCTCTTTTATGAAATGCATGGTGCACATGTATGGTATGTAGATGTATGTTTATGCAAATGT
Source organism: Sequoiadendron giganteum (assembly GCA_007115665.2). NCBI lineage: Eukaryota > Viridiplantae > Streptophyta > Pinopsida > Cupressales > Cupressaceae > Sequoiadendron > Sequoiadendron giganteum. Next base: position 671,099,569 of record CM021103.1, on the reverse strand, counting down.
ATGATGCTATGAGATATTTTCATTTTTATGCTTATGTGATGTATGTAATGGATGTATTTCTTTTTGTATATTTATCATGTTTTATGGATGTAATGTATGATGGTGTAATGATATGCAAATGGAAATGGATGTAAATTATGATGTATGCATAATGATGATGTATTATGTAATGTTAAGATAATGATATGATGCCTTTTGTTTTTGATGCTAATGATTATGTGGATGCAGGGTGTATGCATGGGCGATGCTTTTGATCACTGTTATGATACCATGTTAGTGTGGAAAGAGGATAGAAGAATTGCAGGGTTAATGAGTTAGTCATGATGACGATGGTGATTTGCATTGCTAGGAATTAGGATTTTCAAAGGGTCAACTGCATTATGTTTGATAACACACATGGGTACGATACATCAAGGTATAAAGGACCAGGATGGCATTGTACCTAGTGTGATGGACTTTGACTTGACAATCAGATAGGAATATTCTTGTGCACACTTAGCATACATACTTTGTTCAGGGTGTAGTTCAGACATTCTAAACATCTCGGACCAAAACATAGAAAAGCAAGCTTTCCTATGTGGTCAACAAGATACCTAAAATATCCTCTCTACAAACCAAACAAAACATGCATCACTAAGTTATTTTACAAGCATATCCCACAAATATAGTAGATAAAAAAGATAACGATCATTGCCCCATACCTTTCTCTCTAAACCTATTTTGTCTAGGCATCCTCGAGAGGTCCTTGAAATGAGTGCAACATAAGATAAGTCTAAAAGACCAAGATAAAGTAAACAAACAAGCTATTTTTCTTCGTACCACTAGCCAAGACTAACTACTATCAGGGGTACCTGATGCTTATGTCCATCGCAAGAAAGCTTTATCCTAGGACATGTTGTGATCAGGGTTTTGATAGGACTGATTTGGGTGATAAGCTATTGATACTCCGAGTTGACCAACTTGCTTGCTTACTGACTTAGGCTTAAGACTTTGACAATTAGGGAGTTCACTTTGGAACCTGCTAAATTTTCTTCTAATGGACTCACTAAGGGGTGAAAGTGATGACTGACTTATTATGAGTGATGAAAAACATGGGTGAAAGTGAGATGGAATGGATACACCATTTTGGTTTTTTCAAATGTTTTGAGGCTATTTTTGGTATTTTCAAGATTTACGACGAACAGACTAACTTAAAGACCTATCCTAGGGGTCTCGGGAGCTGATCCATAGATTATCCTTTCCTACGTTATACACATAGAGACCACGTAGTTCAACTGACGACACACTTGACTGAATGAATAGATGGATGGGAAAATAGGTTGCCATTTGCGATGAACACCTAAAGGATTGACCTAAATGTAAAATAAATGGGCAAACAGATTGCCAATGCGACGGACGCCTAAGGACTGAACTTAACTGTCTCAGGGGATGATCAAAGATCAACCTTGCCTACGCTCAAGCTCAGAGATGACATAATTTGACAAGGTGAAAGATTGAAAAGACTCAATGATGAGTTTTTTGAAGATTTTTTGATATTTCGACATGTTTTTGGATTTTCTGATGAATGATTTGGAAAAGGATCACTAGAATATACACAAATCTGATCCGATGTTTGTGAGAATGTGCCCCTAGTGTGGTGTGATAGACTACTTTGATAAAGGTAGGATAGATTGACCTTAGGAATGTCAAGTAGTTCCCTAGTGGAATATGGTATGGACACCAATGCAGGCTATGGTATGGATGCGAACGGATGGGTCGATGGATAATTTGAGGTGCAATGGAATGATTCATGCAAATCTTGGTAGATGGGGGGTGCTTTATTTACGCTTGATGCCTACTTGCCTGGTTTGCACCAAGGTACTTTCCCAAAGCGCCAGCGAAATGGTTTTCACTAGAGGACGAACTTTTTTCCTTTGACTATTTTTGCATTTTTTTGATTTTCTTATTGTTGCCAAGACGCCTGTTTGCCAAGTTTCATCAAGGTAACCATTTTTTCAGGACTTTTTCTGATTTTTTTTGTATTTTCTAGTTCTATACCTTGCAAGGTTTAGGCATAAAACCTTTTGAGGTGAGAGCTATTCATGGGCTCCTGCAGTAGCTCGCCTTTCGGTGTTGATAACTAATATGCCCCTGATTTGTAACTTGTCATGATAACAAAGGGTCCCAGCCAGTTCGGCTCAAACTTTCCCTTTGTATCCAAGTTTGGCACATTCTTTTGGTTTTCTTTCAGTACGAGGTCACCAACTTGGAAAGTGCGTTGTCTGATCTCCTTGTTGTAGTTCCTTTTTAGGTGATTCTACTACACTTGTAGATGATTATGGGTATCCATGAGCCTTTCATCTAGTAATTCTAGCTCATTCAATCTTGTAACCCTATATTCCTCATCTGTGATGAGATTCTGCAATGATATCCTCAGTGATGGGAGCTCGATCTCAATAGGGAGGATGGCTTCTGATCCATAGACTAGAGAGAAAGGGGTGGCGCCTGTTGGCGTGTAGATGCTGGTGCGGTAGGCCCATAAGGTGGGATTTAGCTATAGATGCCAACCACAACCAGAGTCATTGACTGTTTTCTTGAGGATTTTTAGAATGGTTTTATTTGTAGCTTTTGCTTGGCCATTGCCTTGTGGATAGTATGGGGTGGAAAACAGTGCTGAATTTTGAATTTTTCACATAAATCACAGACATCCTAATTTTTGAAGGGCATTCCATTATCAGAGATAATGGATTGGGGAACACCATATCGGCAAATGAGGTAATTCAGGATGAACTTGGATATTTTTTTTCCCATGATGTAGGTCATGGGAATTGCTTCGACCCACTTTCTGAAATATTTAGTGGCAATGATGATGAACTTGTGACCATTGGACGAGGTGGGTGACATTTTACCAATGAGATCGAGCCCCCAATGGGATGCAGTTCTTGAACTGGTGCATGAATAAGGTCTCCATGTTGTTGGCATTGCAGGCATCTTCTGACAAAGTTGTGTGCCTCTCTTTCCATTGTCAGCCAGTAGTACCCAGTTCTCAACAACTTTTTAGCCAAGGTCATACCACTTGAGTGTGACCCGCACATGCCATTATGTACCTCAATTAGAGCAGTCAAGGCTTCCTCGGGTTTTAAACAATGTAGCAAGGTTCCGTCGATACTTCTATAGAAGAGGGTCTCTCCTAGGATGACAAATCATGAAGTCCTTTTGAAAAAAGTGTGTTTTAGGTTCGGGGTGATGTCAGTGGGGAGGATTCCTAACTTTAGGTAGGTGTATATGTCATGATACCAAACATCACTGGGACCAACGATTTCACATGCGTATTCTAACTCTGGTACCTCGAATGTGGGTACGAGAAGTTGCTCTATGAGGAATTCATGTTTCAAAATGTTACGAGGGATGTCTAGTAAGGATCCAATTGTCGCCATTGCATCGGCTGCTCTGTCGTTTATCCTTGGTATCTGCTCAAAGGTGATGTTGATGAAATATTCCTTGAGCCTTTCTACCACCTTCTTGTATGGTGCGAGCTTATCATCCTTGGTTTGGTATTCACCATTGACTTGGTTGATGATAAGTTGCGAGAACCTGTAGACCTTTAGTGCCATGATTCGCCACTGTGCTACAATTTTGAGGCCTATGGTCAAAGCCTCGTATTCTGCAATATTGTTGGTACATGGGAACGCCAGCTTATATGTTCTAGGTATACAGTCTCCTTGTGGGGTGATGAAGAACACACCAGCTCCTGATCCATGTTGTGTGTGGGAGCCATCGAAGTACAATTTCCAATGGTTGGCTACACCAAGGTTAAAAAGGGACTGATCTGGGAATTCTGATATGAGTGGGTAGTTTGTGTAGAGGGGAGCTTCTACTAGCTGATCTGCAATGACTTGTCCTTTTATGGCTTTTCTTTCTACATACTCGATATCATGTTCGGACAATATCATTACCCACTTAGCCATTCTACCTGTAAGCATTGCTTTTGACAATAGGTATTTTGGAGGGTCTATCTTGGCAATCAACTTGATTTGGTGAGCTGGCATGTAGTGTCTGAATTTGAGCTGCAAATACCAGTGCTAGGCAAGCATTTTCTATCAATCTGTAATTGAGCTCGTTCCCTACCATTGTTCTGCTAATGTAGTAGATAGCTCGATCGGTTCCCTTTTCATCATGCTGGGCTAAGAGGGCACCAAGGGTGGCTGTTGTTGCTGATATGTATAGGATTAGTGGCTTCCCGATAATTGGTGGCATCAACACAGGTGGTGTAAGTAGGTATTCTTTTATTTTACTGAATGCTTGTTCGCGCTTGTCGTCCCATCTGAATGTTACTCCCTTGTGGAGTAGGTGTGAATATGCGATCTGCTTATCTGCTAGCTGTGCTATGAATCTCCGGATGAACTAGAGTCTACCTTGTAATCCTCTTAGTTATTTTAACGTTCTTGGCACTTCCATTTCAAGGATTGCTTTTACCTTTGCAGGGTCCACCTCTATCCCTCTCATTGAAACTATGTATCCTAGCAACTTTCCTGACTGTACCCCAAAGACACACTTCTTCGGGTTGAGTCTGACCTTGTATTGTTCTAGTCTATCAGAGATCAAACTTAGAGTAGCTATGTGATCCTGCCTTTTCTTTGATTCAACCAATATGTCATCCACATAATCTTTGACTGTCTTGTGGATCATGTCATGGAAGATCAATGTCATGGCTCTTTGGTAGGTAGCTCCTGCATTCCTCAAGCCAAACAACATCACTTTCCAACAGTAGGTACCCCAAGGACATGTAAAGGTTATCTTATGTTGGTCTTACTTTGCTATCATTATCTGATTATACTTCGAGAAGCCATCCATTAGGGACAACTTCTCATGTCCAGCCATCATATCCACTATCATGTCAATTTTGGGTAGTGGAAAATCATCCTTAGGACATGCTTTGTTGAGATCTCTAAAATCTATGCAGATGTGAATGCCCCCTTTTAGTTTTGAGATAGGTACCAGATTTGATACCCATTCTAGATAGTCAATCAGGCATATGAAGCCAACATCCAAAAGTTTTTGTAGCTCAATTTTGACAAGCAAGGCTATTTGTGGGTGCATCTTCCTTAGCTTTTGTCTGACCGGTTTTGCTCTGGGGTATATGGCCAAATGATGGACTACCACTTCAGGGTCCAGACCCGGCATGTCAGCATAGGTCCATGCAAAATTAACTTTTCTCTCTTTTAGGAATACTACCAACAGTTCTTGTTCTTCTGTTTGAAGTGTTTGAGCGTAGAATGTGATTTGTGGCTCTGTTTCTGTTCCCAAGTTGACAGGGTTGCACTGTTCTGCCAATATAGCTAATTTCTCCTGATATAGAGCAGTAGGGGAGAGATTGAATCCTTCATCCTCTGGTGCCTCAAAGAGGTTTTCACCATTGGATGTGTCTTATTTTTACTATTTTATGGTTAGAGAGCGCCACAGTGTGGTTTTCACTCAATAACTCTGAGCTTATTCTCGATATTTTTCTTTTGCGACTGAAGGACTCAATCGTCTCCCCATAGTATGCTTGTGTGTTCAATGTGATGTTGAATCCAGCCTTGTGATCCCCACATGAAACAGTATCCCTTAGTCCCATGAATTCTGAGAGAGCCTCATGATTTTCGAATGAGTCTAGAATCAATGGTCCCCGTTGGTCGTGATTGATGAGTTGGGGGTGTACTAAGGTAATTCGGTGGGTTGGTTTGTTTGATTCAGCTATGGTTTCACTTATCACTAACAAGGTGGAATCTTTGAAAAGCCTAGGGAGACCTTCTATAGTATCATCATCGTCACTACTAGGGACATTTGTAACATCGAAGGTGTAATTATCGAGCAGGATACCTAGGCAAATGGGTGGTCTAGGAATGGTCATTGTTACCTAAGGAGAGAACCTGACTGCTCTTCTAGGAGTACCTCTGCCATGTATGGTTATACTCAGAGGAGTTTAGCCAAGGCCAATATTCTACATTCTTCTTTCTACAATAATGGGCTCTAACTGTCCATCACTATTTCTTCCTAGGCTCTCATTCCTATTATAGCCCATACCAAGCATCATTTGTAACCCCCTGTTAGTTTCCTCCATGGGTAGGGTGGGAGTGGGTCTTTCATCCTGGTATAGCATGTTTGAGATGTCCTCCTTGTCCACATTTTCCCGACTAAGATCCCCCCAATGGTGGAATCCAAAGGGTTCGGTTCTAATAGTGCGGATAGGTGTTTGAACTGGCTAGGGTTGTCCATGCGACCTAGGAGATTATGGTAACTCTCCTACAAAAAATGTATTTCTCTTCATTCTATAGTCACCGCATCCATTGTCTTCAATCATGCCTTTGATTTCAGATATGTCAGGGATGGCAGGTGTCTCTGTCACAGAAGTGGAGGCAAGATTGGCTAGGTCTATGTATGAAGCAGACGGTCCTTCATCATTTTTCGGGACATAAGGGATCTTATAAAACTTGGCTTCCAAGTTTTTGTAGTAGGCAAAAGGTTCCAGATCCCCATATATGGTGACTTCTTCATTCTGATGTGAGAACTTGATGCATTGGTGGTAAGTCGAGGCCACTGCCTTCATTCCATGTATCCACAGGCATCCCAAGAGGATGTTGTATGGTAAGTCGAGGTCAAGGACCTGACAGGTGGTTTCCATAGTCGTCGGCCCCACTTGAATGGGGATTTTGATAGTGCCTTGAGACACTCTTTCTTCATCATCATACGCCCTTATGGTGATGCTTTTGTTCTTATTGATGGAATCCTTAGTGAATCCCAATTTCTTTATGAGTTTCAAAGAACAAATATTAAGGCCTGCACCTCCATCTACCAGGACTCTTTTGACTTTCTTTTTGTGGATTAGGACTTGTTAGTGGAGTGCACAATTATGAGATGGCTACGGAGGGAAGTCTTGATCCAAAAATGTGATGAGATTTGGGGTAACGATGTTACCCACCATAGCCTAAAATTGCTTTGTGTCCAGGGTGGCAGCAACGGTAGACGTAGCTAGTGCTTCATCAAGGATCTCTCTATGAGCAGCGGAGATTTTTAGTAGTTCCATGATGGAGATTTGGGCGGGTGTTCTTTTCAGCTGGTCTATGACATTATAATCATAGGGGATGGATTTTTTATTGGAAATGGGGGTCTTAGCAGGTGCCCCAGCAATGGTAACCTTTCCGCCTCATGTGGTGACTCCATAGTCATTGTTGGCTCCCTTGATATTTATGACAGTGACCATTTCGTCGATGCATCCAACTATCTCCTCTTACACTAGATTACCACTAGCATACTTTTTCTTGCCTTTATTATTTCCTTGGTTATTTCCCTAATTGTTCCCTTGATTATGGTTCAGCATCGGATTCGTGTATATTTTTAGGTCTTGGTTTCCAGCCGTCTGCTCGATGTTGATGATTTTATCCTTAATGAGGTCTTGAATGATGTTTTTGAGTCTAATGCAATTGGAAGTGGTGTATCCTTTGACTTTGTGAAAGTCACAAAGGAGGTTCTCATTATACCATAGCGGCTTGGTCATAAGTTCTGTGTACTGTTCAAAGTTAGAGATTTTGATGAATTTATCTTTCACCAATTTTTTCATTATGGATTCAATTGATTCACCAAGAGCTGTGAATTTCCTCTTGGGGGGAAACTTGTTGTGGGGAGGTGGTCCTCCTTGATTACCCAGATTATTGACCTGTTTTGTGGAAGGTGGTTGTGGCTGTGCTACTACCGCATTAGTCTGCACATTATTGTGATTTTGATTTTGATAGTTTTGAGTATTCTGCTTAGGGGCACTGATGACCACCTTAGCGTTGACCATGCAGTCGTTTGTGATATTTTTATTCCTCAACCATGTTTGAGGTTTATCATTATAGTTGTTAGATGAGCAGTTATCCTGTGATGGAGTGAATGTTGGTGCGCCTCCCTGCGTGATAAGGCCTCTTTCAATGTTGAGCGCCTTTGGGATCAGTTGATCATATGATGTGATACACTGCATTTTTAGGTAGAACACCAAGTTTTGATCGAGATTGGCTATGATGGTGAAAACTTGTTGTTCTTCTGGCATGGTCCACTTGGTCTGATTGGCCTTGGATCACCATCTTTGCAAGAAGGATGTGAATAGCTCTCCTTTTCCTTGTTTGAGTGCAGATAGTTCTTCCAAACTAACATCCGCACCCATATTGAAAGCATTATTCTTAAGGAAAGCCTCCATGATTTCCTCGAATGTTTTAATGCCCGTGGGTAGGCGAGAAAACCATTCCATAGTTGGACCAGTCAAGCTTCGGGGAAAGAGCCACATTAGGTATGTGTCATCATATGCGACCTCCATGTAGTGTACCTAAAATTCCCTGACGTGGTTTTCAGGGTTGCCCGTTCCATTGTACTTATCAAATTTGGGGATCTCAAATCCCTTTGGGAATGGTACCATGGTGAGACTTCTATCGAATAGATAAGGGCACAAATTCCCTAGTGTCCTTGTTTTTCCTACTTGTAGGTCCAACACTTACTGTGAGAGCAATTTGATCTATGTTGCGACATCCTTGCTTGGATCGGGAGGTGGGATGAATGAGTGGTGAGGTGTTTGATGGGTGGGGAGAGTACTAGTCGGTGTTTGCTGTGAGCTTGGTTGTGTGTTCAAAGCCTGATGGTATGCCTGCATTTGCGTCAATAACGTTTGTTTTTGATCTTGTTACTGTTGTTCCAACAATGCTTCTTGTTGGTCCATCTGCTACTATTCCCATGAAGCCTGTTGTTGGTCAATCTGATGTTGATCTAGTAACGCTTGCTATTGGTCTAGCTGTTGTTGCGCCAACAATGCTTGTTGTTGGTCGAGCTGCTATTGTGCCAACAATACTTGTTGTTTAGCTTGTTGCTATGCTTGAAAGTCATGCAGGGCTTGTTGGTAGGCTTGCAGAGGAATTGCTTGCAATTGCGCTTGGTACTATGTTTGTTCTTGTGCTTGCACTTGCGCTTGTGCTTGAGCTTGGGCTTGTGCTAAAGCTTGCACTTGGGCTTTTGCTTGTGCTTGGGCTAGAGCTTGGGCTTGTACTAAAGCTTGTGCTTGGGCTTGTGCTTGGGCTTTTGCTTGTGCTTGCTACTTTTCCTGGAGTACTCTCTGCTGATTGGCCTTTTGAAGGGTTTCGATTAGTGTGATGAATGAGTTTGTTGTATTGGCTTTTGGTGGAATTGGTGGTTGAACAAGAATCATGCCAATCATTGTGACAGGTGGGGGAATGGTGGTGGTGATTGGGACTTAGGTTGTTGGGGGGGTGGTCAAGATGATTGGTCCTTGAGATGGCATGCTTTGGGATATTTGGGGGCCAATTATGGTGGTGGCTTGAATAGTTGCCACTTGTTGTTGTGATGATGTGGGCGAGAAGAGGGAATTGGGTGTGATGCTTAGATTGTTAGGCTTCGAGAACCCATTGATTTTGAGAGGAGGAAAACCCAATCCAAGAGGTGAAGTGGTGGTAAATGGAAATGGAAGACGTGGAAGGTTACCTTGAAAAAAAGGATTTACAACGTCAGTTGTCTCAAACAAGTTTCCCTCTTCAAGCGGTAGAGGAGTTTCTATGTTTGTTTGGCCAGCTAGTGTTGTGCGGAATGAAGATGAGCCCACATGGTTGTGGAAGGTGAGCGGGATGTATGGGTGGGATGGATTTTCCAGAATAGATGTAACTAGCATGGTGGTGACGATTGCTTCTTTGTTAGCTACAAGGCGATGCCTCTGTAATTCTTGGAACATGGCACTCCCCTTGTTCACGTTTAGCGAGGATGATGTGGCGCAAAGTACCTCTTGATTGACATTTGATATTGGGGATGTACCTTGAATGGGAACATCTGTACTAGTGCTTGCATCTAGGTCAGGAGGGGGTAGGACCCCTCCTCTTGCTATCATTTTTAGGTATTTGAACATAGCAGTGACAATTTTGTGGTTCTTCGGATTTTGAACCACCTCCATGATTTCGGTTTATGTCATCCCCATGTCCTCATTTGTGATGTCCTCTTGATGACTCTCCTCTTGAGGATTTTGTGATGATAAGGGAGAGTTGCTTGGGGGATTGCTTGATCCCACTAGGTTTACTTCGGGGTTTGACTAACTCATTTCCATAGAATTTGGTATTTCCATGACATTCTCCATGTTCTTCTTGTATTGAGATCTTGTTTGGACCATAAAAAATAGGGATTTGTTCGATCCTAACCTTTTAGGCCCAAAAGAGAAGAACTAGAGAAGCTAAAAGATCAAAGATGGTGGTAGTGGTGATGGGATATATGGATGAGATGCCGTGAAAAAAAAGACTTTTTTGAGGAACTTTTGAAAGTGTATGCTAAACTTGTAAGGGATTTTGATTTGATTGATTGTGATAATTTGACTAGATGTGTTAAGTCAAACATGATTGTTTGTGAAGTTGTATTCCCTAAGAAGTTGTGTTATCCTAGGGGAACTTGCACAAAATGGGTGAATTGGCTAGATGTGTTAAACCAATGTAAATGTGAACTAAAAAGCTTTGGGAAGTTGCGTTATCCCAAAGAAAAGTTTGTCCAAAGGTGAGACTATTTTGGCTAGGTGTGTTAAGCCAAGATATGGTGATGTTGATTTAGCCTTCTAAGTTTAGCGTGATGATTGATTCTAGAGTTCACAAAAAGGTTTGATGATGAAATGAGACTTGGTTGATGGAGGAATGAATGAAAAATAACAACTTTGATCATGAACCTTATCCTAGACATGACTCTCTATACAAAACCTCGGTATTGAAGAACATGCTAGACTTCTTATGGGAGAAAAGAAAACCTTTCAAAAATTTTGGGATTTTGTTGACAATAAAAGGCATATAATGAGGGATTGTTTCTTGAGGCCTTTTTGTAAAAGTTGTATACAAGTCTTTCCCTTACTTCAAGGAGCATCTCAAGGTGTTGCTCACGGATTTTTAAACTAACTTTTTTGAATTTTGGCTTTGGGATTTTGATCTTACGAGAAATCATTGGAAACAACACATGTGTGATTCAATTTTGTCTTTTTATCTTGGTTTAATGAGGTTTTTTTTATCCAAGACATTTGCTTCCTTATGTTTCAAACTATATGTCTAGTGTCCCATTTTCTTTCTCATTCCACAAGGTCCTTTATGTGGAAATCGAGGAAAATAGGGCAAAAGTTCCTTATGTTTATCCTTGTTGAAAACAAATGATGGTAGAATTTGTGCACTTAGAAACCTCTAGGAATATGATTCCTAGGGAAAGCAAGAGTGTCCAAACTCATCAAGAGGTATTTTTTTCCCACAAGGTGTTTGAAATTTGAAGGCCTTTGTGGATGTTTGTTTTTTTCAATTTTTTTCAAGATCAAGCAATGTATTTCTTTCAAGCATCTTTACACTCCTAGGTTGATGAGGAAATATCTTGTTGGGTTCCCACTTGGATAAATCTAGCTGCACATATCTTGCACAAATGGCTAAATGCTTGACCACACTGACTCCCCTCCACGACACTCACTTATTCAGGTCAGCCAAGCATTAGAACCCATGAATCTCCCATGGCATACTTTCCATTTCCACAACAAGACTGCATGTATAACGTGGGGCGGCTTCAAAGGAAATGACCTTTTGCACCCACAAGATAGACAAGGTTTTGGCCTTTTTCTAGACAAGGAGTTCTAATTTAGGCATTTCGTTCATGGGGGATTATACAACATCGGATTATACAACATTGACGAGAGTCCATTACTATCCATCTCGTCGGAATAATCCTTGTGATATTGGCCTTTGTTCCAATATCCACACTTATATCCTAGGTGGAAGTCGCTTGGCTTTAGCATGTTCCCGGTTGGGTCATTCCCTTCGGTGAGTACTTTTTCCCACAAGGCAGGCCCTCTAAGATAAACAATAGTGAACAAACATTATTCGTAGTTCGATTGACTTTTGTTTAAAAAAAAAAGGAGAACACTCACAATAAGTCTATCCACACTCGCATGTTTTGTTGAATTTTAAGTGCCCAAATCGAAATGTGGAGGCTTGATCTTTTTGACAAGTTAATATCACTAAAATTCTTTTGATTCTCAAGATCGCTATAAAGCGCGAGAGAAGCGCATACGCATTTTAATGATGTTAATTTGTGAAAAAGTTTTCAAAACATGGAAGACACTTGTTCATTTTAAACCTTAAAGCATTAATGACTTCTTTTTAAGCACCAAATAGAAATGTGAATTTGCCTTGTTCAATTTTTACCCTTCAAACTAGATCTAGTGTGTTTGCCTAAAGTTCCTTTTAGCCCCTTGGCAACTTTGGAAAAACAAAATTTGATTGTTCTTTTTAAAGCCCAATGAAATTTAGTGTTCTAAGATCAAAGATTTTTAACAAGTTTCTTGTAAAGTGTTCAAGAACACTTAAGTGTTTAAAAACACTTTACACAAAATAAACATGATATCATAAAAGAAATTTTTTTGTTCTTTTTAAAGCCCCAAAGTAAAATTAGTTTTTCTAAGGCCAAAAGTTTTAACAAATTTTCTCAAGGAGTGTTAAAGAACACTTTTAGTGTTTAGAAACACTTTGGGTTTGTGAAGATAACATCATGATGAACTTCTCCTTTTGCTTCGATCTTGCAAAATAATATAAAAACATAGAGCAAAAAACACAGCAAACCAAGTTAATGCTAAAAAGTTTAAAAATTTATTCAAATTTTAAAACTAGACTGTTCCTATGGCAGAGTTTAGCAAGTGCGGTGTTGTTTAGCGGGTGCAGTGCTGCTTAAAAATAGAAGCGGTGCCATACAACGCCACACAGTCGACTGTATGCGGTGCTCTGTAGAAACAGAGACTACGGGTGTGGCGGATTTTTACACGGAGTTGAGTTTGGAAGCGGTGGTGTTCAGCAAATTTTCAAATTTGAAGTGCGGGAAGCAGTTGCGGTGCTATATGGTGCTGCGGGTTTCTGGGAGTGCAGTGAAATACAACACCACATATGCATCCACAGTGCAATACAGTGCCATGTGTCTGGTCTGCGATCCAGTTTCCTGTATATTAACAAAAAAAGAAAGTGAAAAACCACAGAATTTTGAAAGAAAAATGTGTTAAATGTGAGATTGCCCTCCTTCTAGCGCCAAAATGTGAACCCCTAAACCTGCAAGAGCACAAAGACGTCAAACATTGTTAGTGTTAGATCAAAATGCATGCAAAGATTTGAAGGATTCCCCATGAAATCCACCTATTTAAACTAAAATTAGGAAAATGAAGAACATAAAGCATTAAACTTGAGCTAAATCCTAATTAAGCCAATAAGTTAAAGATCTTATGGGGGAATTGGTGCCAATGGTGTGTTGTAATTGGCCCTTTACCAATTCCTATGGTTGCAATGTGGATTGATGAAGAAATGGTGAAATCTCCAAAGAGATTTGAGCATAACCTTGGTGAAAATGTGAAAATGATAGGAATGTATGGATGAAAAAAGCAAAATCAGTTCTCACTAGAAGAGAGTAACTTTTCATATGAGTTGTGGATGAAGATTGAGGAGTAGAGTCTTCAATTTATAGATTCAAATCTTGGAAGAGATAGTTGAAATAAGCAATATGGGACAAAAGATAGTCCAATGGCATTGTGCCACTTGTCCAAATGTGATTGGATGAGGAATGTGCAAGTTTTGGCCAATGTGCCAATAAATGCAATTAGGTGGCATTTCAAATTTGAGAAATGACATGTTGAAGAGGGAAAAGGAAAGAAGTTAATGTCACTTGGCTCAAGGTCAAGGACATGTAAGAGGCTCTAAATGCCTTATTGGAAGGACCAAATCCACTTGGCCTTTTTGAATTCAAAAGAGGAATATTCCCTTTTTGATGCTTTGTGAGGGAAAATAGAGAATTAATAAATCAAAGTATTTGATTTATTGTGCAAGTTGCATTCTCTAGCGATTAATTTAATCAAGGATTTGATTAACTTAATGAAGAATTAGGTGATGTGACAATTTAGACTTAGATTGATGAATTAATTTAAATCAGAGTTGAGAGGAAATGATTTATCAAATAAATGATTTGATTTATTTAATGAAGGAGGGAAATGTTAGATTAAATCAAATAAGGTTTAATTTATTTAATTTAATAGGAGGACTTTTAGAGAATTTAATTAAATAAAATGATTTACTTAATTAAATAGATATGTAAAGTTAATTAAATTAAATTGATTAATTTAATCGTTGAAAGGAGAAGACTTAATCCAATAAATAATGATTTATCAAGTTAAGGGATAAAATGTAATGAAATGCTGAGAATGCGATTTAGGAGGAAATGTTGTTAGTAAATCGGGATCAGGTGTGTCAATTGAGCTATTTGTTCACTCATAATCTTCACTTCACTGATTTTTGGACTTGACTATTATGAGTGGCCAATGATCTTAATTTTTTCATAGTTGATAAATGTTTCACTCCTTTAGTGAATGCCTCATGTGATCATGGTGGGTTTATTTATTTTCTCATAGCCACATTTGAATTCTAAGGGGTAGAATGTCGAGCTCAACCTTTGTGGGAGCCCATTTTACACCACATGCTTTAAGATATTCAAGTTTGACTTGTCCTATACCTGCACATGAAACAAATAATGTTAGATTAAAAATAATAAATACAATGTTCCTTAGGATGTTTCCTCCTTGGTATTCTCTTGGACACTTCTTTTCTTTGCTCAATTTACTCAATGCTTCAAAAACAGTATTCCACATTACTGTTGATGGATCCTGTAGGAAGGTTCATAGTCCGAGCTCTAACAAACTCTATAATCACTTGCACGTTCACTTGGAGCACAAAAGAAATCAAAGATGCACAACTTTGAAGAAAACTCGAAGGCACAACTAGACAATGATGATTATGTTCTCTTTTACACACTCTTCTCCTTTTATCTTCAATAGTGTAGTGTAATTTTTATGATTCATTGTTTTAGCTATTCCCATGGCTTGTGTGGGACACTTGATTCTATTTTTATTTCAATGAATATAAAATAGCATTTGTGCAAATCTTGATGAATTCTATATTTCTCTTTTGTAACAAATATATGAAACATTGTGTAATGAATAACTTAATATAGAATGAAAGAACCTTCTTTTACACTTCATGCAATACTTAATGTTGTAAATGATGAATGACAAACTAAAACAAATTGAAATTAAACAACTAAAAACTCAAATTTATGCAATGGTTGAAGCAACTACATAAATAAACTGAAACTCTTCACCTTAAAATGAACCTGAATCAATCAACTCTATCAATTTGAGTTGTGGTGAAAAATTGGTAACAATTCCCATTTTTTGAAAGGGAAATCACCACTTAATTAATGCAATCAGTAATTGGATCACATTGGAACATGTGTTTCCTAAAATTATAGGTTAGGACACATTTATCTAAAGGTGAATGGGTCCCCTTCAATTCCTAGGATGCATGTTTAAATATGTTTCTAGTGGTATTTATTGATTCAAATTCAACTTGCAATTTTCAGATTTTAGAATGTATTTTTTTGGGAAATTAAATAAACACCTATAAATACCCAATCTTTTTATCAAATTAAATATAATACTTAATGATAAAATTTTGGAGAAGAAAATATTATTGTCCAGAGCATTCAAGAGCAGATTTATCAATTATTTTCTATAGAAATCAAGATCCTAACATCATGTTCAAGATTATGAGTGTTCCTGTCTTCTTGTGAATGCTAACATGCATTGTTGATCCTAAAGCATCCACACATTTTCAAGTGTTCAAATCCATCAACAAAAGAAAGATCATATTCCTTGTAGAGATGTATTTTTCTTGAGTCCTCGAAGGGAAGCCATTGAAGGTTTGGTGAGTTGTAGCAAGAATTGTTCATTCGTCAATTCCTTCTACCTTGTCATTATCTTTCTATCAAGGCTTAACTACCAAACTTGGGGTTTGAATTTAAGGAAAACCCCCATTCAAACAAAAAAAAAATTATTCTCTTTATGTGTGTAGATTATAGCTTGAATAATGATTGAAGATCTTGAGGAGAAATTTTGCATTCTTACATAATTTGTCATAATTTTTGTCAAGCCACAAAAACTAGGTTGCAGACTTTATTTCTAACCTTTTGATAGTGGAACTTGTGTAACACAAAAGATAAAATCCAGCATTAGAGGACTGTAAACAGTATTTTCAGAAGCCCTAACCAGGACCCATTCACCTAGGAGAAAACTTGTCCTTCAATATATCTCATAACTAACTTTTGGAAACATGTGCATGTGTCCTAACCCTTCTTGAAGATCTTCCTACAAACTATAATTTTAATTTTTGTACTTTCAATTATTTACATTTCATCTATTAGGTCCTATAATTCATTTATTTTAAGCATTGTAAATCATTTTAATTTAGTTTCAAATCTATCATATTGTCCTAAGGACTGAGATCTAGGTCTGATTGACTCACCATTGTGGTTGAAATTCAATCTTTACACCTTGCGATCTCTTTCCTAATGAAAATCCCTTAGGGGAATACACAAATAAAGAGAAAAAGCCCTTTTTGTTTCAGGATATATTTCCCTACATTTTAGGTTCTTTCTAATGAAATCTTTGGAAGAATTAATTTAAACCATAATTTATCTACATCAAGAGAATTAGGGCTTTCCCTCTTTCCCCAACATTTCAAGAATATACTAATTCACCCCTCAGTATTTTGTGTTCCCTTCATTGTATTCTCATGCTAACCACCACCACTAGGTCCCAAGGAATTTGGTAGCCATAGGCCTACTTAGATTATGATGTATCCTTCTATGATACACCACATTTTGTCACTATGGTGATTATGATGATATATATAAGCACCATGATATATATATATATATATATATATATACGAGTATGTTTTACTTGATTTTTTATTTTTTTTATGGTTTAGTACTACATGTGAGTTTTATTATAATATCATGCATTACATTTCCATATATGTCAAATTGAATAAAATTGTGATCTATTAAGAAATTTGGTTAAGACTATTTAAAAAATACGAAAATGATTCAAATGATATATGCAAATGAGTGATGTGATTTAACTAAAAAAATAAATCTAATTGTATAATTAGATGCTACATTGTTTACTAAGTGTAAACATGTTAAACTAAATTGAAAATTTTAGATAAAATTCAATGCTTATAATAGTCTTATTTAATGTGCAAAAAAACTTATTGAATAGTATGCATGATAAGTAATAACCAGTTAGAAAAACTACTTTGAATAATTTAAAACACACAAATATTTGTAAACAATGAAGCAATAAGAGATAAAAATAGAAAAGAACATCTATCCAATCTAATAAAATTTCTTTAAAATACAAAATACTATTCCAAAATGATGATGAAAACTTTGTTGAGAAAATTGGGTCATCTTAGAACAAAACATCTAAGAATAGCAGTGCCTTCGGTGATTTTAATTCCTTCAAAATTCCTCAATGAAACTGACTACTATGCCATAAAGTGGAAACATGCATAGTTGATTTCTCACATTAGCACTTCTAAGAAAATCACATGCAGACTAAACTAGATTCAAAACTTATGCACAGATTCAAATTGCATAATCAAACAACATGGAAGACAAAGAAATGAATACACAAATTTACATGGGGAAAACCCTTTCGGGTCAAAAAACCCCACCCTCCAAAAGATCAAGCCATTGTATTATTCAACAACAAACAGAGTTACAATACAATCTCAAGCTCATAGCCTTTATAGTAATTACATCTTGTTTCATCTGGAGAATACAAGAAACAACATTATTTAGAACCATCACACTGTTGCAATGTTCTCACATAGCATACAATGTAGATTCATTTCCATTCGATTCACTCAGCCAACCTCTCGGCAAGCACAGCCTCATGACCACTACAGGTTCACATTCTTCTCTATTTTGTGTGTCTCAAGGTTCTCATAGTTATAATGCTATATGCATACCGCTCGAAAACTCACATTGATCATTCGATCATATAACCATCAAACCCATAAAAATTATTGTATGTTGCAATGTATAGAAATAATCATAGTCAATTCATTCTATGTACTGACGGTTTAGTTCAATTTCCTCTGTTGAGCAACTGTCAAACTTCCCAATCAACAATCATCCTCCACTATTCGGCATGCACCTCAATATTCAACCAAGTCAGCTCCATTCAACCATCACGTCCATCTAGATAAATTCAAATGCCCATTGCTATACTCTAGCAAATACACAACACCCTCATGGTGTGGCGGTGACTACACCGCACCACCTTTGGCTCCTCCAAGTTCTATCATGGTGTGGTAGTATACCACACTACCTCTCACCATCTAGAAGACCCCTGAGGTATGGAAATATACACCACACTACCACTTGACAGGTGCAAAAACCTCACAGTATGGTGATATACACCAAACTACTACATCTTAGCTTGAAAACACCCATAGTACAATGGTACCACCACACAACTACCAGACAAACAATGCCCTAGACTACCATTAGGTAGTCTAGAGACCCTTGTGGTATGGCGGTATCATATGCTACCACTTGAATATGAATAGGTTCCCATGGTATGGTGGTATACACCACACAGTTGCACCTCAACCAGAAGGCTCCTGTTGTATGTCAGTAACTGTGCTACCACACCTCTTCCACAAACACCTAGTGGTATGGAGGTAAAGGCATGAACAAAGGGAGATCCGCCAAGTCCTTTAGAAAATCTTCAAGCCAACAAGTTGAGGCATACTTTCCAACAATCTCCCACTTGATGAAGACTTACTAGCTTCCTTCAAACTCAAACTTAATGAAGATCATAGGCCCCTCCATTTCAAACCCTATTTAACAGCATTCAGGACACCCAACCAACACGTTTCCATAGATAACAGTCTATCAGACAATCTGCAACATAATCAAGTATCCAACTGTAACCAATCAGAGTCTTCCATGAAACCACATAGATCTCAAACATGCTCTCATGCTCCACCAAGAATTCTACAATGACATCAAAGATGTCCACCATTCAGGGAGAAATCCTTATCATCCTCCAACATGCCACCTATAGAAGAAAGGTACAAGCCAAGGTGAATATGCACAAGTCCAATGAACACAAGCAAAAGATCCCAGTGATATCAACAAGAAAAACTATCATCACTCTAGAAAACAAGATAAAAAACATCAATTAGGATAATAATTAGTTTGATTTCTCCTAACCCACTGATAAAACCACGTGACTTAAAATAGAAACCACAACAAGTACTAGTTCATCCAATCACACATACCTTCAAGGTATCCACATTAGTAAACTCATGCCAGTAGCACATGCAACCCATCAACCGTAGATACAAGCACCATGTACAAACCAATCTAATAAGACCAAACACATCCAAGTACTCCCACTACATGGGTAATGCCAAATCTAAAAGATCAATGACATATCAAGTCTACCAATTTCAACACATAGAAATTATAACCATGTAGTACCAAGGAAATATCCACAATGAAGTGCATAACCTAAAAACAACTACTACAAGAATCATTTCTCTCCATAGTCTTCTAGATTTCTTCCAAGTTCTTCAACACCCAGCATAGGAAAAATCTAAAGAACCTCCAAGTTTCCACATAAAACATGAGTGAGAACAAAATCTCTGACCAAATATTAAACCAATGTAAAGTGAAATCAAACTTATAGGAAGACAACCAATACCAAAGAGAGAAACTATGCACAACATATACCTATAGAACATTCTCCTACATACGCCTCTAAAATCTAGTTGTGACAAGTATGATCTCCTTCACATCCCAAAGTAAAATCCATAACAACACCCAACCTTTCAAACTTAACATATGTAACATGTAACCAATCATGGATGTAAGCCTCTCAAATAAGATCAAACTACTTCATTTGCCATTTCAGGAAAAATAGCCTATATAACTATCTCCTACCAGTTCTCATCAAAAATGATATAACACAAAAGCTTAAGGAAATAAACTATGATGTCCACTTTCCACTATGAATCCTCTATAACCTTAAAAAAAAAATTCAAGATCCATATCATGAAAGAAAATATCAAACACATCTAAAAGATATAGTGGGAAAATACCTCTCAAATCAGCTTCATTTCCGAGAAGACCAAGAGCGGGAAAATAAAATGCTCCTCCAAGATATGCAAGCCACCATGACTCATCTAAGAGCAATTTACTCGTTGGTCTTTGTTGAACTCATGTTCAACCAAGGTGTAGGCCACTCAGACTTTCAATTGTAATAAACACCTTTCTCATCTCAAGAGAATCACAACCTCGCCTCATTCTCCAAGTATCCATGAGCACCAACAACCAATCATCTCATGCTAAACTCCAATTTGTATTACTACACTTAACATGAAGTTCCAAATAATATGACTAGTGTACTTAAAACATAGAGAAACTCTAGACCATTGTCAAAGCTCCAAACATCTAAAATAGGAACTTATCATGACATCATGATCTACACATCCCCCTTAGGAGATACCATGCTCCAAGTCACTTCACCACGGTCTCAAGAGAAAAGCCTCATGCCAAAACTCTAATGCACAAGCAAGATTATACATGACATCAAGAAAAAAACTCCAAACCACCATCACCTATCAAGCACCACCAACACCTCAGCCAAAGACTCCAAATGTCCTCCATGGTTCCAAGATGTTGTACATCCTCAAATAGTGTCCATGCAAATATGAAAGAACCGTTCTACAACAACAAGATCTAAGAGTCCCTCCTAGTAACATTTGCAACACTAAAGAAGATCATTCACCACCAAGAAATAAATTCATAGTCACTGCTAAATCTCCCACTAAATTGTGAAATCCAAGATTTCCAAACATCTACTGATCTGGAAAAAAACACCTTCAGGTATAATCAACAACATGTCCATCTAAAAACAATGCTAAAAAACACCAAGATCTCCAAACCACACAGACCACACCATCACTGTCAAAATATTACACTATAATTTGTATCAAACTCTCGTTGACATCATGATACACATGCTACAGGTCCCCATAATTGACTATTAAAGTACTCAACACTATCCTTCCTCTCATCTAGAATCAACCACACCAATGCAAAAGTGACCATAGACAAGGCCAGCTAACAGATCTACACCAACACTAAATCAACCTCACGGATATAGAAAGTCCACTTCCGAGTTATCTCACTACAACCAATGGGTAGCTAATCCACCAACCACATAACTCAAAGATCAATCTAAACAAAAGTGCAAAACCATCATTGCAATGGAAACAACAAAACTGAGACCTCAAAGAGAACAACAATGTAGACAAAATTGACTCAAACACCAGATCGAATTCAAATGCAATTTTACAATCAAGTCCACAATTCAAGCACCATAGTCTAGGAAACCAGCAAGAAAAAACTTACATGTAGAACTGCAACTATCTCATCTAGTAAAGCCCCAAACAACCAGGGTCTAGAAAATAGTTTTTTTTTTACCAACTCCACAAAACCACAAGGTTTTTCTTGACCATGTAAAACCTATAAAACCACCATGTTTCTAAAACACCCATGCACATCCATATCCACTACACATTTGGACAACTCAAGAGTCTACAAACAACCATCATAGTTAACCGAAATAATGAAATAACATGAATATGCATCATATACATTTTAGGAAAATCTATAAAAAACCTTCAGAACCAAAGAACATGAATCTGAAACATGCAAGTACAAGGTATCCAAAAAATGAAAAAGTAGTACAAGAATTTCAGGCCCATTCTAGACCAACTCTAGAACTACAACCATGCAGATGCATTCGAGAGAGCCAACCTACTGAGAAGTTTTCAAACCACCTAGAGATCAAGTTCATAGCATTTATGCACTTAAGGTAATAGAGAACAAAGCCTTTAATGCCTAGTCAAAGCACCTAGCACAAGCACAATAATCCATGGCTGAAAAACAACCCAAGAATTTCCATACCATTAGGGAGTCTCTCACACAGACACCCAATATGAACCACGCTCTTCTACAAAACAACCATAAGTCTAAACTCACACCCCTTGCATCAAGATCATTCACTACCAACCAAGAGCCTCATACCACATCCTCACAATATGATCAACTCCAAATTCTACATTTTCAATGTATTTCACATTGTGTGTCATCTCAAAAGAGAAAGAAATTTTACTCATCAAAAAAGGATCAATCATCAGCCAATTCCTCCAAATTTCCTCAAGCTTGACAGACTAAGAAATCTTCATAGGAGAAATGCCCAGAACCACCATCCAAAAGAAGGATTTGATACCACTTGTTGATATTAGAAAAACCCTTGACCTCCCTTTACTAGGTCTGATACCATTTGTTGATATCAGAAAATCCCTTCACCTCCCTTTAGTAGCTCTGATACCACTTGTTGAGAAAATCAGGTCATCTTAGAATGAAACATCTAAGAACAATAGTTCCTTTAGTGATTTTATTCCTTCAAAATTCCTCAAAGACATTGACTACTATGCCATAAAGAAGAAATAGGAAGAGTTGATTTCCCACATTAATGATTCTAAGAAAAGCACATGCAAACTAAACCAGATTCAAAACTTATGCACATATTCAAATTACATAATCAAACATGGAAGACAAACAAATGAACAAACAAATTTATGTGGGGAAAACCCTTTTAGGTGAAAAAAACCCACCCTTCAAAAGATCAGGCCATTATATTATTCAGCAAGAAAAAGAGTTAAAATATAATCTCAGGCTCCTAGGCTTTACAAGAATTACATCTAGTTTCCTTTGGAGAATATAGGCAACAAGATTATTCAGAACCCTCGCACTCTTGCAATGTTCTCACATAGCATACAATTCAGATTCATTTCCAGTTGACTCAGTCAATGAACCTCTCAACCTTCATATCCTCATGAACACCATAGGTTCACATTCTTCTCTCTTTTTCTGTGTCTCAGCATTCTCATAGTTAAAATTCTATGTGCATAACACTCGAACACTCACATTGATCATTCGATCATACAAACATCAAACCCATAATAGTTATTGTACATTGCAATGTATAGAAACAATCATAATTGATTCATTCTCTGTACTGATAGTTTAGTTTAGTTTCCTCTGTTGAGCAACTATCAAACTTCCCAATCATTGAACGACCATCTCTAACTCACCAATCATCCTCCACTATTTGGCATACACCTTAGTAGTGAACCAAGTCAGCTCCATTCAACCATCATGTCTAGCTATATAAATTCAAACACCCACTACTCTACTGTAGCCAAGACACAATACGCTCACGGTGTAGCGGTGACTACACCGCACAACCACACACTCGTCCAAGTCCTATCATGGTGTGGTGGTATACTACACTACCGCTCACCATCTTGAAGAACCCAAGGTATGGCGGTATACTCTGTGCTACCACTTGACAGGTGTGAAGCCCTCACTGTATGGTCTATACACCACACTACCGTGTCCCAGCTTGGAAACACCAATGGTATAGTGGTACCACCACACAACCACCAAAAAAGCAATTCCTTGCACTACCACTAGGTAGTCTAGAGACCCCGGTGGTATGGTGGTACCCTATGCTACCACTCGATTGTCAATAGGTTCCCACGGTATGGCAGTATGCATCACACAACTACACCTCAACCAGAAGGCTCTCGTGGTATGGCAGTAACTGCACTACTGCACGTCTTCCACAAACACCTATTTGTACAGGGGTAAAGGCTTGAACAAAAGGAGATCCACCAAGCCCTTTAGTAGAGTTTCAAGCTAGCAATTTGAGGAACACTTTCCAACACACTTCAGTATAATATCTACACAAATGCATAGCATTGATAGGTTCTTAGAGAGGTATTTTATTTATTGTGGAAAGTTTGTATGCTCCTAATCCAAAATCTGCCTTTATTAGATAAGGTCCTCTTCAATTCAAACTAAATTTTCCTTTTTATCTCGATTTTGATTTGACATTACATCGATTATCATATTCCACTAAGTCGCCTTTCTTAAAAAATTGATGAATAAGTCTTTCATTATATTTTTATTGAACACCCTTGTAATAGACTTGAATATGTTTGAGAGTGTGTATACAATTTATTTTGTGCATCTCAAGTTTTTTAAGTCTTTGTTTTCTATAGGTATTATCATCAATAATGATGGAGTATTAACCGTAGTTGTATGAACACTTACTCAATAAGTCCATAATGCATAAGAAAGTTGATTATACCAATATGTACCATGTTTTTCAATGGTTTTGCATAAGACTTGTTCATTAGTTTTGTTAGTTTCTTCCACTTATCCATTTGATTGAGGATAATATGGTGTAGAAAAGTGTTCTTGAATACAAAAAAAATTCTAAAATTTATTTATGTCCTTGTTTATAAATGATATACCATTATTCATAGTTAAAGAAGAAGGAATCCCAAATCATGATATTATGTTCTCTATGATAAAACAAAAAATAACCTTAACCATCATGGAACAACTAGGAACTTTCTCAACACACTTTGTGAAGAAATCTATAGTTGTGATGATAAAAGTATGTCCTAAAGATGAGGGAGGAGAATATTCCTAATTGAGTCCAAACCCACATAAAAAATGGCCAAATAGATATTTAGGCACGAAGTTTATGAGAAAGAGCATGAAAATAATTTTTATGTTTTTGACACTTAGGACATTTTTTAACAAAGGAAAAAACATATTGTTCCCATATGAATTAGCCTTTGAGCCAAAGATCAACCACCAAATTTTCCCCTACACAAACCTAAATGGGATTCTTTTTGGTCCATAGGGATCTTAGATTTACTAAGAAAAAAAATAAAGAGAACATTATATGAATTTGGTATATAAGGGTGATCCCACAATAGTGGTTTACACTTTTTGGGACATCTCGATTTTTGCTAAAATCGCATATTTTTAGAAAATATAATGATTTAAGCCTTGAAAATTTTCATTCAAAGGATTCCAATTGAAGAGGGTTTGATCAAACCACCTTAGATCAAACCCCTTTGGATAGAACCCTACTAGTTTTAAACCATACCTATAATGGAGTCTCCTTTACACCTATCAAAATGCTGATAAAAAACCACTTTTGATTTACCTTTTGGGGGATCAAGTGAATTCATTTAAAATTTATTTTTTGTAAGAATGTGTATAGGATAAAATCTGCACCCCTTACGCAAATTCCCCTTTCACACACCCTCACCTTAGAAAATCAAATTTGAAGGAAAAATTCCACATCACCCAACTGCCTTCCATCCACTTCGCATCTCTTTGTTGTGTCAATGGGAGAGTATTTGTCGGAGGTGAATGTGTGGCACGTAGGCATCCCCGCGGAATGTCGCCATCCCTAAGATATTCCTATGTCTAAATTTGGTAGAGGCATTACACTCTCGATTGAAGGTGAATTGTAGCGTCCCTATTCGACCAACTGACTCAAAAATACCTTATTCTTCCTCATTCTTCCTTCAAATTGATCCATTCTCACTACATTTAGTCCTCTTAGCAATCTCTTAAATATCTCTACACATATTCTCAAGCCATCTCTTAGCATTTCTAGCATTCACTTCACTTTCAAGCAACAATTTAGCACTCCATTGCAGTAGCAACACTCCATTAACTCCACATAGAAAGTTTGAAGCAAGCCATAGTAGTGTGGGCTTGGATTCTTTGTGAGACCTCTCTTCATCACAGTTGAGGTTGTGGTGACCTTTCCAAGTCTACATTCTCCTCCATTGGCTAGTGAGCTTTTGGGTGGACATGGTAACGTTTCACTCTCCTTTGTAATTTTGTTGAGTAGCATTATACCGTTTTGTAGTGTTTATTGCAACTTCTAGATTCTTTACTTCTTTATCACATATTTATTTTTCATTGCTATCTAGTTGTCTGTGGAGGTGGAAACACCAAAACGGGGTTTTGACTAAGGCAAACCCCTATACACCCTGTAACGAAGATTTTGGCACCTTAATGCTTTCTTAAGCTTCTAGGGTTTTCACCTAGAAGGAGAAAGATAGGCCAAAATGCATAAGTTACATTCAAAGATAAGGGTTTTATGGGGTTTAATGTGTGGTGTGTGTAGAATGTGCCTAAATACTCCAAACTAATGAAAGAAACTATCTATTGAATATAAACTTTTGAAATGCAAAAGTGTTTGAAAACACATAAAGATATGCAAGCATTAAATTAAATAACCTATGAAAGCTTATGAAACAAGATTAAAAACTAAAAAAATGGAAGTATGGACCTGGAAAATGGTAGAGGCTAGAGTGAAGACTATAGATGTCCAAGAAATTCTACAAAACCAATTTTTGTGTTTGGCAGGACACTTGTGCCAAGCTGGCCGACCTAGTCCTTTTTCGAGGTGATTTCGAAAAAATTATTTGGGGCTTGTTACAGCCAAATGGGTATCCAAATCCACAAATTTTTTTGAAAAGTAGGCACAGAGGGAGTAGGTTGCCACAACTTGTGGGAGTGTCCCTTTCTCCTTTTCTGAAAATTTAAAGGTGGAAATGAGAGTTCTTGATCTACACTTTCTACTCCTCCAAGTGTTTGGCCCAAAAACCTTGATTTTGGTTTGTAGGTGTCTTTTATTGAATTTTTTTCCCTAGCCAATAGAGATATTCCCTACAAAAATCTTCAACCCATTCTTGAATGATCTCCCAAACCTAAAAGATGCCTAAATCTTGCCATGATGAGAGACCTTGGATTGTTGTGGCAATGGTTGTGGGTTTAGCCCTTGAATGCTTCAAAAAAGGATGTCTTGTCGAATTGGAAGGTAAAACCATAGCTTTCTTGAGAAGATGGAGGGGATGTGGTGGCACTCTCAAATTTTGCAAATTTTTGCCTCAAACACTTTGAGGTACCCCTAAAAATCTGCCTAAATGACCTACTTTGGAGGGTCAAAATTTGGAGCCAATTGATTTTCAAGCCAAAAAAATTGGTGGAATCACTCATGTGACATATTCCAACATGCATGTCAATTTTTAGCTTCCCACGATAAGTTTTGTTAGGATTTTGAAAAGCAAAGCTGAAGGGTTTTGGCACTTTTTTGTTGTTTGCAAACTTTCAACTTTGCAAAGTGGCCTCCTGTTCAGGTTAATATTTCAAAAATGGTTGGTTGTCAAGCCAAAAGGATTGTTTCTCTCCATTCTCCCCACAAATATACTCCCGTGTCAGGTTTTAGAGCCTCATGACAAAATCTACTATTTGTATAAGGCCAAAAGCAAACACAATTTGGTTAGTTTTGCACCTGTATTTTCTTGAACCTTTGAAGGTCAACTTTGACCTTAAATATCTTTTGATGATTGATGCTTCAAGAAAAAATTTCTTGCACACATACTTAGGGTACCTAAATGAGTTTTTATGTCCAGTGGTAGCTCGCTAGAAGTTGATTTGCTATTTTTGCAACTAGGTGATTCTGTGAGTTTAAATTTGTTTTGAACAACTACAATTACATAAAAGTTTGAATAAGAAAATTTGTTGATTAATATTTTTCACCTCAGGATTCCTTTTGCCAAATTGTTTTTTGCACTCCATTCTCGAGTGAAAATGCTATATGCCTACAAGTTTTCATTGCTCCAGGAGGTCGTTTGACTAGTTTCCCAGGTTGATTCTAGAGCCAACCTGGCCTATTTTGATCATTGTTCAGATGTGCTAGAACGTAGATTTTAATGACAACCCAATTTATCTTTTCACCTCAGATGCATTCAAAATTTGTCTCATGTCAATTGAAGGGAGAGAAATTGTTTAAAAGAAATAAAAATTAGCTAGACCCACATGGGGAGCCAACATGCTTTGCACAATTGCGAATTTCTTCAAAGGAAATATTGTAGTCAAGGTTGTGAATTGACAAGGTGGAAATTGTTATCAGTTGCTTACATCAATGTGTGTCGATCATTGTCCCTATAGTTTGAAAATATAGATGATTTGTGTGAAGATGATTTTCAATTAAAATACCTTCAAGCATAAAACCATTGGGGAGCTCAAACCAAAGTTTAAAATTCTTTTGTTTCAAAGCATAGAGAATGAAGATAGTGCTTCACCTGAGTTACCATGGGATAAATTCATAACACTATTTAATCTTGCTAGACTGTTTGAAAAACTCCATGGTGTTGAAAAGGAAAATCTATTGACATGCTTCTTTGGTTAATTTTTTTTCATTATGTGGATGCATATATATATCTTGCAAGAGAACAAAGGCTTGGAGTCATATCGTTTTAAATTCGATTAAGGATGGCTGGAATTTTCCTATAAAATATTGAGACAAGAGGTAGGGCCAAACCATGTTACTTTTGGTCTTACTATACAAAACTTGATGTAGGGATTATCACTCAAATATGAATGTTTGTACTTGCTATGCACCCAACCACTCAACATGATATTGTCAACTAGATTCTTGGGGCCTTTTATGTGTATCTTGAAGCTGTAGCAGTACTGCCTTAGCTTCATATGGTGCAAAGTACAAAAATCAATCATTGTTTACAGAGAACCTCGGAAGGCATCAACATTGTTTGAGGAAATTCTAGATTGTGAAAAGGTCTTAAGAGACTTTAAAGCAAATGCTTTTGGAAACTACTATATTGCATTCTATAAATGCAGTTACCATGCTTCATGCCTAATCTAGAAGAAGGGGCATCAAATTCATCAAGGGAAGCAACATAGGCACAAGATCATTAAGCCACCATAGGAAATATCTTTGTCTTGATTCAACTGTGTGAGAAAATCTGGCAAGTTTACTATGCTCATAGCCAGTTTGAGCTTGCAGTATCCTATATGAAGGAAAATTGAGGAAATTTTGAAAGGCCTCCTAATTATACGCACTATGATCAAAATACTGTCAAGATTGTAATTGAGCATTATTATGAACAATGTGTTTACGTGGAGATATAGAGTGATCATGTTGTGCTAAGTGAAATGGCTCAAGCTTGTTGAGGAATGCATTAAAGTGTCTGGGAGTCTTCTTTATGAATTGGCATTCAAGGTTTTGTATAGCTCAAGAATTTTATTACAAATGGTTGGAAGAGACCTTAAATGTGTATGAGGCCACGTTGAAGTGAGATGAGAGATCTAAGGCACGAGGCCACAAACTTTGAAAAAGCTTGATGGAATGATGGTAAGGTATTGGCGCCATAGCCATGAAATATCTTCGCTCCAAAATGGAGTAGCCTTTGAGATGGCTGAGGGGGCCATTTTAACTTTGCAAAAGTACATTTTATAGAGAATGGACTATTAAAAGGCTTCAGAAACTTTTTAGTGATTACATTTGGTAGTTGTAAGGTTGCACCCCACAGATGTTATCACCTCTTTCTTGCCCCTATGATCAAATGAAGGGAGTTTCAAATCCAAGTGAGGGAATTAGGGCACAAGCTGAGATCAACGACTTGTAGAAGACCTTGCCACGTGTAATAATCTTGCAGACCCCGTGGGATGTTGGCAACATGATCCAAAAGGCTGCGAGGTGTGTGGTGGACCCATGGGAGGCTATTAAGGCATGGGTATAGTTTTAAAGGCCCAATATTAAATATTTTAAAGGGCCTTCATCTCTTTTAAAACACAAAATAAATTTTAAATAAATGGTGCAAAGGGGTAAGGGAAAGAAAGTGGTGGGCCCGAAATTTCTTTGTTTTGAACACACAATAAAATATTGAGGTGAAATAAAAGAAGCCTTCACTATATAGAGATAGATATTTGAAGGTAAAATGATGTAAAAGTTAAAGGATGGGTAAGATTCATTTTTTCCTGTTAGATTTTTTTAAGAAATGCTTCACTATTTTAAAAGAGAGCAAAGATATTAAAAAAATACTTTTACAAGTGATTATTTTAAAATTTAAAATCTTCCTAATTAAAAGTTAAATGGCCCCTTTTTACTGATAAGTATTAGATATGTAAAGTGTGAAGCATGGGAAAATTGTTGTAAAAGAGAGTAAATACTTTATATGTTGCACATTAAAGATATAAATGCAAAATGATTTGTTAAATGAATGTAATATTCATTGTTGGAGGGAGGTCCTTCTTTACTAGAAGTGAAAAGAAATATTTGCAGAAAAGAGGTGAATATTTACAATGCTATATAATGGAGCAGCAAGGTGAAGTTGTTTTCATGAGAATAAAAGAAGAATGAATAAAGTGCAGTAGTAGAAGGGAAAATTAAAATTGTTTTCACACAGGAGGGTAAAGTTAAGAGAATTTCTTCACATGGGGAAATTTTTTGTTGTTGAACAACTTGGAGCAAAGGAAAAATTTAGAGGTAAAGTTTGTTGTTGCAAATGATGAGAGAAGAGAGATGATTTTCTTTTTGTGGGTTAATAGAGGATGAAGTTTCCTATTGTCAACGGTGGATGCATTTTAGGGATGCTCTTTTTTTCTTTTGTTCTCTTTATCTTCTCTTCTTCTCTCATTGTAAAGGGTTCCAATTTTTCGAAAGATCTGTGAGGCAGGAATTTTTTTTGGGTAGATTGTAAAGCTAGGGTGAAAAATGACTGTTAGTCAATTAATCTGAGGTATCTTGTGTTTTGACATAAGTTTTATGAATATATTTTGTCTAATAATTGTCTCCATTTCTGAGATGTAAAACTCCTTTGAATTCAATAATCAAAGATTACTTGGGTTTTTCATGCACATTTGTTACATTTGAGTTACATTTGTTGTTTCCTTCTGTTCATTGAATAATTTAATTGCTTTAATGAATGTCAGCTGCATTTGTCATTGCCTATTGTTCAGGGAATAGTGTAATTTATTCAACAAATATGATAGGAGTGTTGTGTTTATAGGTGGATTTGTAAGGATGGTTACCAGATAAAGCTTCAGTGCTCTTGTTGTCATAATGTGATAGCATTTTTAGAGACCTTCAAAACATGTCTAACATTGTAGGATGAAGTGTTGGTTATGTGACTTTGTAGCCCTCTTTTTGGCATTGGTCAATCTTTATGTTTATGTAGTTTTCAACTTCGTCCCAAATTATTAAATCAAAAACCATTTTAATTTTGTATTCTGAGTAATGTGTTTTCCATGTTCTCCATGTTGGTTACTGAAATGCACTCATTTTCTTAGCCAATATTGAGTGATATTTTTTGTTTCTTAAGCATAATTCTATGAGAGTGTTATCTGTTGAGTAATATCCTATTAATTGTGTGTCTAAATCTTTAGGTGTTTCTAAAGGGTCACCCCCCTAGGTCTTATAGAGCCTAGGTTGTAGGGGAAATGTGTTCTAATCTCATTTCTTATTAGTTGGCCAGATCCATATTTGAGTCTTAACATAAGAATTGGCTAGTATTTATGATTCATTTGATCTCTTGATTTGGAACTCCAACAAAATGGTGACTCTTTTGCAAAGAATTATGAATCTCTAGTTGCAGACTCATATTTCATAGATTCATATTATTTTCTATTCTACATTTGGTTCAACTATTGAAGGATTTAAAACTTGGAGAAAAAATTGTTGCAGTGAACCTAAAGATTTCATGATCTATGGTGCTCTGCTGGTGAAAGGAAGTCAAAAGAAAGTTTACATGTGAAAGAACTTCATACTGCTTGAAGTTTAGTCCTCTAAGAATAGAGGTGGTGACTCTATCAAAAGAACCTATTGAGGATTTGAAGAAAAGTTCCAGATCTACAATTTTTCCAGTTAGGAAGACAATTTTCCGTAGCTACAACATTTCCAAGTATTCTTCACCTTTGGTTTTCAAGAAAATTGTGTGAAAACCATATTTGAACATCTTAGGAAGAAACATTGGTTCCCTATTTAGTGAATTAGCACTGACAAAGGGAAGAATAGTAATATTGAGTTTGCACACTCCCATGTGTCGGTTCTATCATTTAAATGTAACTATAGTTACATTGCAGGATTTTTGTCTAGTGTTCAAATATTTTTCATTTTGGATGGTTAGAATGAATTTATATATCTTAAGGATTTCCATCCCTTGCATTGTCACGGGTCTCAAGCCAAGGTTATCATCATGTTAGTAGTTTTCCTATTGACCCTTAATTTGGTCATGATTGTGATTATGCACAATTTGTTGAGCATTGATCTGCAAATATCTATGGATCATCAAGATACAATAGCCATTCCATTAGATACCTTAATACGACTTGTCAAGAATCTAAACAAAAATCGGCTAATCCTTAAGCATCTGATAGCGTAAAGTGCATGAAACCAAGAGTGCACAAGACTAGGATAAGGATGGAATGGAAAGCTATATTTGATAGAAAAACTAAAGAGATGGATGAAGGGCATCTAATTTTTTCACAAGCCTAGTTAAGAGATAATCATATTGTATCTACTTTCCAAATTACTACACCTTTTCTCAATTATTTTGACTCATTGTATAACTAGTTAGACTTGTCATTGGTTGATTACAAAACTGAGAGTATGCCACCTCAAGTCTATAAGCAGATGCCTAGATTTGATGGATACAATTTATGTGAAGGAGATCACATATCCAAAAAAAGTCTAGCTTCATAGAGAAAAATTTATTTGGAGATCAGGAAATGTGGATGAGAGTTTTTGTCAGATCTCTTGAAGAAAGAGCTAGGGATTGGTACCTAAGTTTTCCTTAGAAGTATTTTGCATGTTGGAATAAATTTGTGGATGCTTATAGAGAAGAATTTGAAAAAGATTCCTCTAACCTTGTCACAAGATTGAGGGAGATTAAGAGAGAAAATGAAGAATCAAGCATTGATTTCAGTCATAGATTTTTTGTTGCTCTTTCATTGGTCCCCAAAAATTTTAGACCTAGTACCCCAGATTGCATTCATATGTATTTTGAAGCCTTTGAGGAAGGATCTAGTGCAGTGTTAAAATATTTTAGAATATCAAATATGCAGATGGCTTACACTATTTTAGATAATATGAATAAAATGATGAATGAATATGTGCAAGATTTGTTTTCCTCAATTAGGGGTAAACACGCTAATCAAACCAGAAGCTATGTGAATGTAAATGATCAGAGGTATACAAACAAGTGCATACTTGAGAAGGTAGAAGACAATAATGATGCATCATTAGCTGATGAGGAAGTTGTTTTTGAACAACCTTCAGAAGAGATACACCCAAATGAAAATTACAGCCATAATGAGGAAAGACATAATGAGGTGAGTAAAACATCTGAAGTTACTTCTATCTCCTCTGAAAATGCACAAATAGAGGGTAAATTATCAGCAAAAATTGAAAGTGATGACAATAATTTTGAATGCTTACAAGAACATGATGAGAGATATGAACTGAATTTACTCTTTGAAGAAGAGATATATGATCAACAATGTTATGGTACAATGGATCATGTCAAATCTACAAGTGGATGTATCTTTGATGCAAGTCTTCATGATGAGACATTAGAATTTGCTGATTTAGGGATGGTCTTTAGAAGGTCAGTATATCAGATGCAAGTGATAAATTATGCAACGAATTTCAATCAACAAGATCAACTACAAGTAGTTGCAATGAAGAAGCCATTGATGGTTTTTAATTTGAAGGTGAAAATATTTGCATTTACCCTCAAGAGGAGTTAAATGTCAAACCTAACGATGACATTCAGTCCAATAGTGAAAGGGAAAATGATGTGGATTATTGTTGTGACATCCCATAACTAAGCAAGAATGAACAAGTGGGTAGTTCTTTCTCTTTGATGGATTGTGATCATATTGTTGATAGTGTAGCTAATGATCCTATTTCTTATGATTGGGGAAATCTAGTTAATGATTAGGCCATTGATTTTTCAAATTTTGATGATGATGACATCAACATATACCCTGATTTGAGATTTGATAATGCATGCATTTCTTGTGAAGGTCAAGGAGAGGAAGTGGTTGAGAGAATGGACCAGAATAATGGTATGTTAATTAGT
This sequence comes from Sequoiadendron giganteum, assembly GCA_007115665.2. Lineage (NCBI taxonomy): Eukaryota > Viridiplantae > Streptophyta > Pinopsida > Cupressales > Cupressaceae > Sequoiadendron > Sequoiadendron giganteum. The sequence continues at coordinate 671,065,787 of CM021103.1, read as the reverse complement.
GAAAAAATTCCAAATATGTTGACCAAAGAATATTAGAGATGTACACATGTGAATGACCCTCAGTTGTTGTGTGCTTCTCACATTGATTTTGACAGTGATGATGATCTTCACTGTGCAAGGTATGATGCAAGGGTATTTCATTCTCCTTCCAGTTATGAACTAGTTGATCAATACAGTGATAATGTGGACAAAGATGAGAAACAATTTGATTGTAATGATGCATTGTATGATGAGTATGAAAGTATGGATACTGATGCAAGCTCATTATTTTTTTTTGATGAATTAGAAGCAGAAGATGACCATGGGATTTGTGCATCCAATGAGCCAAGTCTTGAGAATTTTAATGCAGATTTGGACAAGTGTCTATTTGCTGATTTTAATGACCCTAGGAATGAGTCTTTTCATGTGGATATTAATGTTGATTTCAAGGTAGAGTCAATTTATGACCCTGAACCAGAATTGTTCCTTCTTGAGCAAGCTTTGTTGGATTTTTTGGTTGTGTTGTTGATATGTGGTTGTCATTCATGTCAACACTATTAGAATTGTTGATTCTAAAGGCTATATATGTCGAAGATATTGAGAAAATTGTAATAAATATACTGCAGGAAACCAGTGAAGTTGAGAAGGTTTGAGTGATGAAATTTTTTGTATGTTGATGATTAGGAAGCATGCACTAAAGGGTTTTTTGTTGATCTTATCTAGTATGTTGTATGAAATTTCAGTGGTACACACCAAGATTTGAGGAAGTTATGAAGTTTTGTGTTCCTACAGTTTTTCAATTATTGTAGCAAGTGTTTCTGCAAGATGAGATTGCAATTCTGGTGAATTGAGTTATTGTGTATGTATTTGAGGTGTTCAGTGATTTTTCTAGATTGTTCTCTATTAGTTTGGTACATTCGCATTTATCATCATGTTCGTGATTGAATATTTTTCCTTGTGTGTTTAAGGTTTTCATGTTCTTGGCCAACATGATTGTGGTAGTGTGCTGCGGATCCTTATGGATTAATATTTTATTGTTTGGTGTGTTTGAGGATGTTGTTTTAGGTCCTCACTATGTTGTGACTAACTTAGGTTGGTGTGCACTAAGATTTGTTCATGTATTGAGGTCGATAGTTGTAATTTATTTTTTATTCATCGTTGAAGCGGATATATAAGAGCGATTGTTTATTCATTTTGAAGGACACTCAGAGTATGTTTGATGAATGTGTGAAGTATATGTTAAAATAAAGATCATATCATTTGAGTGTAGAGCAGTGTGTGAAGAAGATAAAGAGAAGTGTGAAGAAGTATTTTTGTGCCTAATCGGAACTATAATAAAACTTTTGTAGAAGCTAATCTCTTAGTTCAACCTCATCAGATGGATTTAATCTAATTATCTTATGTAAGGAATTGAGCCTTCCCTTTGAGTAGTGAGCTCTAGGAAGTGTGCCTGAACGCATGTGCATTCCCTATTCATTTATTTTATTATACTTCTAACAGGGTATAATCTTGTGGACTAACGTCCACCGTGGTTTTTCCTCTAATAGGTTTTCCACGTATAAAAATCTTGGTGTTCATGTGTCTCTGATGTGTTGTTGATTTATGCTTGCCCTATTAATTATTATATCTGAGATTAAAAGTTGTTTAAGGTTGAATAAGCTTAATTGTTGTAACAATTGATTGACCTCCCCTCATTTGTCTATCCTTGTTTTCCCAACAATTGGTATCAGAGCTAGTTCCTCTAAAGAAGTCTAACAGCTTGAGGTGATTCGATATGACATCATATAAGAAGGATAGTCCTAGATTCGATGGTACAAACTACTCTCTATGGAAAGTTAGAATGGAGTTTCCTTTGAAGTGCATTGGTGAGCCTTTTAGGAAGATTACAAAGAATGCATATATAATTCCTCAGAATGGTCGGTCCTCTACTGCTGATGAGATCAAAGAAACAAAAACTAATACCAGAGCTATAAAAGAATTGTTAAGTGCTTTGATAGATTCAGAGATGAAAAATGTAATAGGTCTAAAGAATGCACATGAGATCTAGATAAAGTTGAAAACATTGTATGAAGGAGATGCACTAGTGAAAATTGCTAAGCTTCAAATTTTGAAAGGCAAGTGGGAGAACATGAAGACGAGTGAAGATGAAAATATCTTTTCTTTCTCGCAAAATGTAAATGAATTAGTGATGGACATTAGATGTGTTGGTGGTGATGGAGCTTCAAATTTTGTTCTTTGAGCTCCATTATTATCTTGCCTCAGTACTAGTATGTCATACTATTTGGAAGAAACGTAAGGTTGGGATTTTATTATTTCCTTCATAAAAATCCTAATGCTCTATCTAATACCTTGGGTAGGATCTATTCCATCATTACCTTTTTGAAGAGGGTTCTAAAATGAATTATTTCCCATTGAATCGTCTAGGTAGGGGTACCTTTTATAAATACCATTAAATATTTTTTCCTAATTTTATTATCTCCTAGGTTAAGGTTGACTCGTGCCCCATTTTTAAGAACAACATTAAGCCATCATTTTTCGTTGGCCTAGGCAATGTCCCCTTGTCCCTTTAACAATTGTTTTCTATTTTGCAAGGAACATTTTTTAGTGATCATCGATCATCCAACAGTTGATCTTGACCATTCCCCACGATTCCGTGATGGCCTCACTATTGAGTTTCAACTTATTGTGATATCACAGGCGAGTGCCACGTGTCTCAACTACCGACATCGAAAACATTAATGAAGTACTTTAATTTTTTGTCGGGCTTTAATAAGTTGTATAGTGGGTTACTAAAATAGTTGTGAGATGCACATGGTTGAGATCGACGGTGATGTTATAATCTTGATGCAAAGTTGCTCGATGGTTTTTTTCAGTGCTAGTAACTACTATGAATGAACATGATTATCGATGGTGGAGATCAATGATTTCCTGCCATCGTGTGATCCAAAGATGCAAGGTGTTTATTGATTGCAACATCACAGGCAAGTGCCACATGTACTTCCTTGGTGATGCAAAATGTGGTGGGCCCTTGGTTCTTAGATGGAGGTTGCCTCATCTTTTTTGAAGTCATTCATTTGAAGATCTAACAAAAAAAAATGATTGATGGTTGGAATTTGAATTCACATCAAATAAGATTGGAGTCATTGGCGTGGTATGTGAGTGAGCTTTAATGGAAAATGAGACATTTAATGGATCAATAGATCAACATAAAGTGTTTTCCTTCATTATATTTTACCACAAAGAATTCAAGCACCTTGGCAAAGTAGTTTCAGAGCTAGAGATAAAGTTTCGAGTAATGAAAGTAGGATTTCGGTTTTCTACAAGGCGCTAAATCTGTGAGTTGTTTTTTGTACTAGGTTAATTTGAATGTGATTTCATGAAGGAATTGTGGTGTGCTTGTCAGAGGGCTTGTTAATTGTTGTCATAGGGTCACTGGTTTGTTTAATTGGGGGAAATTGGAATTTTTTTCTGTAATTTCATTTTCTAGGAAGCCCTAGTTCATTTGAGATGGCACCACCAAAGCAACATTCTAGCCATATTGATTATTTATAGAGAAATTTGTATAACAATTTTTTGGATCAACTCCCATTATCAACAAATGACAGGAAGAGGGGTTTAGTTATGATGAATGGAAGAACCCTAGGTGAAGGACTAGTGTGCAAGAGTTATAACATTGTAGATGCTAAGGTTCCTATGACTAGTTTGGAAATGTTTAGGTTGTGGTATGGACAACGAAACTTACCTCACCACTTTTCTAACGGCTGGAGATATGACATGGGTAAGCTAGTAGTGCAAAATGTGTTCCCTGATGTGGACCTACTCAGAGCGGTGGCAACATGATATGACCCTGTTACAAGAGTATTAAGGGATAATGATGGTGGGATTCTCCTAAATATAAGCAGAAATGAAATTCAACAGGTGTTTGATTTGAGTGAATCTAGCTCATTTTTGGTTCTATTTGATCTTGAGGAGATGAAGCATGAGTTAGCAAGATCGAAGCCTCTTTTAAGATTGAAGTTGCTTCCTCCTCGTCTAGCTAGGGCAGACAATTCAACAATTCATATCAGCCCAAGTGACTAGGAGCCTTTTAGTCTGAGTTTCTTTGCCAATCAATTTTTGGCTACATTTTATTCACTGTACCATATTTTGGGATTTAGCGCTAATACTATAATTCCAATTGCATACATGGGCCCAAATTCAGCATCCTAATTTCTCTATGGTGTATGACTTTCCATCTTTTCTGGTAGAAAATATACATGAGGGATTATTGAATTTGTTGGTGGGGGATATTGGCACTCCTTTTTTTTGGTGTTCCCTATTGATGTACATGTTCTTGTATAAGAATTCTAACTTCTTCTCAGAGAAGATGGAGTTGAGGCAAGACGTAAATGGAGAAAGATTACCAATACAGGTTTGGAGTGTTGATTTATCATACAACAGGGGACATGCTAGTTTTGTATAATTTGACAATTCCTTTGCTTCTAGAATCAGGGCATTGTTGGTAGTGAATGTGCCTAGAGTCCCTAAAGACCTATATGACTTCCTCAGACCAAGGGTAAGGAAGCTTGATTTGAAAATTTTCCACAATTGGGGTGACATCATAATGTACCCTATAAGTACTGTTCTAAGAGTATATTTTTTCCATGGAGCCCCACATATCCTCTTATTTAATGTAAAATCAAGAATGGGGTTTTCCCAGGTCATGTGGAAAATAAGTTGTATTCATGAGGACAACCTAATATGGAGGGGAAAAGGAACTTTGTTCCTTGACTACACTATTATATCTGATTTTGTTTTTCCAAGGGAGGATGGGTCCACTTTGGAAGATATTTTGATGACTTTCATTTGTGGATGGTCCTAGGAGGTAGCATGACCCTAAGGGTTTCTTTGCCTTGTTTAGGCATAGAATTAAAGGTGGCAGGTTTCTACATGAGTTCAATTTTCTTGAGGACCTAATCAAGAATGAATTTGATTTGAACAAATAGGAATTGAACAAGGAAAATTGGATTGCATATGAGAATTTTTTGGATATGGTGCATAAAATGGACCCAAAGTATGATCCAATAATGGAGTTCACTCCATTCCATAAGAAAATTTACTTCTTGATGGATAAATTCAAAGATATCATGGGCAGCTTGATGACCAAGAAGGTCAATTTGGAATTAGATTTTGGTATATAAAGACAAGAGGTGAGGCCTGTGGAAACAAAGCCAACTTATCAAGCCTAAGTGAATTGGCCTCTTTACAAGAGAAAGAGGAATGATAATAGTGATGAGGAGGCGGGGGATAAGAAAGGAAAATAGATAATGAAGAAATCATCATGGCTAGGTCAAAAGATCAAAGCACCTGGAGGGATAAAAATTATTGATTAGATTCACCATCGGAGAGTGATCCCGCATTACTACCATTAGAGAAAATCTCTAAGAGGCAGAGAGTTGAGGAAGCATAAGAGACTCTGATGGATGACATAATTGTTACAGATCAAGACATACAGGTTGGTATTCCTTCCCCTCCTAGATCAACACAATTAGTGCTATCTGATATGGATGTGAAAGGACAATGTGTACAAGATGCCATAATTGAGGCCTACAAGACATTCTTGGATGATGATGCATTTTTGAAGACTCTAGTATTCTTGCAACTAGTGTGGAGGATGAAGTTAGAACAATACCAAGACAAATGCAAGAAGAGGAGAGAATCAAGGCCTGATAGGTCTGATCAAGAGAATGATGATGAGGTGAAGGATAAACTGATGGAAGAATTCAAAGCACAACTCCTAAGGAAGGAAGGAAACTAGTGACATAGGCTAGTGTCCTAAATTTTTTTGAATGGGACATAGTTGGTGTAGTAGCATTCAATGCTATTCTAAAGTCCAAGCATCCCATACGGAATAGTGAGGAAGAGGTTAAGGAAGCTCTGTAGGACTCTGCCTTTAGTGAGGAATATGAAACTCTTGCAATTTGGGCATTGGAGCCCCAGGGTAGAAAGCCAAATGTGACTGATATTAGGCCAAACCTAAGGGGAGGGTTAATAATAAAGAGAGCTTCTGAAACTTCAACTACATAAGCTACAAGCCTGACTGTAAATGTGGCCAAATTGGCCCAAAAGATAGCTGAAAGAGAAGAAATTGAAAAGAAGAGTTTGATTGAGAAATATAACATCATAATTGGAGAGTACAGTAGGATGCAACAAAGGAATGTTGAGCTGCAATCTAAGGTAGATAGGTTGAAATATAGAAAGGTGGGAGAATCCTCCAGTGCTCCCAGTATCATGGAATTACCTTCTACATCAAGATCAATGCCCCCTACTTCTCCAATTGTTTCTACTCTAGGATCCCCCGTCCAGATGCCTGCTCTCAGCCCTACATTAGGGCGAGTTGAAGAAGAGGTTGAATACTCTATGGATCCCACTAATATGTAGATGCTAAATAAGATGATAGAGTTATAGGCTAATTTAAAAGAAAGTGAGGAGGGAGAATTTTCCAAATAGAATGAGGTTGTTGATATAGTTTTGAGGCACCTAAATGAGAAGGTCGATGGAAAATTACCATCATTATATTATTTATGTTCATTATTCTTTGATGATATAAGAAATATTAATAGGGATCGGGAAATAGTTATTCCCTTGGCTGAGAAGTGGATCCCTAGGGCCAATGATTTGGATATTATGTATAAGGTTTCTAGATTTAATGCAGATAATAGGCTTGAATAATTGAGGCCTACTCAAAATTTTTTGAAATCACTGAAGGGTTTTCAAGCCTTTCTGGATGATTTGAGTAGGAGGATTGAGGAACTAGTAAAGAGTTTTTATGATTGGAGTGATACATTTTTGCCAAATATAATTGATGCACAAGGAAATTTTAAATCACTGCAACAGTGGTTTGATAGAGCGGATGAAGTCATCAACACACAAATCAAGTTGATTTGTGATGATTCAGACTATGATTTGTTGGTGAGTAGCATGGATAAGATAATTTACACTAGCACATTCTTAGAGTCTTTTGAAAGAGAGGCCAATCAAGTAGCAGTGAAATACACACCTTAGAATACCAAGGTGAATGAGATGGTAAATTTTGATTTGCCAACGGATGAACAATATCAAAGATGGGTGGATAAATATTTAACCGAGGAGGAGTAGGATAGTGTTGACTGCTAAGGGTTAGAAGTTCAACTATTATAGTTATAATAGATTTTGGTTATGTCTTGATGGAAATTTTGGCCCAGGTTTCTTGAACTGTGGCTAATGCAGTAGCTATTTTTCCAACGGATGGGATAAACAAGAAGATTCTCTAGGGACTCAGCTGATGTAACAATTTGTTTACATATCACAAGGTGGTCCAAATGATCAGTGACAGGTGTATTTCTAGCCCGATGCTTATTTTCTCCTTCATTCTCTATAAGAAGGATTTCAAGGCCAAAAATATGGGTTAGCAAGTTAGATATTTTTAGGTCGAGTCAAAGCATAATTGCAGAGAAAGTTATAAAGCCTGTTGGTTTAGCGTAAATGCAATTTAGGTTTTTGTGTCACTCTATAGTAGGGTTTTGAATTTATGAGGGTTTGATGTTTCATGATAGTACCAGCATCTGAATGAGAATGATTCATTTCGAGCTCATGTCTCTCCCTTATACAAGAATATCATAATATTGAATAATATAATCAAGGGTTATTGCGGTCATCTCACTATTGTGGTGTGTATGATTCTCATGTTGGCTTTAATTCAAAGAATTAATTAAAATTCTTGAATGGAGTTATAGGTGGACATGTTTATGAAGGGATTTGATAATAAGCATTGGGTTAGGATATAAATTGATGGTATTGTAAGGCAATATTGTTAGAGATCTTATATGCTATATCTTTGAATCTATCATGGATCCTTAAATGCTTGTGAATTCGGCTCCCCAATGGTATATGGAACTGGTCTAAATTGTATTTTTTTGTGACGTTCTATCTTTTCTTGTCTTTTCATAGATCTTGTTATAAATTGCAAATCAATGACTATCTTAAGTTGTGAATTATTGTTGTAATCATCTCATGCTCCAAGTAGTTGATACTATTGATGAAAATCCAATTCTATTCAATATTAACCTATTAATATGTTGAGCTATTAAATGAGATTATATGTTATTGTTAATGATTGTTTATAAGTTTGGTTCACAGATTATAAGCACATTGAGGGGATCACCCTCTTGGATCTTGTAGAGCCCGTAGTGTAGGAGGTTTTTCCTAAAATCATGATCAGTTGGTCTAGGTCCTTCGAGCTACGCTTGACTAGAATTGGAAATTCTATAGGTATAATAGAAGATCAACTTGCTTATAGTAAAAACAACCAACAAAATGGAGACTCTAGTGGGAACTTAGTTTGAATATTTCTTGTTAGTGGGTTGGTTATCCATTTTGCATAGAGTTATCATAGAATTTATATGATTTGAAGGTCGAGGTCGTGCTTTTGTGTTTCTTTTATCTAAGTCGTTTCTTGTTCAAAAGTTGTGAATATCTCCTGAAAAAAATTCATACATTGTCAATACGAAAGTTCTAAAGATATTTTAAAATTTTTCCAAGTGTTTTTGAATAGTTGGTTTTCCCAAGATAATTGGGTGGCGACTCTGAAGTCTCTGCACCAATGTGGATTTTATTTGAGGATTTAATACCAATTAAAAGATCTTTGGACAAGCATAAAGAATGAAGAAAACCAGGTCATTCATAAAGAATCACCTGGAATAGAAATTGGAAGGTGAACTTCCTAAGATGATGAAGAAGGACTAGATAAAGAATAAACCAGAAACTAGCAATTTTGCTCCCGTGTCACAGAATCTTGTACACCAAGGTACAAGTAAGCCTCTACATCCCATCCCTAAGACTTTTGAACAAGTGTCTAGAAATTCAGAATAAGATATTTGTGGATTTTTTGATGCATTATTTAATACACCTATTCAAGAGCATGTGGCATGTCATAATAAAGGGCCTGTTAGTGTCCAATATGCTGAAAAAATTAGAAGTAGGAGTAGAACTTGAATCCATCATAGAGAATGCAACAGTGATGTGCCTCCTCCTCATGCTGAAGATGATGGAACTCCTTTATTATCTAGGCATGTACTTGAAGAAGTAAACTTGATAGACCTAAGTGATACATCAAGTTCTAATATGACCTTGCTTGACCTTGATAATTGTTTTGGAGATATTAATTATTTAAGATGAGAGATCCAAAAGCAAGCTGAGCTTAGGATGAAAAAGGACAATGAGAAGGAAACATAACTAATGCATGTTGCAATTAAGAGGGATATATTAATTAGATATTTGGAAACAATGAAACTCTTGAACCGAAGTAGACTTGAGCTAGAAGAGGAAGGTCCTGTTGTATGGGAAATTGTTGATAAGGGGATAAATCCAATGTCTAAAGTGATTCCTATAGGTCAGGATGATGTCCAACCAAATCCTAGTGACCCAAAACCCTTGAACCCTGTTAAGCCCCAACCAAGTAATCCAGATCCTAAACCTATTTTTGACAAGGGAAAACAAAAGGCTGAAGGGATCAAGATAAATGAGAGGGTGGATTTCCACCATCCTAAATAGGACCCCCTTCCACATGTGTCATCAAAAGTAGAGACTTCCTTGGAAAAGGTTAGGAGGGAAGGGGAAGCTCTAGTAGAAGAGCTAGAGATGACTGAAATTGAGGCTACAAATGCAGAAAAGAGAAGGAAAATAAGTTTCCTAAAAATTTCAAGTGTGGATTAGGTTACATAAGCTCCAACTTCATCAAGTCACCAAGATGTTGTGAAAAATGATCCCAAAACCAATCTGGAGAATACCACAAATAACTCTGGCCCAAAGATTCAGGCAATTGAGTTTATAAATCTACATCAAGATGGTCCTAAGACTGAGAATACACGGTCTGGTGATGACTCTTAGAGGACTAATGGGCTATTTCAAAGGAGACCTATACAATTGGAAAGGTATAGGAAATTGTTTTTTGATGGTTTTTCGGGTTACCCAAATCCCATCCCTGATTAGCTAAGAGAAAAGATGAATAAGTTTTCTAGAAACAATTCATTTTCAGTAGAGGAACATTTGAAAGCCTTCATGGATATGTTAAATGACTATGAGGTAGAGCATGAAGATGCAATAATGAAATTGTTTGTACAATATTTGACAGAACATGCAATGGATTGGTACAAAGGTCTACCGAATGCTAGTATTGGTTCATGGGAAGAATTTGAAAAATTCTTGAAAGAACAATATGGTGATAAGACTAATGCTAGTTTCATATTAAATTAATTCAACAACATCAAGAAGTCACTGAATGAGCCTATGAAAAAATTTAACCTTAGATTTCAAAAGGCAATGTATAAATTGTTTCAGGTTCTGAAGCTTGATGAAAATGTTTGTTTAACTACCTATTTTAATGCTTATGCTACTAAAATGACATATCTCCTTAGAGATAAGGACCCTAAGACCATGACAGATTCTTTCAGAGCAGCCATTAATATTGAAAGTAATAGGAAAGCCTCTAGAAAATATGTTAGGAAGGAGGAACCTACTCTTTTAAAAAATCTTAGGGATAAAACTGAGAAGGTATCTACTGCAAGCCTTAAGGATGATGAGAAGTGGGATAAGGAATTCAACACTTTGAAGGACATATAATATACTGATGCTGAGCAAGAGAAGGGTCTTGGAAATGATAAGCAACAGTATAATAAAAATGACAGACCTCCTAGACTGCAAAATTATCCTTACAATAAAAATTGCAAGGATGGAAAACTAATACTACCGGCCCACAAGCCTAAAATTGATCAGCACACACTAGATCCTTTGTAGAATAATTCTATAAATCTGGTACTAGATAGACCATGGTGTGAGGTGTGTGAACATCCACATGATCATAATTATTGTGGTGTTGCCCAACTCCTTGTTGCTGAAGGAAAAGAAGAAGATACTCATGAGCAAACTCTTGATTTTGAGTAGAGTGATGTAAATGTTTGTATGGCTTGGTCATAAATTGATGAGGCCGAATGTTCTTTCAATGATGAGTTATAAGAAGATGATGTGGATAATCAATGGTAGATAAGTGAAATGTATCATCAACAGGTCTTTTCTAATGACGAAGGTGATTTTGACCACCATGCTTGCTGAAGATTCAATGTCTCTAAGGAGACCATCAGAAAATGAGATTGCCCGGTTGACTAAGGAGATGGCTTCTTAGATGAGAAGTACACTTCAGCTAAGAAATATAACTATGGGTGGTGAACAGGGTAAACGTGTTGGTTTTTTTATTATAGAAAAAAAAGATAAAAATAAGGGTTTTAAAGTGGACAGCAAAAATGATGCTGTAAAAATCAAGGAGGTCAAGAATGAAGAGATTTGGGAAAATAATATTGAAACCCCAAAGTCTCATGAAGATTCTAATCCATTATTGGTAAAGACCAAAGTGATTAGCAAGTTTTTTGAATCTTCTCTAGAAGAGAAGCAAAATAAACTTGAAGGAAATCAACAGTTAGAGAAGAAAGAAAATAATGAAGGTATGATTCTTGACCTACCTAAATATAGACCCTTAGACATGTTTCAAGTACTATCCCAGGTTAAAGTTATTGTACCTTTGCTAGAAATGGTGAGAATAGATGAGCACAAGGAAACAACAATAGCCTTGATTATAGGTGTTGTTAGTAGTAATAAGATTAAATAAGGGAATTGTAAAGAAGCAAATGACAAAGATGAAATAAAAGAGAGGGAAGTGGAAAAAATTGTGTCACAAATTCCCCCTATGTATCTAGGGAAATCTATCAATATATGCCTTGAGAATATAACCCCTTTTTTCTTGAGTGTTGATATAAATGGGAAGACTCTAAGAAATTGTATGATAGACTTAAGGGTATCAAATAATGTCATGCCAGTCAAGATCATGGAAGCAATGGGCTTAATAGTAGACACTACTCAATGTAAATTCTATGCATTAGATTCGAGAGAAGTGCCAGTTATTGGGACTATTAAAGCACTACCTTATACATTGACCCAATCACCTCAGAAGGTTTTTGCCATTAATTTTTTTGTTGCAGATATCCCACCTCATTTTGGGATGCTTTTGTCAAGGAAGTGGAGTGCATCAATGGGAGGTAACATGCAATGTGCTTTATCATTTGCTACTTTTTACATTGATGGAAAAGATGTCAAGACTGAAAGACATTCTAAAGTGCCTCATATGATTGAGCATGATCCAACTGAGAATTTGACATGTTTTACTAACAGTGGCATAAATGAATTCAGGGCTGAGGAATCCCCTAGTAATTGTGATAAACCTATTACACCGATTAATAGAGAAGTGAAAAATTTGTCAGAGTCTAATTACTTGTGGAATATGTATTTTGATGGTGCAAGTTCAGAGGAAGGATTTAGTGTAGGTGTTTTGTTAAGGTCTCTAAGTGGAAATACATCTAGGTTCCCTTTCACTTTGTTATTTGAATACACCAACAATGTGGCTGAATATGAAGCCTTGTTATTCAGGCTGAGATTGGCTCAAAAACATGGGATCAAGAACCTCAAAGTGATTGGATATTCCAAGCTTGTGATTTCCCAAGTTAGGTCTAGATATGTGTCAAAGAATAAAAGGCTGAAACAGTATAAAAATCTTGTTTAGGATGAATTGGAAAACTTTGATTCTTTGGGTATAAATTGGATGGAGAGAGGCCACAATAAGGTGGAAAATTTTATAGCAAATATTCCATTGAAACAAGATGACATGACTTATGCTGGAATTTCAAAGGTTGAAGAGAAAACCAAACCATTTGTTCCCGATAATATCAAAAACTGGCAAGTTTTTGATAGTGATGATGATATATTGAGGTTCTTAAATTGTGTGAATGAGTATGAATGTCAAGAAATTGACTTTGGAGTTTTTGTTGAAAAAATTTATGGCAAGGATATTGTGTTCAGGAATGAAGTTATTCTGTTAAAGACTAATACAATTCATAAAGGTTTAGTTGTTCTTGAAAGAGTGTTTGACAACTAGGATAGGATGAAATCTAATTGTGTTGCTTCCCATCCTAATGACTTGGAAGAAATAAACCTTGGAACAGAGGCATCACCAAAAAAGGTGTATATTGGAAAGAAATTATCACCAAGGGTGAGAAGGATGTTATTTGATTTGTTAAGGAAATTTAGACATGTGTTTGCTTGGTCTTATGATGATCTTAAGGCTTATAGGGAGGATTTATTTCCACATGAAATTCATTTGAGTGATGGTGCTAAGCCATTTAGGAAAAATAAAAGACCTATTAATGCTACCTTGGCCCCAAAAATGCAAGAAGAACTAATTAAGTTAAGAGATGCAGGGATCATCAAACCAATCAAACATTCATCTTGGGTGTCAAATTTTCCACCTGTGAGAAAGAAAAACAGAGACATTAGGTTATGTGTGGATCTCAAAAAATTGAATGTGTCTTCATTAAAAGACAACTATCCATTACCGAATATGGAAGCCATGCTGTAGAGAATGACAAGTTGTGAGCTAATGTCTATGATGGATGGGTTTTTTTTCTATAACCAAGTCATGGTTAAGGAGTCTAAATAGTTTAAGACAACTTTCACTACACCTTGGGGAACTTATGTATATGTGAGAATGCCTTTTGGTTTAACAAATTTAGGGGCTACTTTCTAGAGAGCCATGGATGTGGCATTCTCAGATTTAATTAACCTGTTTTCCATGTTCTATCAGGATGATCTAACAACATATTCCAAGAAAGAAGATGATCATTGTGAACATCTAGAGAAAGTATTTAGTAGGGCTTTGGAATATGGTATTTCCTTAAATCCAAAGAAGTGTGTTTTTGGAGTAAAGGAAGGAAAGTTCTTGGGACATATTGTTTCTAAGGATGGGGTCAAAATTGATCTAGAAAGGGTAATTGCAAGAGATAAGGTCCCACAACCCCAAAATGTCAAGGGAATACAATCTCTCTTTGGATAGATTAATTTCCTAAGGAGATTCATAACAAATTTTGTTGAGATAGTTCACCCTATTTCTAAGATTCTTAAGAAAGGGGCCAAGGTTGAATGGGAAGAAGAGTCAGTACAGGCTTTCCAGGCCATTAACCAGGCTATAAAGGAAGCTCTAGTGTTAAGGACCCTTGATTTTTCCAAGCCCCTCCATATTTTTTCATTTTCTTCATTCCATACAATTGCAGTTGTGTTGCTCCAAAACAATGTTGAGGGTTTTGAATAGCCTATAGCCTTTTTCAAAAAGTCCTTGTAGGCTGCAAAACTCAAATATGACATAAATGAAAAATAGGCATATGCATTAGTAAAGGCAGTAAAAGGTTTTAGGACATATTTGATGGGAGCTACTGTAATTGCCTATGTACCCAAAGCTTCTGTGAAGGAAATTTTTACACAGTAGGAGGTGTCAGGAAGAAGATGTAGATGGATCGACATGATCTATGAATTCAACATTGAAATCTAGATTACTAATCTGGTGAGAGGACAAGGACTAGCCAAGATTATGGCCCAGAGTAATTTGGAAGCAAATCAAATAAATTTTCTTGAAGAAGATAATAGATCACACATATGTGACATGAAACATTCTGACTGGTACAAAGGTGTGATCTATTATTTACAAAAGATGAAATGTCTTGATAATTTAAATGAAAATGAAAAGAGGACATTAAAGTTACATGCTATCAAATATGTTATCATAACAGGAAATATCTGGTGGAGAAATGGAGAAGGTGTTATGTTGAAGTGTGTGGACCAAAATCAAGCACAAGAACTCTTAAATGAAATGCATAGTGGAGTTTGTGGAGGGAATTATATTGCCAAAACAACTACACACAAAGTGATGAGGGATGGGTTTTGGTGGCCTACTAATTTTAAATATGTACACCAATTGGTGAAGACATGTGATGTCTATCAGTGTTTCTCTAGTAAGTTGAATTTTTTTGGTAACTTACCTCTAAAACCAGTTGCAGTGCAATCTCCATTCTAGCAATGGGGTATTGATTTTGTAGGAGAGATAGCAAGTAAATCAAGTGGAGGCCATTCATGGATATTGGCAGCCACTTATTACTTTACCAAATGGATAGAAGAAATTCCAATGAAGAAAGCAACTAGTAAGGTGTTAATTGATTTCTTAATGAGTAATATAGTGACTAGATTCGGATGTCCAAAGAAGATTGTGTTTGACAATGCAATGTGTTTTAGGTCTAAAGAATACATGGAGTTATTTGAGAAGCATGGCATAAAATTTTCTTACTCATCACCCTACCACCCACAAGGAAATGAACAAGAATAATCAAGCAATAAAATCTTGATGAAGATCATTAAGAGAATCCTAGATAAAAATAAGAAGGTATGGGATTCTAAATTGAGATTAGTAGTCTCGGCAGATAGGATGACTTTGAAGAAGGCAATAGGTTGTGCCCATTCGACTTAGTTTATGGGATAAATGCAAGGTTTTCCTAGAATAACCTGATGGAGATGTATAAGTTTGTCTAGATGTATGATAATTAAATAGAAGATGAAATGTAGTTGAGAGTGGAAGCTCTGATAGAATTGGATGAAACCAGGAGGAAAGCTCAAATAAAAAATACCAAATTGCAGTTACAAGTAAAAATATTGTATGACAAAAGGATAACTGCAAGGATTTTCCAAGATGGAGATATGGTCTTGATGTGGAATTCCAAGTTGGAAGATAAAGGAAAACATGGTAAATTTGATGCAATCTGGTTGGGTCCATTCCTGGTAAATAGTAAGTGGGGGGAAGATTCATATTTCCTCCAAGAAATGATAGGTGATATTATTGAATTGCCAGTTCATGGACAATTCTTGAAGTTATACTTCAATTGAAGTATTCTTTTCCATGAGCAATAGCTTAGGTTTGTATATATATTAGTTGTAGGTTTCCTTCTTATTGGATTGTTTTGTTTGGACAATCCTTTTTGGTTGTCTCTGCAACTGGTCTACTCTACCTGAGATTCTATTATTCTCACTTCATTCCAGTGGAATGAACATCCCCAAATGGAGCCACTGATGGAGCTTCAAATTTTGTTCTTTGAGTTCCATTATTATCTTGCCTTTGTACTAGTCTGTCATACTATTTGGAAGAAACCTAAGGTTGGGGTTTTATTTTTACCTTCATAAAAATCCTAGTGTTCTATCTAATACCTTGGGTAGGATCTATTTGGCTATTACCTTTTTGCAGAGGGTTTTAAAATGACATATGTCCAATTGATTCGTCTAGGTCAGGGTCCCTTTTATAAACAACGTTAAATATTTTTGCCTAATTTTATTATCTCCTAAGTTTAGGGTGGCATGTGCCCCATTTGTTAAGAACATTAAGCCATCATTTTTCATTCGCCTAGGCAATGTCCCCTTGTCCCTATTATATTTTTTTTGTATTTTGCAAGGAACATTTTTTAGTGATCGTCGATCATCCAATAGTTGATCCTGATCGTTCCCCACAATCCTGTGATGGCCTCACCACTGAGTTTCAACTGATTGCGATATCACAGGTGAGTGCCACATGTCTCAGCCATTGACGCTGAAAATATTAACGAAGTGCTTTAATTTTTCTATCGGGCTTTAATACATTATATGGTGGGTTACTAAAACAACTGCGAGATGCACGTGCTTAAGATTGATGGTGATGTTATCATCTTGATGCAAATTTTATTAAAGAGTATGTTCAGTGCTAGTGACTATTGTGAATGAACACGAATGTCGATGGTGGAAATCAATGGTTTCCCGCCATCGTGTGATCCAAAGATACAAGGTATTTACTGATTGTGACATCACGGGAAAGCACCAGGTGTACTTCCTTTGCGATTCCAAATGTGGTGGACCCTTGGTGCTTAGATGGAGGTTGAATCAACCTTTTTTGAAGTCAATTGTTCGATGATCTAACGAAAACAAAAGATCGACAATTTGAATTTCAATTTGCATCAACTGTGATTGGAGCCGTTAGCACAGTATGTGAGGGAGATTTAATGGTGGATGGGATGTATACTGGCTCAATTCGATTGACATAAAGTATTTTCCTTCATTCTATTTTACCACAAAGAATTCAAGCACCTTGGCAAACTAGTTTCAAAGGCAGAGACAGTTTTGAGTAATCAAACCTAGAGTTTGGTTTTCTACAAGGTGCAAAATCCATGATTTTTTTTCTATACTGCTTAGTAGAGGGCTTGTTAATTGTTTTCATAGGGTCACTCATTTTTTTAATTGGGGGAAATTGCAAGGTTTTTGTATAATTTCATTTTCGAGGAAGCCCTAGTTCATTTGAGATGGCACCACCAAAGCAACATTCCATCCATATTGATTATTTATAGAGGAATTCATATGACAATTTTCTGGATCAAATCCCATTATCAACAAATGACAGGAAGATGGGTTTAGTTTTGATGAATTGAAGAACCCTAGGTGAAGGACTAGTGTGCAAGAGTTATAACATTGTAGACGCTAGGGTTCCTCTGATTGGTTTGGAAATGTTTAGGTTGTGGTATGGACAGTTTAACTTACCTCACCCCTTTTCTAATGACTAGAGATACAACATGGGGAAGCTAGCAGTGCCAAATGTGTTTCATGATGTGAACCTACTCAAACCAATGGCAGCACGATATGACCTTGTTACAAGAGTAAAAAGGAATAATGATGGTGGGGTTCTTTTGAATATAAGCACGGATGAAATTCAACAAGTGTTTGATTTGAGTGAATCTAGCTCATTTTTGGTTCCAGTTGATCTTGAGGAGATGAAGCAGAAGAATGCAAGATCGAAGCCTCTTTTCAGATTGAAGTTGCTTCCTCCTCATCTAGCTAGGGAATTTAGTTCAACAATTCATATTAGCCAAAGTGACCAGGAGCCTTTCAGGCTGAGTTTCTTTGCCAATCACTTTTTGGCTCCATTTTATTCACTGTGCCAGATTTTTGGGATTCAGCCCTAATACTGTAATACCAATTGCATAGAAGGTTCATGGGGGCCAAAATTAAGCATCCCAATTTCTCTGTGGTGTATGACTTTGCATCTTTTCTGGTAGAAAAGATACATGAGGGATTGCTAAAGTTGTAGGTGGGGGATACTAGCAGTCTTTTCTTTTGGTATTCCTTGTTAATGCACATGTTCTTGTATAAGAATATCAACTTCTTCTCAGAGAAGATGGAGTTGAGGCAAGATGTAAATGGAGAAATATTACAAGTATAGGTTTGGAGTGTTGATTTATCATACAACAGGGGAGGTGCCAGTTTTGTACATTTTGAAAATTTCTTTGCCTCCAGACTCAAGGCTTCGTTGGTAGTGAATGTGCCTAGAGCCCCTGAAGGCCTACATGACTTCCTCAGACCAAGGGTGAGGAAGCCTGATTTGAAAATTTTCCACAATTGGGGTGACATCATCTTGTACCCTATAAGTACTATTCTAAGATTATATGGTTTTGAAGGAGACCCACATATCCTCCCATTTAATGTACCATCAAGAATGGATTTTTTCGAGGTCACTTGGAAAATAAGTTGTATTCATGAGGACAACCTAACAGGGAGGTGAAAAGGAACTTTTTTCTGTGACTACATTGTTATATCTAATTTTGCTTTTTCCAAGGGAGGATGGGTCCACTTTGAAAGATATTTTGGTGACTTTCATTTGAGGAGCGGTCCTAGGATGCAACATGACCCTGAGGGTTTCTTTGCCTTGTTTAGGCATAAAATTAAAGGTGGCAGGTTTGTACATGAGTTCAATTTTCTTGAGGACCTAATCAGGAATGGATTTGATTTGAACAGATACGAATTGAACAAGGAAAAGTGGATTGTATATGAGAAGCTATTGGCTATGGTGCAGAAAATGGATCCAAAGTATGATCCACTAATTTATTTCACTCCATTCCACAAGAAAATTGACTTCTTGGTGGATAAATTCAAAGAGATCATCGGCAACTTGATGACCAAGAAGGTTAATTTGGAATTAGATTTTGATATACAAAGACCAGAGGTGAGGCTTGTGGAAACAAGGCCAACTTATCAACCCTAAGTGAATTGGACTCTTTATAAGAGAAAGAGGAATTATAGTAGTGATGAGGAGGAGGGGGGATAAGAAAGGAAAACAAATAATGAAGACATCATCACAGTGAGGTCCAAAGATTAGAGTACATGGAGGGATAAAAATTATTGATTTGGATTAACCACCGAAGAGTGATCCTGCATTAATACCATTAGAGCCAAGCCCTAAGAGACAAACATTTGAGGAAGAACAAGAGAATCTGACAAATGAGATAATTTTTACAGATCAATACATGCAATTTGGTATTCCTTCCCCTCCTAGATCAACACAATTGGTGCTGTAACATAGATTTTCTAGAGAATTGTTGCAACATATTAAGATGATCAAATCTAAAAAATAATCTAAATAAAAACAACAAAGAATGGGTAAATGAACATAAAACAATAAAATAGGTAATTGAAAAGATCTCACCGAATATGCGTCCACTTCTTTGAATTATCTCGATTGTGCTTCTCCATTTTGTTGTATCAGTATTCTTGCCCTCATATTTTCAGTATTGATGCAAGAATAACCTTGTTGAATTTCTAAGAAAAATATCGAAGATTAAGTTTCTTCTCAAAATTATTGATTTCGGGAGGAGGAGTAATGATAATGATAGGCCATTTTATAGATTTTGGGTTTTCAAATGCTCAGCTCAGATTCAAAAGAGAGATCGACAGACGAGATTGATGAATGCCATGTGATGTGAGTTTTGTGTTAGTCAGAATGTGAGTTAGAAAATTCTGCAGCATAAAGATTAAATTAGAACGATAACTTAATCTTGTGTCAAGACTGTTCGAAAATAGAAAGAACATGAGTTCCAAATTAAATTAACAATTTAATCTTGAGTTAAGAGTCTTTGAAAATAGAAGAAATAGACTTTGAATGACAAAGACAAAGTTAGAACTTGAAGAATAAAGAATTCAAATGCACACATGAATTAATGAATTAAATAAAGATATTTAATTAATAAACATAGTCATGCATATGAGTTATAATTACTTAACTGACTGGTTATGACAAAGAGTCCTCTCGTAGAGATGATCAGATATCGAACTGAAGATAACTAGCAGATTTAAAATAGATCTGGAGTCAGAAGGTGAGTGAATGATTAGTCAACTGAATGACAAAAGAATGTGACACAAAGCATTAATAATGAATTAAATGTTAATTTAATTCAAAATTCGATATTGAAATGAACTTAATTAAATAAATAAATATAATTTATTTAATTTGACTGTTGAAAAGGTGGAATTGAATAATTAAATAATAAATATTTAATTATAGTTGAAAAGGTTAAGTTGGGTAATTAAATAATAAATATTTAATTATAGATAAAGAAGAATTAACAAGTTAGCAACATAATTAAATAAATATGATTTACTTAGTTAATCAGGTTGAATAAAGGGTCATTATGAATTAATTAAAAAGGGGTATTTAATTAATAGATGAAAGATGTGTTAGAAAGGTAATTAAATAATAAACATTATTTAATCATGACCATGGATAATAGAAAATTATGTCGAAAGTGGTACTCGCAGTCCTAAACCAATTTTTGGTGTCTACAGGTGCTATTTGATATGGATGTGAAATGACAATGTGTACAAGATGCTAGAATGGAGGCCTACAAGGCATTCTTGGATGATGATGTATTTGTGAACACTTCAGTATTCTTGCAACTGGTGTTGAGGATGACGTTAGAAGAATACCAAGACAAATGCAAGAAGATGAGAGAATCAAGGCCTAATAGGTCTGATTGGGAGAATGATGATGAGGTGAAGGCTGAACTGATGGAAGAATTCAAAAGCATCACTCCAGAGGAAGGAAGGAAACTAGTGACTCGGGCTAGTGTCCTGATTTTTCCTAAATGGGACATAGCTGATGCAGTAGCATTCAATGTTATTTTAAAGTCTAAGCATCCCATATAGAATAGTGAGGAAGAGGTTAAGGTAGCTCTGCAGGACTCTACCTTTAGTGAGGAATATGAAACTCTAGCAATTTGGGCATTGGCACCCCAGGGAAGAAAGCCAAATGTGATTGATATTAGCCCAAACCTAAGGGGAGGGTTAATAATCAAGAGAGCTTCTGAAACTTCAACTATAGAAGCTACAAGCCTGACTATAAATTTGGCCAAATTGGCCCAGAAGATAGCTGAAAGAGAAGAAGCTGAAAATAAGAGTTTGATGGAGAAATATAAAATCATAATTGGAGAGTATAGTAGGATGCATCAAAGGAATGTTGAGCTGCAATCTAAGGTAGATAGGTTGAAATATAGGTAGGTGGGAGAATCCTCCAGTGCTCCTAGTATCATGGCATTACCTTATACATTAGGATCCGTACTCCCTACTTGTCCAATTGTTTCTACTCCAAGATCCCCCATCCAAATTCCTGCTCTTAGTCCTACATTAGGGCCAGTTGAAGAAGAGGTTGAATACTCTATGGATCCCACTAAGAAGCAGATGTTAAATAAGATCACAGAGTTACAGCCTTCTTTAAAAGAAAGTGAGGAGGGAGCAGTTGCCAAACAAAATGAGGTTGTTGATATAGTTTTGAGGCACCTCAATGAGAAGGTTGATGGTAGATTACCATCAGTATATTCTTTATATTATTTATTCTTGGATGAAATAAGAAATAATAATAGGGATCAGGAAATAGTTTTTCCCTTGGCTAAGAAGTGGATCCCTAGGGTCAATGATCTGGATATTATGTATAAGGCCTCTAGATTTGATGCAAATAATAGGCCCCAATCATTGAGGCCTACTCATTTTTTTGTGAAATCACTAAAGGGTTTTCAAGCCTTGCCAGATGATTTGGGTAGGAGGATTTAGGAACTAGTGAAGAGTTTTGATGATTGGAGTGATACATTTTTTCCAGATATAATTGATGCACAAGGAAATTTTAAATCACTACAACAGTGGCATGATAGAGCGGATGAATTCATCAACGCATAAATTAAGTTGATTTGTGATGATTCAGACTATTATTTGTTGGTGAGTATCATGGATAAGATAATTAACACCAACACATTTTTGGAGTCTTTTGAAAGAGAGGCCAATCAGGTAGCAGTGAAATACACACCTTACAATACTAAGGTGAATGAGGTGGTAAATTTTGATTGGCCAACAAATGAAGAATATTAGAGATGGGTGGACAAATATTTAATAGAGGAGGAGTAGGATAGTGTTGAATGTTGATGGTTAATGGCTAAGCTATTATAGTTATAACAAAATTCGATTATGTCTTGATGGCAGTTTTGGCAGTAGTTTCTTGAAGTGTGGCTAATGTAGTAGCTAATTTTCAAACGGATGGGATAAACAAGAAGATTCTCCAGGGACTCAAGTGTTGTAACAAATTTTTGAAATATCACAAGGTGGTCCAAGTGATCAGTGACAGGTGTATTTCTGGCCTAATGCTTATTTTCTCCTTCATTCTCTGTAAGAAGGATTTCAAGGCCAAAAATATGGGTTAGCAAGTTAGATATTTTTAGGTCGAGTCTAAGCATAGTTGTAGAGAAAGTTGTAAATCCTATTGATTTAGTGTAAATAAAATTTAGGTTTTTGTGTCACTTAGTAGTAGGGTTTTGAATTAATGAGGGTTTGATGTTTCATGACAATACCAACTTCTGAATGAGAATGATTCATTTCAAGCTCATGTCTCTCCCATGTATAAGCATATCATAATGTTGAATAATATAATCAAGGGTTATTGCGTTCATCTCACTATTGTGGTGTGTATGATTCTCATTTTGGCTTTAATTCAAAGAATTAATTAAAATGCTTGAATGGAGTTATAGGTGGATATGTTTATGAAGGGATTTGATAAGAAGTATTGGGTTAGGATATAAATTTATGGTATTGTAAGACAATATTGTTAGAGATCTTATATGCTATGTATTTGAATCTATCACAGATCCTTAAATGCTTGTGAATTTGACTCCCCAATGGTATATGGCACTGGTCTAAATTGTATTTGTTTGTGAGGTTCTGTATTTGCTTGTCTTTTCTTAGAGCTTTCTATAAATTTCAAATCAATGACTATCTTAAGTTGTGAAGTATTGTTGTAATCATCTAATGCTCCTAGTAGGTTATACTATTGATGAAAATCCAATTCTATTCAGTATTATCTTATTCTATTGAGCTATTAAATTAGATTATATGTTATTTTTAATGATTGTTTATAAGTTTCGTGCACAAATTATAAACACATTAAGGGGATCACCCTCTCGAGTCTTGTGGAGCCCAAAGTGTAGGAGGTTTTTGTTAAAATCCTCATTAGTTGGTCCAAATCCTTCGAGCTACCCTTGATTAGAATTGGAAATTCTATAGGTAGAATAGAAGATCAACCTAGTTACAGTAAAAACAACCAATAGGTGGAAACTTGGAAGAAGATGAGATTGTGGGTAAATTAATTAGATTTGTGCCTCATTCTTAAAAAAAAAAATCTCATGCTATTGAAGAGCTCAAGATAGTATCAAATGTGACAAGAGACATGTTGATTGGAAAATTTGCCTCCTTTGAGTTGAGTGAATTTGGTGAATCCTTTCCTAAGACATGTTGATTGGAAAACTTGCTGCCAATGTATGAGTGTATTTCTTTACATACACTCAAAGATAGTTTGCATAATGTGCAAGATATTTTTGTACTTTCTCATGATAGCTTTATCTTAGACATGCAAATTAATAATGAAAATGAGCTTAATAGTACCAGCCATATGGAAGAATGTAAGTGCTACTTTTGTCAACTAGAAGAAGTTTTCACAAAGTATGGCAATGTGCAAGAAACTGAAGAATGTTATCTTCAGTTTGAGAGTAATTTATATGCTAAATATGACAAGTTGTTGCCACATGATAATAATTTTTTTGAAAGTATGTATGACTATCAGATGCATAGTGATTATGAATATGTTGATAATGTTGTATTTAATGAGCTATTGGAAGGTATGAGAATGTTTAATCAGGAAGATGGTTGTGATCAGGCTATGTTTTCATGTGATCTTGATCACTAGTTTCAAGTGTTGCCACTTAATACAAAATCAGAAAATGAAGAGAGTGGTAGTGGTGTGGTTTTTATTTGATTTGGTTTCCATTTGATGACAAAGCTGAACAAGGAGAAAGTTCACATTTGTATAAAGGCATCTTGATACTTTTTTTGCAAAGATGTTGTCACTCATATTGTTGTGGTGTGACATATACAAATATGGGTTAAGGGAGATCAACTCTTTTTACAGATTAGTGCTTGACAGAGGTAAAATTTGACTCCCTTTTTTTCACTTGGTGACCTAGGCTCACCAAGTGAAGTTGAAAACGAGGTTGAATAAAGGAGTAGTTTGAGAGCACATGTCGGACTCAGTATTTGGTCTACACTCTAGAGATCTGGAATCTTTCTATGCTCATAGGGGGAATACATCCCTATTCGTAACCACTGGTGGGACTCTCAAATTTTTCAAATTTGAAGTGCCCATATTGGAAATTTTTGCCTCAACACTTTCAAAGGTTCCCCTAAAAAATCTGCCTAAATGACCTACTTTGGAGGGTTAGAATTTGGAGCCAGTTCATTTTCAAGAAACACCCCTTGGTGGACTCACTAATGTGACATATGTGAACATGCATCTCAATTTTAAGCTTACCACGATAAGTTTTTTCAAGGTTTTGAAAAACAAAGGTGAAGGGTTTTGGCACTTTTCTGCTATTTGCAAACTTTCAGCTTTGCAAAGTGGCCTCTTCTTCAAGTTAATATTTCACAAATGGTTGGCTATCAAGCCAAAAAGATTCTTTCTCTCCATTCTCCCCACCTAAATGTACACCCATGTCAGGTTTTAGAGCCTCATGACAAGATCTACTATTTCTACCAGGCCAAAAGCAAACACAATTTGTTCAGTTTTGCACCTATATCTTCTGGAACCTTTCAGGGAGGTCAAATTTGACCTTAAATATATTTTGATTATTGATGCTTCAAGAAAATCCTTCTTGCACACGTACTCAAAGTACCTAAATGTGTTTGTATGTCCAATGGCATCTTGCCAGAAGTTAATTTTCTATTTTTGCAACGAGGTGATTCTGCAAGTTTTAATTTGTTTTGAACAACTGCAATTACAGACAAGTTTGAGTAAGAAACTTTTCTGATTAATATTTTTCACCTTAGAATTCCTTTTGTCAAACCCTAATATTATACATGCCTACAAGTTTTCATTTCTCTAGGAGGTCGTTTGACTAGTTTCCCAGGTCAATTCCAAAACCATCCTGGCCTATTTTGATCACTGTTCAGATGTGCTAGAAAGTAGATTTTCATGACAATCCAATTTATCTCCTCAGATGCATTCAGAAGTTGTCTCAAGTCAATTGAAGAGAGATAACTTGTTTGAAAACAATTTTTTTTTTAGCCAGAACCACATGGGGATCTGACATGCTTTGCACAGTTGTGAAGTTCTTCAAAGGAAATATTGCAGTCAAGGTTGTGGGAACAATATATGGTGGTTAATTGACAAGGCAGAAATTGCTATCAATTTATTACATCAATGCTTGTCAATCATTGTCCCTATAGTTTGAAAATGCAGATGATTTATGTGAAGAGGATGTTAAATTAGAATTCCTTCAAGCATACAACCATTGGGGAGCTCAAACCAAAGTTTAAAATGCTTTTGTTTCAAAGCATAGAGAATAAAGATAGTGCTTCACCTAAGTTACCTGGGATAAAGTCACAAGACTATCTAATCTTGCTAGACTGTTTGAACAACTACATGGTGTTGAAAAGGAAAATTTGTTGACATGCTTGTTTGGTTAATTTTTTTTCATTATGTGGATGCATATTTACATCTTGCAAGAGAACAAAGGCTTGAAGTCATATCCTTTTAAATTCGATTGAGGATTCCTATAAATTTCCTTTGAAATACTTAGACAAGAGATAGGACCGAACCATGTTACCTTTGGTCTTGCTATACAAAACTTGATGTAGGGCTTATCACTCAAATCTCAATGTTTGTAATAGCTATCCATCCAACCATGTGCCATGATATTATCAATTGGATTCTTGGGGCCTTTTATGTGTGTATCTTGAATTTGTAGTAGTATTGCCTTAGCTTCGTATGGTGTGAAGTATAGAAATCAATCACTATTTATAGAAAACCTCGAAAATCATCAACATTGTTTCAAGAAACTCTATTGTGTAAAGGTCTTTAGAGACTTTAAAGAAAATGCATTTAGCAATTGCTATGTTGCATTCTATAAATGCAGTTACCATGCTTCAAGATTGTGCTAGATGAAGGGACATCAAATTCATCAAGGGAAGCAACTTAGGCACAATATCATGAAGCCACAATATGAAATATATTTGTCTTCATGCCTCTATGTAAACAAATCTAGCAAGTTTACTCTGCTCATGGCCAGTTTGAGCTTCTAGTGTGCTATATGAAGAGTATTTGAGGAAATTTTGAAAGGCCACCCTATTATATGTGCCATGATCAAAATACTAGCAAGATTATAATTGAACATTATTATGAATAGTGTGTTTATGTGGATATAGAGAGTGATCATGCTGCATTGAATGGAATGGTTCGAGCTTGACAATGGATGCATCAAAGTGTCTAGGAGTCTTCTTTGAGTGTTGGAATTCAAGGTTTTGTCTAGCTCGAGACTTGTATTAGAAACGGTTAGAAGTGACCTAAAATATGTATGAGGTTGCATTGAAGTGAGATGAGGGATATAAGGCACAAGGCCACAAACTTTGAAAAATATCGATGGAATGATCGTAAGGTATTGGCGCCATAGCCATAAAATATCTTTGCTACATAATGGAGCAGCCTCTAAGATGGTTGAGGGGACCGTTTTGACATTGGAAAAGTGCATCTTATAGAGAATGGACTGTTAAAAAGGTTCAAAAACTTTTTAGTGATTGTATTTGGCAGCTATAAGGTTGCACCCCACAAATGCTATCACCTCTTTCTTGCTGCTATGATCAAATGGAGGGAGTTGCAGAGCCAAGCGAGGGAATTAGGGAACAAGATGAGATCAATGGCTTGCAGAAGACCATGCCATGTGTAATAATCTCATAGACCCCGCACGATGTTGGCGAAGTGATCCAAAAGGTTGTGAGGTGTGTGATGGGCCCGTGGGAGACTATTAAGGCATGGGTATAGTTTTAAAGGCCCAATATTAAATATTTTAAAGGGCCTTCATCTGTTTTAAAAGGAAAAATAAATTTTAAATAAATGATGCAAAGGGGGACAAGAAATAAAGAGGTGGGACCGAGATTTCTTTGTTTTGAACACACGGGAAAATATTGAAGTGAAATAAAAAAGGCCTTCACTATATAAAGATAGATATTTGAACGTAAAATGAAGTAAAAGTGAAAGGATGGGTAAGATTTATTTTTACCCGATATTCCTTTTTAAGAAATGCTTCACTATTTTAAAAGAGGGCAAAGATTTTTAAAAAATTACTTTTATAGGTTATTATTTTAAATTTTAAAATCTGCCTGGTGAAAAGTTAAATGGGCCCATTTTAATGATAAGTATTAGATATTTAAAGTGTGAAGCATGGGAAAAATGTTTTAAAAGAGAGGAAATACTTTATATGCTACACATTAAAGATCTAAATGCAGAATGATTTGTTAAATGAATGTAATATTAACTATTAAAGGGAGGTCCTTCTTTGTTGGAAGTGAAAAGAAATATTTGCAGCAAAGAGGTGAATATTTACAATTCTATATAATGAAGCAACAAGGTGAATTTTTTTTCACAAGAATAAAAGAAGAATGAATAAAGTGAAGCAATAGAAGGGCAAAGTAAAAAAATTTTCACACAGTAGGGTAAATTGGAGCGAATTTCTTCACATGGGGAAATTTTATGTTGTTGAACAACTTTGAGCAAAGGAAAAATTTAGAGACAGAGTTTGTTGTTGCAAACGATGAGAGAAGAGAGAGGCTTTTTTTTTGTAGGTTAACAGAGGATGAAGCTACCAGTTGTCAACTGTGGATGCATTTTAGGGCTTCTCTTGTTTTCTTCTCTTCTCTTTATCTTCTCTTCTTCTCTCATTGTAAATGGTTCCAATTTACTAAAAGCTTTGCGAGGCAGGCATAAGTTCTGGGTAGATTGTAAAGTTATGGTAAAATATGACTGTTAGTCAATTAATCAAAGGTGTCTTGTATTTTGAATTAAGCTTCATGAATATATTTTATCTGATAATTGTCTCCATTGTTGAGATGTAAAACTCCTTTGAATTCAATAATCAAATATTACTTGGGTTTTTTCATGCACATTTTCTACATTTGAGTTACATCTGTTGTTTCCTTTTGTTCATTGAATAATTTAATTGCTTTAATGAATGATAGTTGCATTTTTCATTCCCTATTGTTCATGGAATAGTGTAATTGTTTCAACAAATATGACAGGAGTGTTGTGTTTTCAGGTGGATTTGTAAGGATTTTTACCATATAAAGCTTTAGTGGTCTTGTTTTCATAACGTGATAGCATTTTCAGAGGCCTTGAAAACATGTCTAATACCGCAGGATGAAGTGTTGTTTATGTGACTTTGTAGCCCTCTTTTTGGCACTGGTCAATCTTTATGCTTCTGTTGTTTTCAGTTTCGTCCCAAATTATTAAATCAAAAACCATTTTAATTTTGTATTCTGAGTTATGTATTATCCATGTTCTCCATGTTGATTAATCAAATGCACTCAATTTCTTAGCCAATATTGAGTGATATTTTATGTTTCTTAAGCATAATTCTGTGAGAGAATTATCTGTTTAGCAATATCCTGTTAATCACGTGTCTAAATATTTAGGTGTTGCTAAAGGGTCACCACCCTAGGTCCTACAGATCTTGAAGTGTAGGGGAAATATGTTGTAATCTCATTTCCTGTCAGTTGGCTAAATCCATATTTGAGTTTTAACATAAGAAATTGGCTAGTCTTTAGGATTAATTTGATTTGTTGATTTTGAACACCAAAAGGATGAAGAGTGAAGAGTTATGAATAATGAGTGTGTCTAATGATAAATTAGGGTTTTAGGCTTATTTATAGGTAATCCACCTAAAAACACCCATTATTTGATCATCATGGCCGACAAGAAGGAGAAACAGACCATAACCCTAATTTTTCTTGCTCAAAACCCCAAAAATGGCTCCAATGGGACTAGGTCACCACCTTGAGCTACCTAGTCCACCTAGATAGGACTAATTCACCCAGATGGGAAACCTATTCCTACAGGGGCCCTTTTTCCAATTGGATTGTTTGAGAGCAAAGAAATCAAGTTTATACGATGATTTTATCAGATATTTAATCAAATTAAGCCTTGGGATGCATAATAAGGGGTCATAGGGGCCTATAAATGATGATGAAAAGGGGTTAATTAGGTCTAAAATCCATAGGTAAGGATCCTATTGGGTATCAAAAATGCAGGTTTGAACCATGAGAGGTTGCCAAGCTCTCACAACACTTTTGGCCAATGTACAAGGCCAATTGATGCAATTGTACCTTCTTCTCTTCAGGCTCTGCAAGACTTAGGTAGGTGTACCTATGAGAGTGATGCAGATTTTGAAATGTGTTTCCTGATTGAGAAATCTATCCATAATGGAAAATGGAAGTGAATAGATGAAAATCAGTACAACTACTCCTACTCCTACTACATAACAAAAAGGATTTGAATAAGTTGTTTTTATATGAAATTAATTCTCTGGGTTGTGGTAGATTAGTGCCTTATATCCACATGGGAAATGAAGTCAAAAATAAAAAATTTATGTGTTTCCTTCTTTGCTTTAACTCTAGTTGTTAGAAACTTTGAAAATTCTATGACTGGCATAAAACCTCAGTAAATTTATGACTTGCATTAATTGTGCTAGGATATTTCTCTATCAGGTTCTACTTCAACAATCCAAAAGAAATCCTTAAATTACTATGACTTATTTAAAAGAGTTTAAATCTGACTTGCAGACACCAATCAGCTAAATCACACAAAATGGGAATACATTTTGATAAATCAGAAATATACTTGATATGCTGATTTAAATAATTAAAGGATCTCAAGCTAGAGACAACCAGATAAATAATTTGAATTATTTCATCACAACAACTGAACACCAAAAGAAATTCACCAGTTTAAAACATTTTTTCCATTGATCTGTTTCAGGAATGGCTCCGTCATTTTTTACATTCCCTAGTCCCTTTTCTAGGAAAAGTCTAACTCCTCCCATCTAACTCTCCCTTTTTCTGATTTTTCAAAGCATTTATACAGTAAATGCCAAGGGTCATGACCCTTCATTTTCCTGTTACAACCGTTTGCATTCTCTGACATAAAATAAAATATTTGATTAATTTTCCTTATCGGCAAATCAAATATTTAAAACTATATTCGATATTTTAATTTCACTTTAATACTTCTTCTTGCCTTTATATTTCATGTCATATATGTTGCTGCAAATCTTCTTGTTATTTCTTGTCTCTATATTTCCCTTTACGTTTACCACTCCATCGCAGTCAACCTTCTGTCCACCTACAGTATAGCAGTGACTAACACTGACCGCTATCCTCACCACCAACCATGTTACTACATTCATTGTGATGATGGCTAGTGGTACTGCAGTCGAGTTTCCTGACCGCTACATTCACTGTCTTCCACCATCCACCACAATCACCGTGGTCTCCTTCCTAACCCTCCATGGTTGTGTAGTAGCCACTTCCACCAACTGCGCTCGTCACTTACTTGTTCACTATGCTACCACGATCACTGGCATGACTTCTAGTGGTACCACAGTAGCCGCTCTGCAAACTGTCAGCTGCTTCCACCGACCGCTCAGAGTGCTATTGTGATCATTGGATTTTCTACCAGTGGTACCATGGTAGGCTCTGTCCCTCGCTTACCGACCCGGCTGACTGTCCACCACTTAATTGTTGACCTAGTCATGACTGTCTACGGTGCAACGATAAGGGCTATTGTGACTACCCTTAACCGCTCATCATGATACCATGATCCACTTTGAAAAAGGTCGTAGTATAGGGGTAAATGGTATAGGCTGTAAAATATGGCAACAATAAAAGGTTTATTAGCTTTATGAAAGGTGGTGAATGATTTTTTATGAGAAAAATAGTGAAAATATTAGGGTCAAAATGGGAAAATCATTTACATTTTCGATGGAAATTTTGGGTTCTAATAGTGGCTCCTGTTGGGGATGAGTGGTTTTGAAAATCACTGCAAGAATCTAGAGTATCTTTGGGAGAGAATACCAAGTAAAGGATATGAAAAATGAAGGCAATGGAAAATGGAGGGAAGGAAAAGATGAAGGAGATGGAGAATGGAAGATGAAGCATGGAGGATGGAAGACCCTACATTATTATACATGGAAATAAAATAAATGTTTTCAATAAGGGAACTTATGAGAATGTCCATGTACTGGCAAACCCAGACCCTTCCTAAACTACTGTGCATGGAAGAGAAATTTTAAAGAGGTTCATTTAAGAATTTTTCATGCACTAACAATCATCAATCCTCTATATCTGCTATGGTTTAAAATTCAAACCATAAAGGATGGCCCCAGGCCACCCCAAAAGAAAATCTCGCATTTTCCTCTGTCATAGACTTTGTTTTGACTAGAGCTCATCAGGTTTCTTTTGAAACTATCCATTCCACTTGTCCTGCTATATGCATTGTCATTAAAAACTTTCAGGAAGTCATTGTATTCAGCCTGACTCATATTCATTTCACCACTCTACATTTCATCGTTCTTATTATTATATGGACAATCTTTGTCCTCTATAGCATACAAAGTTTATCCACATTCAACAAAACATTCATAGGCTTTCTCATTATCATATGTTGCTAAATGATCCAACAGTTATACTGGGACCTGAAAATCTGAATGCTTCACATGGGAATCTACAAATTCTATCTCATCAACATCTTCTGAAACAATCAAATCAAACTACTTTCCATTTCTTTTCTATCACCAGTTGCCATTGACACATACCTCTAATCCATATAGTCCTCCTTACACATACTTAAATAAAAAAATATTGAACATTCATTATCAATGATATGCAAACCAATATCCTTTTCTTGTAGGCAAGAATTATTCAAATCACATACCTCTTCTTGGACATACATGGATCTTTGATCTGCTTCAAAGAATTCCAAATCACTATGAGAGATGCACATGGGGTCATATGAATTGTTACATATAGTATATTCACTATCAAAGTAGATATATGTTGGACCGAAAACTTTAGAATCATCTTTGTGTGCATATTTTTGGTATTCAAGAGTCAACAAATCTGAAACTTGCTCACTGTTGAGTGAACATGTCTCTGCTTCCATATCTTCTACTATGTCTCCAACTTCCTGATCTTTATAAAAATTGCAATAATCACCCTGTTGCAGATCAACATCCATAATTTCATCATCACAATCTAAACCATAGCCTGTTATACAGGAGAAACTCTCCATACATTCATTTTTGGACAGCATGATATCTTCTTCTAATTCAACTTTTGAAACATTGTTGATGTACTCCCCAGAACTTTTCCCAAGTATGGAATCAATGAATTTATTCACTACATCAAAGGCATGTTTTTTAATGACTCTGACCAATAAACTAATTCAGGCTCTAATTCTCTAAGAAACTATGCAACAAATGTGGGTCTTGTAGGCCTATGATGAGGAGGTAATTACATATAGATGTATGTCATCCTATTGTACAAAGAACTCACAAATTCTCCCTTATATCTCCTTATGTCAAAAAGGGGTCCACACGATTTTTACCTCTCTATTAAATTTGAATATACTCATCAAAAGTGTTTTGTTGTGAATAGAGTGCATTTCCTTTATTACCAAAGTTCTCAGTTATATCATGTGGTACTTGTGGTGTCCAAGATCTCTGGGCATTTGTGTCTTCATTCTCACTATGTGATGACCTATTTGGTGATGTACTTGGAGCACATTTGACTCCCAACTCCAACAGTCGCTCGTTCACTTGTAGTATCTTTTGTTTCCATTGTAGTGTTTTTTGCTCCAATTCTTTCAAATCTTTTATTGATTGTTATCTTCTTTTTGCTTCTGACATCTTGAAAAAATATTATTGTTCCACAACACCCATGCATTATTTATCAAAATGAAATAGAGTCGCCACCTACTTTTCCCAAAATTAGGAAAATGAAAAATATTATGATATTGCTCTTGTTTGCCCCAGCGGAATCTCCAAAAAAAAATGTAAGCCTTTGCTGACTCTATAAATGGATAGCCTAAATTTTTTTTCTTGAGTCTATTGCCTAGCAGAGTCGCCAAATTGTTTGGTCTCAAAAACACAGGTTTGAACCATGAGAGGTTGCGAATCTCTCACAATGCTTTTGGCCAACATACAAGGCCAATTGATGCAATTGCACCTTCTTCTTTTTAGGCTCTACAAGACCTAGGTAGTTGTACTTATGAGAGTGATGCAGATTTTCAAATGTGTTTCCTGATTGAGCAATCTATCCACAATGGCAAATGGAAGTGAATAGATGAAAATCACTACAACTACTCCTACTCCTACTGCATAACAGAAAGGATTTGAATAATTTTTTTGTATAGGAAATTAATTCTCTGGGTTGTGGTAGATCACTGCCCTCTATCCACATGGGAAATGGGCTCAAAAATAAAAAAGATATGTGTTTCCTTCTTTGGCTTAACTATAGTTGTTAGGCACTTTGAAAATTCTATGACTGGCATAAAACCTTAATAAATTTATGACTTACATAAATTATGCTGGGATGTTTCTCTATCAAGTTCTACTTCAACAATCCAAAAGAAATCCTTAAATTACTGTGATTTATTTAAAAGAGTTTAAATCTAACTTGCAGACACCAATCAACTAAATCACACAAAATGGGAATACATTTTGATAAATCAGAAATATACTTGATATGCTAACTTAAATAATTAAAGGATCTCAAGTTGGAGACAACCAGATAAAGAATTTGAATTATTTCATCACAACAATTGAACACCAAAAGAAATTCACTAGTTTAAAATATTTTCTCCATTGATCTATTTCAGGAATGGCTCTGTCATTGTTTACATTCCTCAGTCCCTTTTCTGGAAAAAATCTAACTCCTCCCATCTAACTCTCCCTTTTTTTAATTTTTTAAGAACATTAATACAGTAAATGCCAAGGGTCATGACCCTTCATTTTCCTATTACAACCGCTTGCATTCTCTGATAGAAAATAAAATATTTGATTAAGTTGCCTTATCGGCAAATCAAATATTTAAAACTATATTCAAGCTTTTAATTCTACTTTAAAACTTCTTCCCACATTTATATTTCTTGTTATATATGTTGTTGTGAATCTTCTTGTTATTTCCTATTGTACACACCTAAAATTGGTCTGGAGAATCCGATTAATTGAATATGAATTATTTGATTAATTATCCTAAATTCCTCTACTATTGAATAAATAAAAATATTCATTTATATAGGTCATGTTCACGTTCACATTTACACTCTTCTAATTTTTCTATTTTCTAATCTTAAATAAACAAAATTAAATACTTTGTTTGATTTAATTATCATTTCCCCTACTTTATTCTATCACATCAATATTAGATTAATTTAATAAATATTAAACACTTTATTGATTAATTACCATATTCTTCTATTTTAATTTAATAAAAAGATTCTATAGTTCGTTCTATTAAATTTTTTATTCCTCTTTTGCTAATTTAAATAAATCAAAAATATTTAAATAAAGGCATAAATAATATTCCTCTATATTTCCTCAAAACCAAATTAGATATACTATGTCGAATTTATGTCAAAATGTGTCAAAATTAATGCTTTCAAACTTCACGGGAAGTTTTGGAGATAAATTGGAGACAAATTGGAATTCATCTCTCAATCCTCTTCCATCAATTCTTCCTCTTCTCTTGCTTGGTGTTTTCATGGGTAGAGAAAATCCCCAAAGTCTTCTCAATTTCCTCCATCTCTCACCATTCAATCCTCTAGATTGAATCCAAGCCTCTCTTTGCTATCTATGTGCATTTCTACTACCAGGAAATCTATAAATAAAGCTTCATTCAACCAAGAAAAAGATCCAGATTATCTAACTTATGCACTCTTACTTTGTAGGAATTCAAGCATCTAGCACTCTAGAATCATAATCATGGCTGCATCCTGTAGCTTCATCCATCAGTTTTTATGTCAATGCATGTCATATTAACTTCTTTTATCATTTAGTATTATCATATAGCTTCACATCATTGCCTCAACATCATTCCATTCTTTAGATTATCATTTTAATAGTTATAGTGTTATTAAAATCTAAGAGCACAATAGCTTAATAAATCTTTCAAGATAGGAGACAATGAGACGCTTTTAGTAGATTATTTTCTTAATCTTTGATACAATGTCTCATTAAGAAGTGTTTTATTCCTTTCCACTTATTCACACTTACAATTTTGTGCCCACTATCGGCCCTTAACCCCATATTTTAATCTTTTTTCTAAAAAGTGTCGCACAGGTTCCCGACGTGTTCCGTTTCAGCATTTCAGTCAAAAAATATAGCGTTTTCATCAAAAACTATAATGCATCCCTGGAAAACTATGGTGCTTTCATGCTCTATTTCTGTGCTTCCGTGATACTATAGCACATCCATTAAAAGTTTTAGTGCTTCTACTATAGAACTTCCATGAACTATTTCAGTGCATCGGCTACCCATCTCCAAAAAAGTTGATTCAATGCTTTCATGAAATACTTTGGCACTTCGATACTTAGATTTAGCACTTTTGATTTTAG
Organism: Sequoiadendron giganteum; assembly: GCA_007115665.2. NCBI lineage: Eukaryota > Viridiplantae > Streptophyta > Pinopsida > Cupressales > Cupressaceae > Sequoiadendron > Sequoiadendron giganteum. Next base: position 671,030,053 of record CM021103.1, on the reverse strand, counting down.
CGCATCAAATAAAAACTATAGGGCTTTCATTGACTGTTTTAGCATTTCTGTAATTTTGATCTGGATCCGATGCGACTGCAGCCAAAATTTCATTTTGATATAGTTAGGCTAAAATGAACCAATCCTAAGATAATCATTTGGTCTAAAATTGATCAATCCTAGGGTAGCCATCACACTTTTTTCTATATTAGATAAAATGGACACCATGATTTTTGTGAAGTAAAATCTTCACATAGATTAGCAAAATTTGTCTTTTGGGCTTAAAATGAATCATTTATCTATTGTGCTTGTGTGGTGAATAGGCTTATGCTCTCCCCTTAACTAGGTGATCAAAGTGCCAGACTCATCCTTTATTTTCATGCAAATTTATCCTTTTTATTAAAACCTTTAAAATGCTTGCCATAGTGGAAAAAAGTACTCACCCTACGGGAATGACCTAAAGCCAAGGATTCCAACCCACTCTAATCAAAATACAAGTTGTTGATGAAAGTCCAACTTGATGATAGTGTGCAAAGATAACCATCCCCAAAATATTTGTTCTAAAGATTGGGAGGTCTCTTAAGGGAGTTTATCAATTTCCGCACCACACGGAAACCCTATCTATGAACCATAGAGTAGTATCCAACCGAGTTAGTAATCAAACATTATAATACTCATGGTGCAAGGGGAGGGAAGAATCTACCCCAAAACACTCACCATATAATTTCCAAGGACTGTTTGCTCAGAGGACAAGAAATCCAACTCTGAGTATGCACCTGGAAACAACAAAAACATGGGTGCCCTCTAGGGGGTGACACGACTGTGTGAGTCAACATAATTTTAAGATGTGCGCTATTGATTATAACGATGACCCTTTTGACCTTAAGAGTGAGTCTTTCTGAATTGTATATTTGTCAAAACAAACCAATAAAAATCAATAAGGACTATTTGTGGTTTTTGAATATACACTATTTGTTTAGATTCTAAAATAATTATTCTACAATTTGCTTGTTGTGTTTTTAAAAATCATTAAAAATCAGATAAAAGATCATCCAGAAAACTCCAAGTCAAATCAGGATAAAAAAATTCATGATTCGAGAGTGGAAATTAACCAAGTTTGTCAAGAAAACTATCAAAATCAACAAACCCAAGAGGCCACTTGGTTATCAAAATATTTTGAGAAAAAGGCATTTCTTATATCAAAGTCGAAAGATCTTGTTACAACACAGAACCTTCATTCATAGGTATCACAACTTTTCTAGAGGTCATACTCTTGATTACATTGTAGAACCTCTTTATTCATGAGATTTCTTCCAAAGGAGAGCCCTCACACAATATCACAATCATATTCAATGCATACATTAGTCCTACATCCCACAACCAATGATAGAATACATCACAAGACCAAGTCAAATTTTGCAATAAAGAATCTTAAAAATCAACCCTCTATTTTAGTGCTCTAGAAATCTATTTCAGTGCTTCGAGACTCTCTTTTAGCGCTTTTAAAAAATAGCACTTCCAAGTACTATTTTAGTGCATCCACACACTGTTATAGTGGTTTCATCAAATAGCGCTTCCAAGCACTGTTTCAGCGCTTCCAAGCATTGTTTCAATACTTTCGAGCATTATTTTAGCACATCCATAAAGATAGCGCTTCTATCACCTGTTTTAACGCATCAAAACTCTATTTTAGCACTTTCAAAATAGAGAGTTCCAAATCATATCAGTTAGTTTGTCTGTCATTTACATGGATTTTTATCAAAACAAAAGTATCCTTTTATTAGAATCACTTTCTAGAAACCAAAATCAGATAGGTTCATACAAGTTTCCAGTCTTTTCAACTAAAACGCAGATCTTGCAAATCATAAAGTGTCAAATCAAAACACAATCTCAATTATTACGCTAAAGCTTCATCATCAGGATATTATCATCCTATCATCACAAAACAAGGCATAGTAATCAAATTTTTAACCTAATCTTATCAATAAGATATATCATCTTATTGGACTTTGTTAAAAATTCACTTGACATTTTTTTAAACATAGAAGATCAAAGTTTGGAAGAAAGAACAAAACACTTGTATGCCAATCTTCACCAAGCCACAAAAACAAAGGCTCTTGGAAAAGGAACTTGAAACATCAAATACAATGGCAGATGAAAATCCCTGGAATAGTCTACATCGAAGTGACAAGAATGAAATAACTCCAGAAGACATACAAACAGCCCAACAGGATCCAAAATTGCATAAATTCATGGAAAAGATCTTAGGACAGGACATGGAGAATGTAATACCCCTCTATTTTACTTCTTGCCTATTTTTCTTTATGCTATGTTTGGGATGTAGCTACTATTATACTGGACACACCTTGTTGTTTGTGTTTTGATCACTACTATTGAGTGACAATTATTATTGTGTGATGGGGTTATCTGACTATTGTTTCACATGCATTATGGATTAATGATGTTAGTAGAGTTATCATGGGATATTATTTTTATGTGATTATTGATTATGATGTAATGTTAGTCTTTGATGAGTGGATTGGTGAAGAGGATGGTTTCGCATCACTCGCTTGCGAGCACCCTACGAATCCGTGATTTCTTCTTCATGGTGTGTATTATATGTTGGATATACTGTATTTTTTTGTTTACTTGATTTCAGGTTGCAGGTACATGACATCGACTCCACTTGGTCTCACAGGTTTGAGCGTGTCGATCCAACGGTTAAGTTGAAAGGGAGATAGTAGCTAGGTAACATGTGTCAGGTCTACACCCTAGCCTTAGTGTGTCGTTAGTCCTGTTTAGTGAGTCATGTTTACTTGATTTCATGTTATATGATTTTATTAGATGCATTATTATTAGATTAATGTTTAGAATAATTGCATTGGAAAGAGTAGTGATTATTTTAATATTAAATTAAATTATGCTTTGATGTTTGTTTAAAAGTTTATAATGAAATTTAATTTAGTTAAATTTTAATCTCAAAAGGGTTAAATTTAGTTATTAAATAATTAAAATTGATCAATTAAGTTTATTGGATTAAATTAAATTAAATTAAATCATGAGAAATTGAAAGGAAATTGAAATTGTATTTTAAATTCAATTTGGGTTTTCGAAAATTAGAAAAGAAAATAAATATCTAATTCTCTACTTTGCATGCAAAAGGGAATTAGGGTTGTATTAGATATTTTTGGTTTTATGTGAATGCATGTTTTCAATTTTTGGGGAGAGAGAAGTTTTGGAAGGATTTATATTTTTCAGAGGATTGGGAATTTTTGAAGAATTTGCACAAGAAGGGTTTGAATCAATTTTTGGATTCTAGAATTGGATTCGTTGCACGTTTGAGGGAAAATCTTGGAAGAGGCTTCTATCAAATAAATTTCATCTTCTTCTGTAGCTTCAGATTCCAGGTTTTGTACTTGTTGTTTAATTCAATTTTCCATTTAATGGTTTGTGAAAATGTGATAAATTTACTGTAGGAAATTATTTAGTAAACAAAACCCATAGATCTATTGTTGCAATTCAATTTATGTTGTGCTTCAAACATTTAGGATTTAATATGGAAATTCTACTTTTGAAAACAATTAGATCTGTATTTCAAATTCAAACCCCATAGAAAATCTACATTGAAAATCAAACAAAAAAATTAGATCTATTCAAAGTTCTTTTGTTTAATTTATTGAAAAATATGAAAGAATAGATTAAGGGAAATTAAAATTACTTCTTTTGAATTTTGGAAAGAAATTCTGGAAAATTTAATTAATTTCCTTATTACTATTTTTTTTTAATACTTTTCTCAATTTTACCAGTCATGGAAATTCTGGTAAATATATATATATATATTTATATATATTATATGAGGTTACATATAATATATAATATATATATATATATATATATATATATATGATAGATCTCTTATTAAAATGCCAAAATTATGTCGAAATTCTCATTCTCGAATTCCACACTATATTAATGGAGGAAAGTACTATTTTTTTTGGTGTCTGTGTTTTATAAAAAAAAATATATAAATTAATTCCTAAGTGGATGGTGGCTATGACCCCACCACCCACATGTATTGGTGGAGGGACGCTTGCATGGGACAATGCGCCTACCTTTATGGGGGACGCACTATCACATGACAGAGCTGCCCCCACTGTATACATGTGGAAGTGACCGGCCGGTACAAGGTATCGCTGGCACACCACTGACAAAAGTTCACCTTAAACTTTAAAAAACATGGGAATCCGTCTGCCACTGTTCATTGTTTTTGGCAAAATTTAATTCGTTTTCTTTTGTTATTGTTTGGTTTTCAATGTATTTAAAATGGAAATTATTTATGGAGGTTAGTATAAATAAGATATGTTCTTTAATATTATATATATCAATATGTATATAATATTAAATCTATATATATACTTGTATTTGTAAGATGGATTTGTAGGTAAGAATAAATATCCTGAATGTATTAAAATTACAGTCTGGTAAATTTTGTTAAACAAAAGATTAATGTAAGTGTATAATTAAATTACGTGAATATATTTAATTTGATGGAATATTACTTTATATATATATATTTAAGAGTATATATATATATGTATTTGATGATCAGTTTTGGCACATTAACACATGCATGTATTTAGACAATTAATTAAATTGAAATTCTCGTCAAGCATGATAGGTTAACATTGTGAAAGTATTTATTTTAATGATGAAAGTATTGTGTTTTAATGAAGATTTAGAAAGATAGTATTTTATTTTCTACGAGAAGTATTAAGTAGAAATATGGATTTAAGATATCCAAACATAGTGTTTTTTCTTTATTAATACATTATTATTTTATTTTCCCTTTTAAGTGAATGCTTTGGGAATGGGTAATCGTGTTAAGCATTGAGAAGTCTTCCAGTGAATGTGGGTCATTCCCATGTTAGTTAATGTTCGTTTTCCTTGGGTAGTACTTTATGAGTTTGTTTTCCTCCAAGTGTTGGAGTGGGATTATTTATTGTTGCCTCCTAGATTAGGAGAGATTGAGTTGTTCAGCTTGATAGTACTTGAGTTACCCTTGGAGTCTAGATTTGAGTAGCGAGTTATCCATTAGAGGAGTGGCTTTTGTTAGGGGCCGGAGCCCAAAGAGGTAAATCGGGTAACCTTCAAAGGTGTTTTTAATAAGTGATAATTAAAGTAAAGAACTTAGATGACTAGGATGCATTCACATTAACCAAGATAAATTAACCTCGCTCACAGACACAAGGGCTTGTTTAGACTTGGGGTGAGTGAGAAGGCCTAGAATGGCAAGGTCAACTATCTTGTTCTTATGAAAGGTAGTTGATTCCGCATGAGTGAAATTGAGGGCCAAAATTCAGTTGAGGTCACCAAGATTACCAGAGCCTATGAAGATTGCCCAGAGGAGATCTCATGACGCACTTTGTGATGACACTCTATCTAGGATAACCTTGAGTTTATGTTGTGTGTATGGATTCTTTAGCACACTTGATTATAATATGTCTGGAAGCAATGTAACCATGTTAGTGTTAGATTTATATTGTGCATATGTTTGGTTGAGTTAGTATGTATTAGTATGAGTCTACCTTTGGTTAGGGGTAGTAGATTTCTTGTCCATGTTGCATTGTTACTATCTCCTAGCATGGGGGGTGGGCCTTGGGGTACCACTAGGTTGGGTGGAACATGCACCAAAACCGTTGGGTCCCCATTGTTCTTCAGTTCGTGGAAGCGAGACATCCAGTTGGACAACTCGTGGATCTTGTTAGTCTTTTCTTGCATTGTTGTAATTCAAATTGTAATGAGTTGTATTTACCCCTCTTGTTGTTATGAGATGGAGTTTGTAATTGTAATACTAATGTATTTTGACTCATTATGGGAATGAGGATTGTAATCTTGTAATAGTTTATGTAATGGATTTATGTAATGGATACTCTATTCATATCTTGTATTTACTTATGTTGAATGAATGTTATTACTTGAGTTATTTAATGCAATGTAATTTAGATGATGTATGTTAATGGGGATTTAAGTAATCTCGATTGTGTAGCCTTAGGGGAGGTTGCCAATTATAGGTGAACATGTATGTTTAATTCACTTTAATAAAAAAAAATTAGTACGCTTTTATAATGATTTGAAACTTCCTCTAGGGTTGCGTGTTGGGGCATTATAGAGAAATACCTCTTAATGTTGGTTGAATTAGGTGCTAAGCTTCCCAAAGACTTTGACGTAAATTGCCTAAGAGAAGCACTTGAAACAAGCGAAACCAAAATACCACAACACACACAAGCTATAGATCCGGTTATTTCCTTAACATCCCAAATGAAAATCTTACAAAAATAAATACAAGAGATGACAAAAGGAAACACCAAAAGGTATGCAATACATGAAATTTGTCTTTATCCTTTTGAATCAACAATTGACATGATACCTTTTCCTCAACACTGTGAATTCCCCAAGTACGAAAAATACAATGGAAAGACAAATCTGATTGATCATATCCATGAATTCAAAACCATGAGCCTCGAGTTTTCTCAAGAGGAAACTTACCTGATGAGATTATTCCCAAGAAGCTTGGGAGGTTCATGTATGGAATGGTTTTCAAAATAACAACCAGGAATAAGGACTTTTGAGGAACTTGTCAATAGGTTCATCTCCCAGTATTCTTTTAACATCCAACATGATGTCACGATAAATGATCTGTATAACCTGAAAGAAACCAAAGGGGAGACATTCTTGTCCTTTCTACGAAGATGGTGATGACTATTCACTAGATATCCTTGCTCCATTCCCGAGGAAGAGAAAATGGAATTGTTCATTAACAATTTGACAGAGGAGATGAGTTACAGACTTGAATTGCAATGTCCTCCTACGTTCGAAAAGGTGATAGAAAATGGCCTTAAGATTGAAGAAGCACTATTCAAAAGAGGGGTTATTAAACATTACAACGACAAATCAAACTCTTCAAATCAATACCCTAAGAGTGATAAACCAAAATTTTGGCAAAAGAACAGGAAAACGGGGACCAATGAAACAGCAAGTGATTTACAAAATGCCAAACCAGTTTTCAACTTGACAACATCTACTTCAGAAAAAAATCAAAAAATGATCAAATCATCAAGTCAAATGTCATTCAGAACAATGAAATCACAAAAATGAAAACATACCAAAAATCATCAAACTGATGTAGGTTCACACCTTTAGGCCAAACATTGGAATCAATGATGAAAGAACTAGTCACAAGTGGTCTTATTACTATGTGGGAAGAAAGATTATGGGATCCAAAGGTCAAACCACCATGGTGGAATGATGCAAATTACTGAAACTTCCATAATAATAAAGGCCATAAAACTAATGATTGCATGGAGTTAAAACACGTAGTTCAAGATCTGATCGACAATAACAAGATATATGTAGAGGGACACCAAAACAATAATGATCATTCAGCCTTCAAAGACACTTTACCAAACTATGACAAAGGAGTATCATCTTCTATGAACAACAAAGGTAAAAATATCAATCATGTCTATGATAAAATGATCCTTTGTCTTACCAAAGTATAAGATGATGATATCATTTGTCATAACATGGAAAAACACAAAACCAACGACACTACCCCTTTGGATTTTCTCCCAAGCATACAAGTCTCTGAAAATCAAATAAACATTTTAAAAATTAGAGAACGATAGGACTATCAACCAGAAAATGTAATAACTAGGGGCCAATCCAAGGTAGTCTTAAAGGGAGTTGGGCCTAAAAATGCATATTCGGGTATGTACAGGATCATCATGGAAAAAACAGGCCCTTAAGTGGCAATAAAATTCAGAAAATCAGAGTTAGGCAACTTGACATAAAAATTTGAATAAGTTATCTATATTTTCTCAAAAATATGTAACAATAGAACTTGTAGAATATTGAATGTAGTTTCTAAAATACTAGGTTTTTTTTTTTTTTTTTTAAATCTATTTGATGAAAATATGAAATTTCAATGCAGTAGTACTTAAATTTAAGGGAAAAATAAGAAGTAGGTTTTTGTCTGACCACCCTAACCACAATAAAATGATAATATTTTTTTATAAAATTTTAGGTATAAGTAGGGGAATCTTGTCCGGATGTGATGCATATTTTTTTGTAATTTTTTTCCAAGTAAATAATTAATTATCATTTTTTTAGTACAAATATTAAAAAATATAAAAACTCATATGTCTAACCACCTTAACTTGGTCAAAACTTCATGAAATTCAATTTTTATTTTTTTAATCCTATAGTATGCAAAGCATAGAATGTGACACATATTTCAGATTCAAAAAATGTGATACTATTTGAAAGTTATAGATTTTTTCAATCAGCCTATCAATCAGGAATTTAGTCATAATTCAAATAGAAAATCAATAATAATAATTTATTAAATTCAAAGTAAAACATAATTTATATTGGTGGAAAGATGAGAATCTCTTTTAAAAACCCTTTTCTTTTCATTAATTTTGGGTAAAAAAAAGTCGTCAGCCACATGGGTCATCATATCACTTAGATATCGCCACTTTTTGGCCCATGATGATCTTGCACATACCCATCCACCTCCATCTCATTACAACATTGTCAATCAGCTTCAAAAAATTCCAATGCAGATATCAATACTAGAACTCGTCAAACTATCTCCATCACATAAGGAGGTTCTAGAACAAGCAATAGTTGCCACTACGATACCGAAAAATCTAGATGTTTTCCAATTCCAAGCTATGGTGGGGCATCTAACTAAACTAAACTATCTATCATTCTCTAAATAGGATGATGTCTCACTCAACCATCCCCATAACACCACACTCCATATCGAAGTCTTGATTCACAGTCATCGTGTCAAAAGAGTCTTAATAGATGGGGGAGTTGGTTTGAACATTTGCACTCTAAAGTTAACTCATGCACTAGGGTATTCTGATGATGCTATTGATGCCCGAAGGAAAATGACTATAAAGGCATATGATGAGGAATAGAAATCTTCAAAAGGACTGATTATGTTACCCATTCAAGTGGGACCGATGATGAAACACGTAGCATGCCAAGTACTGGAAAGAGAGTTAACTTACAACATACTCTTAGGATGCCCATGGATCCACGAAATGTAGGAAATACCTTCCACATACCACCAATGCTTAAAATTCACAGTAAATGGACAAGAGGTGAATATATCTGCCGATTATAATCATCCTCAGCATTGTGACACACTTAGGATGTCTCAATATACTTTTGTGCCTCACAATAGGGAAGCATCTAGTTCAAAGTAATCAAATGAAGAAAAATGTCCAAATATCACCACCAAATGGGTAGAGACGAAGGATAAAGCAAAAGATACAATTCTTGTTGATACTCAATTATCAGACAATCCATATCACCAAAATTCTTTATCACAGAAATTTCAAGAGCAAGTCCAGCTGATGGATAAGGGAATGGGGCAATATTCTATGGAGCAATTGTTTAATCTTTCACAGTTAATGCCATCTCCAAAGACATATGGCCAACCATCAATGGTCAAACATAAAACATCACTACCTATCACAATTTTAGAAGAAATATTTGTAAAATCTAGTACCATAGAAGATGAATTAGACAACAAAGCAATCCTTGATTGGTTATACAAAGATGAGGAACCATCAACATCAAATATCAATAACAAGAATATCAATATCAATACAGACAAATATGGCAAAGGGAAGGCTATCCGAGAAAAAATGGGTTTTAAGGGACAAGGACCTATCGAAAAAAGGAAGGAAGGTATCATAGAGCTTATTTAGCTCCTCACTCTTCATTCAAAAGAGAAGACATGACTAGGATACTCTGAAGAACAAAAACAAGAAATGACAAAGAAAGTTGTTGAAAGAATCCTTCAGGTTAGAGATAGCTCTGAAACGGATTCAAATGAATATGAATGGGATCTGTGTTCTGATATATCTTGCACCATTATCCAAATTGACATAATACAACAATATGCACCTACACGTGAGGAGGGAGAAAGCTTTGGGTCTAGACCATTCATATCAGGATCACTAAATATTGATGACTCAAGAGGGGATGAATAGATATCATGTGAACTAGATGATCTTGAAGAGGGTACCATCATTGATCTCGATATCCCTAATAACAACTATGATGTAATTGATGTCCTAACCCTTACCCCCATCAACCTAAGTCAATCCGATGACTTCATGCCTTTAATCCATCTCGAACTTATTGACTAGGAACTTGTTGATCCTATAAATGTACCCATATTTGCAAATGATGATGCCATTATAAATTACCTATGTTGTGACGAACCCGGTACAAGTTATATCCATAATTCTCATTACAACACAACTCAGAAGGAGGGTGTCAAATCTTCCAGTTGCAAAAGTAAAAATAGGGAAAATAGATCTAATGGTGAAAACCATTCTATGGCAGCATTAGATCTTGAAAAAGAAAAAATAAAGAACTCATCTAACAGTGAAAACCTCTCTGAGGCACCAAAAGATGGGAGATTTGACACTCTTCCAGAACATTATCATGAGTGGTCATGAATTCTGGTAGAACCAACACAATCTATAAACATCGGCACTGAAGAAAGAGAAAAAATCCTACATTTGACAGAATCCATGACAGATCAAGAGAGACCAGAATTCATCAAATTCTTTAAAGAAAGAAGCATTAAATTTTCTTGGTCATATTCTGATATGCTAGGCTTGGATGCAAACCTTCTCATGCATCATTTGTTTTTCCTATAGGAATCAAGCCTGTAAAGGAAAAATTGAGAAAAATACATCCCCATATCACATTAATGGTCAAGACGGAGCTAAAGAAATTGTTAGATGTTGGATTCATAAGGTCCATTGACTATGCCAAATGGATATCAAACATACCTATCTCCAAGCAAGACAATAGCATCAGGATATGTACGGATTTAAGAGACTTGAATAAAGCATTCCCAAAGGATGATTTCCTATTACCAAATATAGACATCATTGTCGACTTGAAGATAGGGCATGCCATGTTGTCAATAATGGACGGTTTCCCTAAATACAATCAAATTAAACTAGCTATAGAAGATTAGGAGAAGACTGCATTTACATGTCCATGGGGAACTTTCTGCTGGAATGTCATACCATTTGGTTTGAAAAATGAAGGAGCCACCTATCAAAGCGAAATGACAACAATATTTCATGATGTGATGCACACCTTCATGGAGGATTATGTGGATGATATTCTAGAAAAATATTGTACTAGGGAAGGAAATCTGCATATTCTGAGAAAAATCTTCACAAGGCTAGAGAAATTCAATGTTAGGCTAAACCCCAAGAAGTGTGTCTTTGGGGTCACATCAGAATTTGTTCTGGGATACATTGTCTCAGAAAAGGACATTGAGGTAGATCCAGTGAAATTCAAGGAAATAATGGAAATGCCACCTCCTATAAATATCAATCAACTCAGATCACTACAGGGAAGGCTCCAATCAATCAAGAGATTTATCTCCCAACTGGCGGACAAAAGTCATCCATTCAATCATTTATTGCATAAAAATGTTGTTTTCAAATGGGATAATGGGTGTGAAACAATGTTCGATCAAATAAAAAAATATCTAATTTCACCACCTATTCTCATGCCGCCTATAGAAGGAAGACCTTTGATACTGTACATTGCAACAACATATATCTCTTTAGGAGCATTATTAGGACAAGAAGATTATGAAGGAAAGGAACACACCATCTATGATATAAGCAGAACATTAAATGGCTATGAGGTTAACTACACTTTCATTGAGAAATCTTGCTTGGTAGTGGTGTTATCTACTCAACAACTAAGAAATTATATGCTGACCCACACAATTAGGCTTATAGAAAAAATTGACCCCTTAAAATATCTACTCGGTAAGGTTGCCTTAACAAGTTGACTGGAAAACTGGGTCATGCTATTAAGTGAGTTTGATATTCAATATGTGGAAAGAAAATCTATCAAGGTTCAAGCAATCACTAAACAATTGGTTGAGGATCATTTACTAGATGATCGACCTATGACAATGGAGTTTCCAGATGCCGACATTCTAACAGTGATGCCACAACAATCGATATTGTATTTTGATCGATCATATACACAACGAGGATCTAGAGTAGGAATTTTGTTTATCACTCCTCAAGGACACACCATCCCAAAATCATATATACTGATGTTTCAATGCACAAATAATGTGGTGGAATATGAAACATTAATCATTGGGGTCAAAATAGAAATTGAATGGAAGACCATAGACTTATAGGTATATGGGGACTCTCAACTAGTCATTTATCAAGTAAATGATTAGTATTAGAAAAAAGATGAAAATTTGATGTGCTATAAACAACAAAGAGATGATCTAAAACAGTTTTTTGTCAATGTCAAATTTGATCAAATTCCAAGGGTAGAGAACAAAGCTACAAATGCTATGGAAATAATTTATTCACTCTTACAATTGCTAGAGAAATGTGGTTGTTATGAGTTTATAGTAGAACAAGTATCATGTCCTTCTTACAATAGTTCAGAATCCAATACCATATTCCATTTAGATACCATTGAAACCTCTATCTATGAGAAAACCTATGCTTACCTAAAGGACAATATCCTCCCTCCTGATCTTTCCTTTAACCAAAAATGCAGTTTTATCTGCCAATTTTCCCAACATATTTTAATCGCCAACATCCTTTATTGTCAAGGTCTTGTTGAAACCTTACTTTGATGTTTAGAACATGACAAATCTGAGATGGCCTTATGTGAAGTTCACGAGGGTATTTTTGGCACTCATTCGAGTGGTATAACTCTAGCGAAGAAACTCCTTCGTTTAGTATATTATTGGCCATGTATGGAGAAATAGTCTTATTAGTTTGTAAAGAAATACAAAAATTTCAGATTCATAGTAATTTGATTCACGCACCAACTCAATAATTGCACCCGTTCACATCAACATGGCCCTTTTGTCAATGGGGACTAGATTTGGTAGGAAAGATAGATTCGTCTTCATCTAATGGACACAAGTTCATAATCACAGCAATGGAATACTTTAAAAAATGGATAGAAACAGTTCCTCTTACAACTATCACTGGAAATAAGATCTTTTCATTCGTATTGAATTACATAATCTAGTGTTGATATGGAATACCTCAATCTATTATCACTGATAATGGATGGCCATTCAAAAACCAAGATGTCCAAGAATTATGTGAAAAGTTTCATATCCAACATCATTTCTCAACACTGTACTATCCTCAAGGAAATGGCCAAGCAAAGGCCTCTAATAAAACCTATTCTGAAAATACTCAAGAAAACAATTAACGATGTTGGACGTGATTGGCATGTTCAACTAAATCCTACACTGTGGGCCTACAAAACTAGTATCAGAACACCAGCATGAGCTACACCATATGCCTTGTTATATGGATCAGAGGCCGTACTACCCATTGAAGTAAAGATTCCATCACTCTGGGTATCACTAAGAGGAATCATTACAGATGAGGACTAGAGGGTATCTAGAATTCAAGAACTGGAATTGTTGGAAGAGCATCATCAACAAGTTGTCAACCATCTAACAATTTACCAATAGAGACTATCAAGGAGCTACAATCATAGGGTAGAACCTAGAATCTTTCAGGTTGGCGATTTGGTTCTAAAAGAGAACCCTAGAAATCAGCAGGATAGGGAAAAGAAAGGGAAATTTGAACCTAACTGGCTAGGTCCTTTTGTCATCATATCAGTGTACGGATTAGGAGCCTATCAACTATCAACATCAGAGGGGGATTTTTTTGATGAACCTATCAATAGTGTCCATCTCAAAAAGTTCTATACCTAAATTTCCTAGTGCACAAGTCAAAATTCTGGAAAATAGTTTCATTGATGAAAACCTAGCAAACACGCATCTTGGTAACATAAAATTCAAAAAAAATACAAAAAGAAAAAATACGAAAAACAAAGGGTGTAATCAAAACATATAATAAAAACCTAGAAATAGGCATCGTATGTGATTCTAAACTAGCTTTCCCATCTATTTTTTATACATATCAAGATCATTAGTTTGGCCGTCATTACAATTTCATATCATATCATTAGTCTTGCCATCATTGCATCCATTTATCAAATCATTTCACTTGGTCATGTCTCACTCTAGCTTGGGGGAAACATCTGGATATGAAGAAGGACAACAAAAACATTGGCTTCTCCAAAATGGGAAAACAATAGTATGATAAGAAAATAAAAACAATGATCAAAGATCAACATCAATCACCATCAGAAAGGCATCAAACATCTTTATCATATCAAAAAATCCAAAAACAAGTCAAAAAGTCAGTCTAGAAAAGAAAAACCAAAATCATGAGTCTATGTCAATCAAACTATGTGGTCTCTATGTGTGTAACATAGGCAAGGTTAATCTTTGATCAGACCCCAAGGCCCCTAGGATAAGTTAGTAGGTTAGGTCTTTTGGTTGCAATCTTGGAAAATCACCAAAAACAACATCACAAAATCAGGATGGATGATCTAATTTGAATAATGATTGAAACGCTCTAAGTAAAAGGTGGGAAAGTTGTATTTTTGATTATTTATTATCATTTCTTTGGAGTAACTCAATGATTTAAATGAACTAGAGAAACAAGGAAGAAGAATGATGTTTTATTTGTCTGATGTTTGTATGTTAATCATATGAATGTGTGAATTGTTGGGGGATGTACTATGCAAGTGTATCACCGATGACATTCAGAATTCACACATTAAAATGATTAATCTCTGACTGTTTTACGCAAGAAATGCTTAGGTCATCTCCATTCAATTATACCTAGATGCTTGTGTTCGCTTCCAATATCCAAAAAAAAAATCATGAACGTAGTACTCAGGTCGGCATTGGTCTAGCATATACCATTAACGCTTGTACTCACTTTCAAATTTCTAAAAATCTCTATGATGATACCAAGCACAAAAGTACTATTAAAATAACAATGGTTTTGCATATAGTTGCATGATAAATTTAGACTACATTCATAATAAATTCTACATATGCAAAGTGTTTGTTGCATAAAGGATTCTAATTAATGATTATCTTTTCTAAAAATATGAGTTAGTATACTTGACATAAACCAAAAATCATCAAAAACATATAGGAGCATCATCTCATCATTGACAAAGTGTTTATCATCTCATCATTCATGCATTTAACATCAAATAGTTGTGTATTTACTACACCATATTGTCCACATCATATCATTTTTATAAATACATTATGTTCTTTACACCATATCATTTATTACATTATCATCCATAATAAAAATCAACATTTCATCACATGCATTCACCATATATCCATACATTTCATCACATTAGAATAAATCCATCCATCCATACATCCATACATTTCATCACATTAAAATAAATACAAATCATGCCATTATTATCCATACATCATTTATCAAAAATTATCATTATCACTCATCATTTAGAACATCATACATCATACATCATACATCATACATCATATATTCGTACATAAGCATTTAAAATTAGAATCATCACATAAAATAAAAGCAATCATCATAGAATCATCACATGATATATAGCACGTTACAATAAATGCATCCATCATAGAATCATAAATAACCATCATAGATCAATAGAAATCAACTGCATAATCATATATATCATCAATGACAAGTATACAATTAAGTATGGAATAAGAAAAGATACATTGTAAAAAATGAATCGAATCATAATATACATCATGTCTCAAAATCAATACAACATCTAGAATTTGTTGCTGCCAGATGGTGCAGGCATCACAGGACCAGTACCACTACCACCACTAGATGAACCAAGATCTCTGGGATCTCTCTAAGGAGGCTGCATCACACCCTCACTAACTATTCGAGTATGTGTCCAACCAGATCTTGAAGGGGCATATCTAACTCTACGATCAGTAGGAACTTCATCATGATATCAACCCCTATAGAACTCTGCCTCTTGGCTAGACCACATAACCTCCCTCATATAGTCAACAACAGAAGTACCATCAACTACCCTATGTAATGTCTCAGCAGTATCCTATGCCCTCTCAGCAGTCTATCTAGCACTGTCCCTCTCAGCTGTCGAGGTACCAACCTGTGTCTGAACAATTGCCAATTATCCCTGGACCTGTGCCGATGCTTGTACATCAACCTATGCCTGACTCTACATCTATGTCTATGTTTGTACAAGTAAACCCTATACTTGCACTAACTATCCCTATAGAGTTTGTACCTGTACCTATAAACTGGCAATCTATCTCTACTAATCCATTGAAGGCACCTCCACTGCTCACCTCTTGTGAGGCCTACTTGACGATGGACCGACACTACCTTGCCCAGCCCCACTACCACCTCCACCACCACCATCCCCATTATCATCACTACTGCTATACCCACTACTTCTCTCAACACTATTGCTCGACTCAGTGTCATCCCCACTATCCTCGTCACCCTCAACATCTGCTATAGGATCCTTCAAAACATCCTCCTCTATAGGTAATGTTGCTGGCTCATCAGGAATGGTAATTTGAGGACACAGATGAAAAATCAAAAATGCGGTATACTCCCCTATCACCGTTGCCTTTGCAATATCCCTGTGCATATCCCAAACTAATGGTTGCAAAGTCCTGTATCCCTCGACTAATGTCTCATAAGACAGGCATGGCCCCCAATCTTCTATATCACTCTGTCATCAGGCATAATGAGCAACCCTCTAAGGCATACACTACACAATACCGTACTACCTGTAAACCCACGAAATAAAAATCTCTCAAGAACAAAAGGTGTCCTACCAATCAAATACATAGAGTCACATAAATACCTGAGCACTACATCATCATCCTCCCACTGCTCACAATCCAGATAAGGCCGCCAGATGACACTCTCTAAGTCATCAAAAACCTATCTCCAATGTTCCAACTTACCCATCTAAGACTAGGTATGTTGACCTCTATATCGGAAAACATAGGGTCTGCTTATAGGTCTGTCAAGTACCAAAAATGGTTGTGCAATAGAAAAATGCTCCCATGCCCACACATCTAATAGATTCATCCCTATTGATAGGTTGTGTGCTCCCAAGTACACGATTGAATGTGAATCATGATAAAGGTGGGCTAGTATACAAATCCCCCACGCATATCTGGTCCCGTGCATGACCGTACTCTCAAAAATATGACCCCAACCCATAGACAATCCCTTTGACCTACAATTGAGACAAAGGAAGCCTCCAATAAATCCATCTAGCACTATTGGTAGACTAGCATAAGCATCAGCCATTGTCCGCCACTGAAAAATTGGTCTTGCAATATGTTGATCCTAAAAACCTCTATGGAGTGCATCTCTCCCACCAGCCTCATGTGAATCATAGACTACAATCTCTCCAATAAATAGTATCTGCAATATCTACCACACATCCTTGGGTGTGACTGTCATCTCACTGGTGGGTAGATGGAAGGTGTTATGGTCACTGTGCCACCGCTCCGCCAAAGCAGTAACGAGACCCCGATTAATCCTAATCTGGGGCATATCAAGAAGACTAGATAGTCCACATCGAGCTATATTCTAAATCTCATTAGGAGTCAAATGAAGAATCATATTTGTAGTCCATGGAAATCACTCTCTCATCTGGAGATTGCCCAGATGCTCCTATCATCATAAAAAGTTTAAAATCAATGCACTATGTCAAAAATCACAAGTCATTCTACCATCAGATCCAATCAAACTTTGGTATGAATTTTTGAAAAAAAACCACGAACAAACATCAAGTAACCTCACCTATCATGAGGTTCATCATGAACACTATCTAATCTCACCTATCATGAGGTTTATCAGATATGAAATCAATCCTCACCTATCATGAGGATCATCACAAATGGGATTATTTCTCACCTATCATGAGAGTAAGTCTTATTAATCATCAGAATTAGTCATTAGGGAATTTGGATAATCAAATCATGCCAAACCAAAGAATGGGCATGATTAAAATTGATGAAATAAGGGTTAACTATGTCAAAATATATAAATCTGACATGAATGCGCTATAACAGGCATTCAAAGCGCTAAAAAACAAAATCGCTATTTCATCGCATCAATGCACTAAAACATACATACAAATCCCTACAAAATGAAAAGCACTATTTCAGCACTTCGATGTGCTAAAACAGGCATCCAAAGCATTACTTAATTCAAAGCGCTATTTCATCTAATCAAAGTGCTATAGCAATCCATCAAAGTGACACTTTAATCAAAGTGCTATAACACATAATCAATGCGCCAACTTCTTACATCAAAGCGCTAGAACTTTGTAGGCGCTACAATCAAGCATCGAAGCACTAAATCAAACTATCTAAGTGCACATTTATGAAAGCGCTAGAGAAATTAACAAAAGCGCTAATTTCTCAAAGCACTACACTAGTTAACGAAAGTGCTACAATGGAGTGTAAAGCGCTACACCGAAGTGTAAAGCGCTACACCACAACTTTGATGCACTAAACTATGAAAAACACGTGAATACACAAAAGAGGCATGAAAATCGAGAAAATAAAAATTTTGAGGTGGATTACAGATACATACTAGAGGTTCATAGATGGCCAACCGCTAGTGACGTCGCATGTGCTCGAACCAGTGAGTGTGGTAGGGAATAGGCATGTTGCTCTAGCTAGCTCAAATGTCTCTCTCACTAGATATTTGAAAGTCAAAAAGTACAAATGAGAATGAAAATGACCTTTTTAACCTTATATAGATTTTCAAAAGGGATTTTTGAGGGATTTCTCTTATTTTAATTAATTTTACTCATGAAATTAATTGAAATTCATCCATGGGCTATATTTTCTTCATCAATGTCGAGAGATAAATTATTTCTTCATCAAGTCTTCGTAATATCATCATCAAATCATCCAATCATCATGAATTTTTCTAAAAATAAAAAAAAATATAAAATCCTTAATTTATCTTCTGAAGGGGCATATTATCCATCATCATCTAAAAATCAATATCTGGGGCATGTTTAGGGCATACTGAATTTATTTCATCGATACTGGCAGTAGTAGCAAAATTTTCTTTGAATCAATGTGTAAACAGATCACTTCAAAGAGGGGAAAAATGTATACACCTAAAATTGGTCTAGAGAATCCGATTAATTAAATATAAATTATTTGATTAATTATCCTAAATTTCTCTACTATTGAATAAATAGAAATATTCATTTATATAGCTCACATTCACATTCACATTTACATTCTTCTAATTTTTCTATTATCTCATCTTAAATAAACAAAATTAAATACTCTGTTTGATTTAATTATCATTTCCCCTACTTTATTCTATCACATCAATCTTAGATTAATTTAATAAATATTAAACACTTTATTGATTAATTACCATATTCTTCTATTTTAATTTAATAAACAAATTCTATAGTTTGTTCTATTAAAATTTTTATTCCTCTTTTGCTAATTTAAATAAATCAAAAATATTTAAATAAAGGCATAAAGAATATTCCTCTATATTTCCTCAGAACAAAATTAGATATCCTATGTCTAAGTTATGTCAAAATATGTCAGAATTAATGCTTTCAAACTTCACAAGAAGTTTTGGAGACAAATTGGAATTTCATCTCTCAATCCTCTTCCATAAATCCTTCCTCTTCTCTTTCCTAGTGTTTTCATGGGTAGAGACAATCCCCAAAATATTCTCAATCTCCTCCATCTCTCACCATTCAATCCTCTAGATTGAATCCAAGCCTCTCTTTGCTATCCCTTCGCATTTCTACTGCTAGGAAATCTATAAATAAAGATTCATTCAACCAAGAAAAAGATCCAAATTATCTAACTTATGCACTCTTACTCTGCAAGAATTCAAGCATCAAACATCAAGCATTCAACATTCAAGCATACAGCGTTCTAGAATCATAATCATGGCTACATCCTGTAGCTTCATCCATCATTTTTTATGTCAATCCATGTCATATTAGCTTATTTTATCATTTAGTATTATCATATAGCTTCACATCAGCATCATTCTATTCTTTAGATTGTCATTTTAATAGTTATAGTGTTATTTAAATCTGAGAGCACAATAGCTTAACAAATATTTGAAGATAGGAGACAATGAGACACTTTCAGTAGATTATTTGCTTAATCTTTGATACAATGTTTCATTAAGAAGTGTTTTATTCCTTTCTACTTATTCACACTTGCACCTGTCTTCTATTTCCCTTTACGTTTACCACTCCACCATGGTCAAAATTTTGTCCACCTGTGTTATAGTGGTGACTAACATTGACTGCTATCCTCACCACCAACCGTGTTACCACATTCATTGTGATCACGACCAGCGGTACCATGGTGGAGTCTCCTGACCACTATGTTCACTGTCTTCCACCGTCCACCACAATCACTATGGTATCCTTTCTAGCCCTCCATGATTGTGCGGTAGCTACTTCGACCAACTACACTCGCCGCTTACCTATTCACCGCACTACTGCGGTCATTGGCATGACTACCATTGGTACCACAGTAGCCACTCTACAAACTGCCAGCTACTTCCACCGATTGCTCACCGTGCTACCACAGTCACTAGCTTAACTGGTAGTGGTACTAGAGTAGGCTCTATCTCTTGCTTACCAACTCGACTGACTTTCAACCGTGTAACCACTAGCATGCTCATGACTATCTATGGTGCAGTGGTAAGGGCTATTGTGACTACCCTTAACCGCTCACCGTGATACTGCGAGCCACTTTGAAAAAGGTCGCAATAGAGCGGTAAATGGTATAGGCTATAAAATATGGCAACAATAAAAGATTTTTAGCTTTATGAAAGGCGGTGAATGATTTTTTATGAGAAAGACAATGAAAATATTAGGCTCAAAATGGGAAAATCAATTAGTTTTTTTATGGAAATTTTGGGTTTTAACAAGTCCAAATGAGTGAAAAGTGTCAAAGGCTACACTTTTTGGCAGCACATGTAGCCCCCACTTTAGTGAGATTATGAACTTCAAACTCACACTAAAGTAGCCAAGTGGAGATGGTGAAGAATGACAAAGATGGTGAAGGAGGTGGTCAAGCTCCCAAGATTTGAGATTCTAAGTTAACGAGACATCAATGCAAGAAGACATTCAAGGGAGAATGATATGCAAAAAATCAAGATACATGATTATGTAATGACAAGAACTAGAAGGAGGAGAAGAATGAAAGGTTAAAAATTGTATCAAGCTTCGACAGTTTGTCTAGCTAGTTATGAATTAGATCTAGATTGTTTGTGTAAAAAGAGTGGGTGGTTTAGTGAGAAATTCATGCCACTGTGTCAGCTTCCCATTATACTAATCATACCAAACTTACCTCACTTGATAACTTTGATAAGGCACCAAAATGCTTTTCTTAATGATTTGAATTTGAATGTTATGTAAGGATTTTGTTGAAGGGGATTTTTTTTTGTTCATGTGAGGTATCATTCTTAGGGAGCATTGTGCCTAATGTCTCCAAGAGAGGATAAGTCGAGGTGTCATATTGTTATAAATGGGATGCTTTTCTTGAATCAGGCCACTTCATTTGATCCTACACTCTTGGAAGTAATCAAACCCAATGACACCACCAAGAAGAGGACACATCAAAAGAAAATAAAAATCACGCCATGAAAAAGGATGTCATATATGTATGCCCCCACTTTAAAGGAATTTTTAACACCATTTTTGTGATAAATTTATTTAAAGTAGCCAAGGATAGAGGGATGAAGACATGAGAGCTAACTTGGAAAGCTCTATGTTAAGTCATATATTTTCGAAGTAAAGTATGTCACATGCAATTCAATCTTAATACATGTCATCCACATCCCAAGCTTTCTTTTATAAGTGAATGGAAGGTTAATGACTAGTCCAGAGAGATGATGACAAGTGACATACAAGGGAAAAGGATAATGAACCCTTATGCCCCCACTTAGTGTAGGAAAAATGTGATCCTATAGTGGATGATGGTATGTTGCTCCTCACGAGGGATGTAAAACGTGCAATAGTGAGTATGGTATGATCCTACAACTATTACATGACAAGGAGAAAAAACTAATGTTATTTATCTGGGTAAGGAAACAAGGTTTTGACAAAGTTAGCCTTGGTGGTATAAAATTTGTCATAGATGTGGGTAATGAAATTGTAACTTGGGTGATGTGAGAAGTTGTCCTTAGGTGGGTGAAGGATTATGGGATGCTTAGGAGGTGCAATAGTATATGGGGATCTAATGGACACTTATGTATGCATAACCTTAGTGGGCTTGGATTGATGTATCTCTAAGAAAGGGAAATTCAGTATTTTTTCGTTACCATTACCCAAGGAGGAAACAATGCTATTGCTTGAAATGAGTGCAGCCATTTTATTTTCTTCCACTATGTTACATTCCCTATTAGGAGAGTTGGTAGGAGAACTGAAAACAAGATTTTTAGGACATGCATTGTTTGGTTCTACACTATTGACTTCATTACTAGTAAGGGAATGATCTATGCTTGAAGTGTATTGTGGCATCATAATATCTTCTTCACTAATAGGAGAGATATTAGGAGAGGGGGAAATTGGATTTTTGTGATTGTTGATTGTTGCATTGTTCTCCTCTAAGGTTTCTTTCTCTTGTTCCATAGTATCTATCCTAGGAGGAGAGATTTTGGGAAAGTGACAAACAATAGCTTCATTTCTCATAGGATTGGTAGTAAGAGAAGGATAACTACGAACTAGGTGGTTACCAATGATTTGAACTTGTTGCTCAAATAAACCCTTCCAAATGTGAGGAATAGTAGGAAGGAGTGAAATAATTCTATAACTCTCAATCATTGGGTTGCTTGATACCAGCATAGCCTTAGTTATTAAAGCATGAGAACAAATATGGGAGGTGTTGGGGGATGATTGGAGACTAGGTAAAGTAGTAACCATGATTTTAGCTTCGTGTGTTATAAGGTATTTGCAAGGGGCAGGAAGAGGAAGACAAGAAATAACATAATGATCTTCAATGATTGTTTCTTCTTTCCACAAGATACCTTCGTCACCAATGGGGGAGATATCAAGAGAACAATTATGATTATCATGATTATCAATGTGTGCATCCTCTTGTGGAAAAGCTTTAGTGGATGAGCTAGAAGAGATGAAGTCATCAAGGGATTCATCTAGCATGTCTAATTCATCACTACTAAAGGGCTTAACAAGGGTGTGAGTGGGTTCTTGTGATGTTGCTAAATTGTTATTTTAGTTTTGTAATGAATTTGATCTAAATGAACTATGATTTAATGTAGAAAAACGAAATTGCAAAATTCTAATTGCCATGAATGTAAAAAATGCTTATTTCTAATAATTTGAATGTAATATAAGCTATGAAAGCTTACAATGCAATGTAAAGAAATAGGATGAAATGCAACTTTCCAATTTTAAACAATGTAATTTACTAATTGTACTGAAAATAAAATGTTGTGAATACAAAATGAAATTTAAGTAATGCAAGAAATGGGTGCTATTTTATGCTAGATTTAATGAAATGCATGATACAAAAACTCAACCAACTAATATAGATAGATAATGGGATAAAATAGAAGCCTAAAAACAAATCTTTCAGCTTTGTAAAAGTTTATTTTAGAGGCCTAAAGGGACTAGGTCGCCCAGGGTGGTGACTTAGTCCTTCTAGTGTTTTTTTGAGAATTTTCAAGACTTTTGGATGGAGTTGGGCGTTTCCATATTGTATGATGCAAAACTAAAATGAAGATGTAGGATTTTGATGAGTTTGAATGATTTAATATGTAAAAATGCAATCTAAATGCACTTTTCACTAGTGCAAAATTTTAAAACCCTAGAATGCAAAGTAAAAAATTGCAAAATGCAATGCAATGAAAATCTAGGATGGACTCTAAATCATAAAGGAAGGGATGCAGACATCAGGTTCACCAAAATGTAATGAGTGTTTTGGTACCTTAATTCTTTCTTACACTTTTAGGGTTTTCACCTAAAAGGAGTAAGATGGGCCAAAATGCATAAGTTACATTCAAAGATAAGGGGTTTATGGGGGTTTAATGTGTGGTGTGTGTAGAATGTGTCTAAATACTGAAAAATAATGAAAGAAACTATCTATTGAATTTAAACTATTGAAATGAAAAAGTTTTTGAAAACACATAAAGATATGCAAGCATTAAATTAAACAACCTATGAAAGCTTATGAAAGAAGATACAAAACTGTAAAAATGGAAGTATGCACCTGGAAAATGGTAGAGGGTGAAGTGAAGACTATAGATGTCCAATAAATTCTGCAAAATCTGACTTTTGTGTCTGGCAAGACACTTGTGCCAAGCTCGACAACCTAGTCCTTTTTCGAGGTGATTTCAGAAAAATTCTCTAGGGCCTGTAACAGCCAAATGGGTATCTGGATCCACAAAAATCTTTGAAAAATAGGGACAGAGGGACTAGGTCACCACAACTTGTGGGAGTGTCCCTTTTTCCTTTTCTAAAAATATGAAGGTAGAAACAAGAGAACTTGATTTGCACTGTCTACTCCTCCAAGTGTTGAGACTAGAAACATTTATTCCAGTCTGTAGGTGTCTTTTATTGAAGTTTTTCCCTAGCCAATAAAGAGATGCCCTAAAAAATTGTTCAACCCATTCTTGAATGATCTCCCAAACCTACAAAATGCCTAAATCTTGCCATGATGAGAGACATTGGAATGTTTTAGCAATGGTTGTGGTTTTAGCCCTTGAATGCTTTAGAAAAGGGTGTCTTGTTAATGTGGAAGGTAAGACTCTAGCTTGCTTGAGAAGAGGGAGGGGACGAAGAGTCAAGATTTTTAAATAATGAGTGTGTCTAATGAGAAATTAGGGTTTTTGGGCTTATTTATAGGTAATCCACCTAAAAAAATTTGTTATTTGATCATCAAGGCCGACAAGGAGAAATAGACCAAAACCTTAAATTTTCTTGCTCAAAATCCCAAAAATGGCTCCAATGAGACTAGGTCACCACCTTGGGCGACCTAGTCCACCTGGACATGAATAATTCACCCAAATGGGTAACCTAGTCCTACAAGGGCCCTTTTGCCAGTTGGATTGTCTGAGAGAAGAAATCAAGTTTATATGATGATTTTATCAGATATTTGATCAAATTAAACCTTGGGATGCATAATAAGGTGTCATAGGGGCCTATAAATGATGATGAAAAGGGGTTAATTATGTCCAAAATCCATAGGAAAGGGTCCAAATGAATGAAAAGTGTCAAAGGCTACACTTTTTGGTGCCACACAACCCTAAAAATTTTCCCTCTTGCTTGTGTGTAGGTGAACGAGTGTTTGGAGCTAGTTGGAAAACTGGCACATTGGTGAGATCATATTCATCTACTTTATCATTTTCATTTGTACTTTTCATATCTTATTATTCTCTTTTGTTCATTTAAGAATAACCAGCTAGGTTGTTAGTTCATTTTTAAGTTGTTTATATTGTATTTCCTATTTTCTAGCCGTATGAATGCCAACACTCCACAAAGACACTAGCACATCTCATTGTCATCATGGAGCTGCACTATCATCCTCAAATAAAGAGCTATCTGAGGTGTAGTATCGACTCCAAAACTAGATTGCCTAGCCTAAACTTGGATTTTGGGTCTGAAGAGTGATAGAAGTACTTTATAGTCCTCATAATTATCAACCTCTATATAAAACACCCTTTTAGAATGAGGTAAGTTAGGCTAGCCCTCTGCTCTTGGCTCTCCATGACCTAGATCCTTTTCATGGTTGGTCCCCCTCTCTTACTTTTATGGTGAACCCGACATGAACTATTTTGGTTTCATTTAGTAGTACTAAAACCTAATGTTCTCGTGTTCTAAGAGTGTTGTAGGTGTGAGTGTTGTGGGGATTTTCACCTTGCAAGCCAACCTGTTACCCCTGGTAGGTGTAGTTGGAAGGTTCTATAAGTTTTTCGCAATGAAACATTAATTGGGTCACTGTCATTTTTTATAACCTTTTGGGGGTTTTTGAGAATATCATTTAGCATGTGTGATGGCATATTTTTTGCATCTTCACAGGACCTATCGATGGGCTTCAAGAGAACCATATTATATCCCCATGCGAATCAATGTGAACACTATAGCAGGTGTTCTTGTTGAACCCACATTTTAGGTGAATATCATAACTAAGGAGATCATGTTAATTTATTTCTTACATAAAGATGGGTACGATGCACCTATGAGCACGATCCGTACACATAATGGAATTTTCATACCTTTCCGTGGTAGTATCATTTTGTTAGTCCTTGTCAGACCTAAGTTTGTAAACCTACTATTTGACATAATCCTTGGGTCTAAACACTTCGAAGTGAAGTTGGGTATCCCCTACTTAGTAGCTATGAACACGGTTCCCTCGGTTGGGCATAAATGTCTTAAGTTTATTCATGGGGGTTTTGTACATGTGATTAATGACACTAGCTATAAACCACCAGTTGCGCATGATAGCTACTCCTTAGATCACTTTTGGCTTGCACTTTTTGGTCTCCTTCCACCTAGGAAGGAACTCTTCTACTAGACATATCAAAATTATAAGAAAGGGGACTTAATGCCTAAAGTAAGGTACCCTCCATCACCTTATGTTGTTTCACATAGGGCATGCCTAAGAGTCGATAGTGATGCTACCAAGGCCCATAGGAGAGAAGAACAAATCCCTCTTAGGGTCCCTCTTCTTCCTCTTCCATTTTTTAGTTTGAGGCTCCCTCTCACCCTATTATAGCACCATCAGACTCTATTATGAGCTTGTGAGAGAATCCTATGGTGTCCACTTGGAAAAAGCCTAAGCATCTTGCATTTGAGATTATTTTTCTACCCATAGAGCCTAGGCCCACTTGATATGGCAGGTGGAAGGGTCATTGTGGGGAATCCTCTATGTCTCAGCCTCAGTAGCCTCCTACTGCTCCTACTCCAAGATAAGTAAACGAAAAGAGGCTCATTGTTGAGGCACTAGAGCTGACTACCCCCATTGTTTCTCAACCTTCTCCTCCTACTACCATTCAAGAGCCTATCTCTCCACCAAAAATGGATTTAGTGGACACTCCTATGGCTGAAAAAGAGCCTTTCATCCCTTCATACCTCCCAACCTCTAGCTTGAAGAGTCACAAAAACCACCTTGCATATGAGCACAAGTGTCGGTGAAAGGCTCTAGCAACTAAGTAGGCTACTTTGTAGAGAAAGGATGAGGAGTCATTTTCCCCTACATTAGAGCCTCCTATTGTGTCCTCCTCTCTCCCCTCTCTGATTCCATCCAATCTAGCTCAGTCTCACTTTTAGCTCCTGCTATGAGTGTGAGTGTGCCTAAACCAAAAAATGTGCAAGTGTTCATCACTCCTTTCGTCGAGTTGCCCTTGTTGATGTCTCTTCTGGACATCCCACCTTTACTGAAACCTATGGATATGTCGAATACTTCAGTAACATCTGTTGTAGTTTTATCCTCCTCTTCCTCTACACCTCTCACCTCATCTATGGGGAGTTCCCATCCCCGATGAAGATGAACCTATAAGTGGATCCTTCTAGCAATGGATGGCATGAGTGGTACCCACCTTATCAAAAAGGTGGTCTTGCGCTAGCTTGTTTTGTCTTAGTGATAGAGCTAGCTCTAGCTTCTCCTGAGTTTGTCATGACTCCCAAGTCACTTAGTCAGCCAAGTGGTGAATCTTAGGTGTAGTCCTCTCCATCTATTGAGGTACGAAATGGAACTCATGTAAAGTGCATGTTTAACTCTCTAGGTCCTTGTTAGCGATCTTCACAAAGTTTTCTGACCATAGCTCCACAAGAGCCCAATAGAGAAGACCTTGCAGTGTCTTCTTCCTTAGCCCTTGTTGCAAAGGGTCAAAAGCCCCTCCCCTTAATATTCCACCACTATAGGCTAATCCTCCTTCCCCTTATGATGATCTAGAGTTGGAACCAGATGACCTCTTGGTCAATGGGTGTTAGGGGAAGGCCTCTCCTTTATCTTTAGAGTAGATGTATTTGTTTTGTGATGTGTTCCCCTGTACTTATTCTATGTTTTCCTAGATGACCCTTGTCACTCTTGTTGGTGCTTGGATACAAGAGTGATTTTGTGCCGTAAACCTTCTTCTATCTTTTTCATTATTTTTCCATGTTTGTGTTTTATTTTTGGCAAATTCAGGACGATGCAAAGTGTTGCGGGCATTTAGGCTTCCCTTCTATGTTGAACCAAATTTTTTTTTTACTTTTTTTTTCATGCATTCTTCTTGATCTAGTTGGGGATTGATGGTATTTCACCTTGCACCATAGTTACCTATTATTTATACAAGCATGAGACGATCTGACCCCATGAAACCAGATCCCCCTATGTCCTTTGTTTATCTCTCTTTCTCTCTTTTTCTCTTCTTTTCTTGAGTTGTCCCTTTCATGTGAGACAATACCATTTCTTCAATACTTTGATTTTCAGAAAATGCATTCATCACCAATGAATCTTTTCTTGAAGATCCTCACAAACATTTATTTTTCAAAAACTATATTCACAACCAGGACCCCTAACAGAACATGTTTCCTTCATCATGGGTTCACAAAGAAAGAACTTGAGAACTTTCCTCTTAGGTGAAAGTAGCTTTGGCCTTCCCTTCACGAGGGGGAATTTTCTTCCTTCGAAATTCCTTGATGAAGTTAATATCTTTTGAAAGGATTCCTCGATGGTGAATCGATTTGAGAAGAAAAAGGCTTTGTTGATTTTCCAAACTGCACATCCCTTGAGTGGATCCCTCTTCACATTGGGTTTCTAAGGGACCCCTTTGAAATCTTTCCAATTTATTGATGGTCTGAGTGACAGTCCACTTGACTACCTATATGGCTGCTTTTTTTTAAGACATTCTTTATCTATGAGTAAACATGTCACTTTATAGGTGTGCCTGTAAATCTGCTTACCAATTTGACTCTACCGAGTCCCCTTCTTTGGGTTTCCTCCATGTAAGAGATCTTGGGGGACGCCTCCTTGTAGGTTTGCATGCCTATAAGGCACTTTTTTTCTTAGATTTCTATCATGTGAGAGATCTTGGGGGATACCTTCTTGTAGGTTATGGGCTTGTAAGGTAAATACTTCATGGGGCTTCCTTCATGTGTGAGAGATCTTGGGGTCTACCTCCTTGTAGGTCTATGGGCCTATAATATGCTTTCATCTTGTGGGATTTATCCATCATTGGTTTGAGGATCTTCAGTGTACCTTGTGTATCTTCATAGTTCTATAGGGCTATGGATTATTTTGTTTAGAACTCCTTAGGAAACATGCCTATGGATTCCTTTGCCTGTCCTGCACTTTCAAGCACTCTAGATCATGGTCCACTTCCTTAATGGTTTAGGTAAAAATTTCTAACCCTAATAACTCTGTGATCTACTTTATCAAATAAATCATCAATACTCGTGCTCGCTAAAGTGGGGGAAACATGTATAGCAGCGAATTCACACCCCTTACACAAATTCCCCTTTCGCACACCCTCACCTTAGAAAATCAAATCCGAAGGGAAAAATTTCACATCCAGTTGGCATATATTTGTTGTGTCAGTGGGAGAATATTTATCAGAGATGCGTACATGGCATGCAAACATCTGTGCAACACATTGTTGTCCTTGATGCATTCCTACGTCTGAATTTGGAAGAGGTGTTACACTCCTGATTGGAGATGAATTTTAATGTCCCTCTTTATTCAACCAACCTGAAAATGCCTTATTCTTCCTTATTCTTCCTTAAAATTGATCCATTCTCACTCCATTTGATCCTCTTAGCAATCTCTTGAAGCTATGTACACACATTCTCAAGCCATCTCTTAGCATTTCCATCATTCACTTCACTCTAAAGTAGCACTTTAACACTCCATTATAGTAGCAACATTCCATCAACTCCACATAGCAAGTATGAAGCAATCCATAGTAGTGTGGGCTTGGAGTTTTGTGAGACCTCCCTTCATCATAGTTTAGGATATGGTGACCTTGCCAAGTCTGCATTCTCCTCCATTGGCTAGTGAGATTTTGGGTGGAGGTGGTAACATTTCGATCCTCTCCTTTGTGATTTGGTTGAGTAGCATTATACTGTTTTGTAGTGTTTATTGCAACTTATGCATTCTTTACTTCTTTATCACAAAATTTGACTTCATTGCTATCTTATTTTCCATGGAGATGCATACACCAAAATGGGGGTCTGACTGAGGTAGACCCCTATATAACCCCAACAATTTTCCCTCTTGCTTGTGTGTAAGTGAACTTGTGTTTGTAGCTAGCTAGAGAACTGACACATTGGTGAGATCATCTTCATCACCCAAGCTTTTATCTATCTACTTTGTCATCTTCGTTTGTACTTTTCATATCTTACTATTCTATTTTGTTCATTTAAAAATAACTAGGTAGGTTATTATTTTGGTTTAAGGTAATTTATATTGTACTTCATATTTTCTAGTCATATAGATGCCAGTGTGCCAGAGAGATGCCAACGCATTGTGTTGTCATCCCAGAACTATGCTACCATCCTCAGATAGAGAGCTATCTAAGGTGTAGTATCTACTCCAAAAACTAGCTTGCCTAGCTTGAGCTTGGATTTAGGGTCTGAAGAGTGATAGAAGTACTTTATAGTCCTCATCATTCTTGACCTCTATCCAAAACACCCCTTTAGAGTGAGGTAAGTTAGGGCAGCCCTCCACTCTCATGTGTCCATGACCTGGATCCTTAACATGGTTGGTCCCTTCTCTTACAATATTTAGTCCTTATTAAAAGCTTCCAAAAAAGTATAATTTTAAATACACTTAATTTTAGTATTATATTTATTTTTTATTTAGTGTGAATGTATTTTTTCATGAAAAATCAAGCTCTCTATTTTGTACATGTGGAAAAAAAGTAGATGATAAAAAATAATTATGAAAAATATGTTTGTGCTAGGTATTGATGTCCTTGATCCAATAAAAAAATAAAATTGATGCACACAAAAAGTAATGTTGTTTACTGTCTGCCTATCTCTAAATTGTAATTGGTCTCACTTCGAAACTTGATTAAGCAAAAAAAATTCTATAAAATACTACAAAATAAAATGAACATGCTAGATATCATAGTTTCAAAGCTAAATTCGACAAAAATATAATTTTACCCTTCATAGAAAAAAAGTTATGCTATTTACGGTGATCATCACTCTTTAAAAATGGCGTTTATTGTTAAAAACTAGTTTACAAAGAATATGAAAAAAAAAATGCAATCTAGTTCAAATTTAAAAAAAAACCAATATTTAGAATCTATAGACAAAATGTAAAAAATCACTAGTTTGCATCATCTCCAAATTCCTCACGGTTTAGTAGTTATAGGTGCCTGAAAGTGAATATTTCGTTAAAAAAATCTAGTTAAATGTCTAGTTTGGCCAAAATTATATATCATCCTACAAGTTTTTGAAGATGAGCATGAGTTTTTTTCATAGTAGGTTAAGAGAAAATACCATCATGTAGGTATTGATATATGTGTAAGTACCCTTTATCTTATTTATCTATATGACATATGATCTCTTCTTTCATGTTATAAGTGATCGATGGTGATGTGAGATTAGAAATGGTAACTTGAAAATCCGTGGTAGAATTATTGAGGATATAAGGGAAGCTGCACTTTCCATTGCATCCACATGTCAATTATCCTTTTGTGGAATATTATCTATAGTGTAGGAGGATTTTTTTCAATATTGTTAATGTCAAATTAAGATATTGGGATAGCCTATCTTGGTTTGCTTGATATGATCCATTTTTTTATGAGTAATTGAGAATCTCCAAATATGTGAAGATGTTTAGATATTCAAAGATAATGTTACACGTAAACCAATAATAAGAGCCTTATATTTCATGATGTTATTTTCACAAAGGAAATTGAGACTATATGATAGGGGAATTGGTTTTCCTTAGTGAGGTACTAGGATCGTCCAAACATTGGAACTAGTTTGACACTTAGAACCACCAAATTATAAATCTAATTTTGTATCTTCTTCTAATGTCAACACATGTCCATCAAGAAACGAGTCTTGGTTTGGAAATGCTAGTGATCAGGGAGCTTTGAATAAATGGTTATTCAAAGTTTGTCCTTTAATTTTTTTTTGAGAAACAAAATTAAGGTCAAATTCCATTAATAATATCACCCACTTAGCTAAGTGTCATGATAAATCAATTTTAGAAAAAAAATGCTTTAGTGGATTGAATTTTGTCATTACATGTACTTCAAAATTTAAGCGATAAAATCTCAATTTGGTTGTGGTAAACACAAGACACGAACATTGTATTTTTGTGTCTATGTATCCTATCTCATAATCAATTAATATTTGACTAATGTAGTAGATATGATTTTATTTTCCATTCTCATCTTGTTGCACTATTAATGCCGCAAGAGCATTTGATAAAGGACAATTTTAAAAAATAAAGGGAGGCATTGATGTTTCTGGTTGTAAATAGGAGGATTAGCTAAACATAAACCATCAAATTCTTTCCGGAAATATTCATTCCATTTAAAATAAGATTCCTTCTTTGGAAATCATGTAAATGGAAGAGTTTGATTCACCAATGATTCTACAAAATTATGTATAGCTTGAAACTTTCCTTGTAAGCTACATAGTTGGGAGGTGTTTTTAGGAGGTGTCATGTTTAAATTATTGCATCAATCTTCTTCTTTTTCACCTCTATTCCTCGATGTGACACTTTAAACCTAGTAGTTTTCTACTATCCATTCCAAAGACACTTCTTAGGATTCAATCTCATGTGGTATTTTTGAATTTGCTCAAATATTTGTTGGAGAATTTTGAGATGATCTTGATGTGTTATAGGTTTAGCAAAGATATCATTAACATAATCCTAAGAAAATTTATGTATGAAGTCAAGAAATATTAACATCATAGCTTTTTGATGTGTTGCTCTAGATTTTTCAATCCAAACAACATTAATACCAAAAAAATGTATTCCCCAAGTTGTAATGAATGCTATTTTATATTGGTCTTGGGGATTGATAAAAAAATGAATCCATAAACAATAACAAAGCATGTCCAATGATTGAATCCACAGTGATGTCTATGTTTGGAAGAGGAAAATCATATTTCAAAAATGCTTTATTAGGTTACAAAAATGTGTAGACATTTGGATGTGATTATCTAGTTTTTCAATATCTAGTGTGTTAGCTATAGAAGGTGAATAGTCTATAGGGAAAATAAATCCAACTTGTAAGAGATTCTTAATATCAACCTTAACCAACAAAGCCACCTCAAGGTTTATTTTATGAATCTTTTGTCTCGCCGGTATAGCATCATCTTCTAATACAATGTTATGTGTTAACACCTTAGGATATATACCGAGTATATTTGAATAAGACCATGTAAATAATTTAGAAAAATCATGTAAAAGAATTTCTTATTATTATTGTTCATCAAAATTAAGGAATTTTCCTATTAAAATGACTTTTTCCTTATTAAATGGGTCCATCAATACATTAATAGTATCTCCTACGAGTAGCATACTACTATCCAAAGTATTAGAGAGTTTTTGGGGCATGTCTTTGAAATCTATCTTATCATAGATAATACTTTCTCATATTCCCCAAAGTATGATTTAGTATTTAAACAATAAGGAAATTGGAAATCATGATGGTAAGTAGGTAAAGTATCATAAACTCTCAAAAAAAATTCCAATGAATCAACATTTTAAAAGACATCCAATGCTATATTATTGCTTTTGTTATCTATCAATTCAAGATGAACTATATTGAGATATACCTTAGGAGGGTCTTGCGTTATTGTGTTAACATTAAGTGAAGGTCTTTGTGATGCCTTAATTTTTTTCAAAGGATGATAACCAAGACCATTTTTTGTTCCTTTCGTGTTTAACTTAATAGGGAATATGATTCCTTTATTTTTTTCATCACATCCTTTACCATTATATCCACTTTGGGAAAGGGGTTTATAACCTTTTCCATAAATGGATTCGAATTCTTTAGAAGAAGTTGGTTTTTCATATTTTTTATCATCATAATTCAATGTATAACTAGTGTTTTCTTCATTATAAGAAGTAAAATTGGATGTTTGAGGAAGATCTATGGGAGGTTGTGTATATGTCAGACTTTCTTTTACTTCATATTTTGATGGTCAAAGTTTATACTCTCTTATGAAAGTAGTGTAAAATCGAATCAATCATCATCTAATAATTTTTTTATGGGAGAAAAAAATTATTATTTGTGCTCAACATGTATAGGTTCCACATTTGAGGTGGGAATAAAAGTGTTAAAGGGTCTTATTTTCATATTTCGATTTGTAAAAAATTTCAGATTTAGGATCATTTTTCATTGTGTAGAGTTTGTTATATGTGTATTTCATAGGGTAGTTAAGAGTTGAAGGAACTCCTTTCATATCATGGATCCATGGTCTTCATAAAAGAATATCATATGAAAGAGTATCCAACATAACATGAATGACGATAGGTAACACAATAGGAACTAATTTAATACAAAATGTAATTATCCCCAAGGGTTATCTACCAAAATTATCAAAGTAATGAATAGATAGAGAATTAGGTTGAATAAGGGACTTATCCACTCCCAACTTGTTTAAAATATCCACAATACACACATTAAGAGTTGACCCAGTATCAATGAGGGTACGTCTAATACTAATATCTCATGAAATAGAATATCTATATTTGTGGAATTTTTGTACTCTCAAGAAATATGGTTACATCATTTGGTTTAGCACTAAAAGGAACAAGAACCTTTTGTAAAGCCTCTTGAATAATTTTAAGGTAAAATGGCGAGTTTTAAATCAAATCCCACAATGAAACCTTAGAAGAAATAGCATGAATTTCCCCACATGATCATAATCATTACGATTATGTTCAGGCAAATCAGTGTAGTAGGGAGGATAGGTGGTAGGAAAGGGATTGATGTAGGAATGGTTTACAGTTTTTTTTCTTATTTTTTCATGCACTGTATGTACGAACAACATGATATATCATTGTGGTGTAATACATATTTATGTATATGGTTGCATTGAGTCAATTGTCTTGCAAATTTTAAGATATGACTAGGCGTTGTTGGTTTGTTTGATGGTGGTTCTATGATAAGCACTATTTTGTTTTATAGTTGAGATGGATTTGATAGTGGGTAAATCACAAATTGAGCCATAATTGCATTGATTGTTCTTTGACATGTTGAAACCTTGCAAGCCTTAGTGGAAAATTTAGGAGATATAAAATCCTCAAGGGCTTCATCTAACATATAACAATAATCGCACATAAAATACTTGTTGTATGCATCAGAGACATGTAGAAAGCAATTTCACATGGTCAGATTATTGATTTTTCTCTAAGATGTTAATTATAAAATTAATTATTTATGGCAACTTGTGTGTGTATTTTTAGTGTTATTTATGGTCAAATTTGGTCCCACACATTTGTTACAATAACAAAACTAAAAAATAGATTATAAATTTGTAGACAAGATATAGATATAAGTCTACGATTGAAATCTAAGCCAAACTAAACAAGTCTACAGTGAAATGCACCCCAAAATGGCTTTTTTTTCTAAAAATTGAAGTCATGAGACACAAGTGATAGGTTACTGAGCTTTGAGATAGGATTGGTTCATATCTGAGACTAGAATTGCTACTATTTTGATTAATTTTTTTTAAATAAAAGGTTAAAGGCCTAAACTAATTATATTAATCTTAAAGATGAAATATATTCTTAAAATTTTAGAGGATTTGTTCTAGGGGAGAATTTTTATCCCACTAGAAATAAATTTTAAATTGAAATTCAAACCAAAAAATTATTACATCCATGACCCATCGAAGGAAAAATTAGAGAAACATCTATAAACTACCACCCTCCTCCCCAACATGCATTCTGAGGCAATTTCTCAAAATGTATGGTTCTCAAAAATCCATCAAAATTTAAAATTGTCTTCAGGAATTTCAAAACCAAAACTCCCAACCACCTAGAAGTATCTTCAAAATCTTTCTATCAAATAAAATTACCCTCTATGAAAAAAACATTTTATGCATATAGATAAAAAGAACAGAGTGCATGTACCTTGTAGACTAAACTATAATATAAATTACCAACTTCTTGTATAATTGATAAAATTTCTAACGCATTCAAAGTCTTGGACCGAATCAACATGTAGTATTTTCTTCAAGGAGCCTATTGCCACCTTCACACACTCTTTATGTTCATGCAACACCTCACCTTTGATATCTTGAATGAAGGGGAAGAAGGTTACTTCCTCACCCAAAACTAGAAGACACTCAAAGTCATGGGGCCTAGGTATACTAAGAATGAAGGAGGCAAGATCCATCACCACCTCCAACCCACCTAAATTTTTAGGTATAAAATTCTTGCAAGCCATTTCCAACACATCCACCTTTAGAGTGTGCAAGTCTAGTAGTGCTACCATTAATCATGAGGAAATTTTTGAATCAACCCTATACCACTCATCCAACACCAAATATTCTTGACCCAAGATGTTTTTAATCACTCTACTCAACATAAAATCTAGTTCCACCATTATTCAATTCAATTGGAGCTTTGAGATTACACCTTGGAAGGCCATATATTTATGGGTATTCAAGCTAGGATAATGGAAGTATCCATACCTCCTCACAAAATATGCAGAAATCCCTTGAAGCAGGTATGCATGCTATGAATTTTACTTCTTTTTCAGTTATGACATACTATTTTTTAATAATACTATTGTGTGAGAAGGCACCTGAAAGAGTGAAACAATAGATACTTATAAAAACTTGACTATACATGTACCTGGTTAGTGATGATGGCTTTCAATGTTCACACATGCACAATATCAGTCTTCGAAGAAAAAACAAAAAAAATAGATGCTGACATGAGCACATAATGTTAGTTGATGTGGTTGGCTTCCTTGATCTATGAAAGGCATCTTTGTGCCAAAGTAATTAGTCATTAATTCCCCTAAATAAAATTTTAAATGCAATCATGGCATGAAGGGAAAACTACCACCTTTGGTCAAGAAAATGTCAAGATAGTATTCCCTTAGAGTTTATAGTGGTGTTTCCAAAATAGAGTTCACGAGTAAGTGTGATAGCAATCATAAACTCCCATGATCCATCTAAAGGTGGTAGTGAGCCACTGGTGCATTATTTAGATTTCCTTGGCCATGGACCTTCTTAAGTTTATGCCTAAGTGACATGTGGCCCTAGTGGATAATAGGTTCATATTAGAAGCTTTTGGATCTGCTCTTGTGGACCCACTAGTATCAAAACAACCAATAACACACCATTTCAAAAACAACAAGCTCAAAATTCTCTTAAGCTTGTGTAAAAATGACATGTGGCATTGTTAGGTGTCAGACCCAGTATGTTTTCCTTTTGGAACTCCCCTTAGGGGATTACAATGCAAAAATTATAGCGAAGTCAGGCTAGCATAAGCTTTTAGAACTGCTCTTGGGGACACACCATAATAATACATGTGATAATAACACACAAGCATTTAACCAACTGATCATCCACCTTTCCACAATGTTCAAGCTCAAAATGTTTTTGAGCTTGTGCCCCTATGAAATATGGTTTTTTCAAGTATCCAACTCAATATGCTTTCCTTTTGGCACCTCCCTTGTAGGATAACAATGAAAAAATCATAGCAAAGTAAAGCTAACTTAAAGCCTTAGTACACACAATCCGAGGTCCAAACAAAACGAATTCTTCTTGGTCCTTTTAGATGAAAAAATTAATGTTACATATTTCAAGACCTCCCTTGGAGGATTATCCCTAAAAGTGTATGACATTGTAACTCAAGAATTATAAGCCTCTGTATTACTAACCCAAGAATCAACAAACCAATGTCGCACCTTTTTGCAACCTTCAAATTCCAAACATTCAAAACTTGTGGGAAAGAGCCATGTGGCACTAGTAGTCACTAGGCTCAAAATATATGTACTTTGGGTCCTTCCTTGGGGGAGGGAAACATAGTGGTTCTTGGGTAGATTAGGACAACCATCTCATAGACTATACAAAACAACTTTTGTAAGAAACTAGCAAACACCAAGCTTCATTTTAGGCTTTCTAATCCACCCTTGATGAAATATCACCTGGAGTGCATAACATCTCACATAGACTTATATGATTCTTCAGTACTAATACAAGACTCAACTGATCAGTTAACCCACCAACAAGATGGGAAACATAGATGATCCATCATTAACCATGCAAGTAACTTGAGACCCCAAAAGCATCACTCCCTTGACCTCCTTTGCAGATAACTTGTACAAAATCTCCCAGGTTAAAAAATATATATGGATTGATTTAAAAGATTTTTGTCTCCATTTGGCAAGAATGATTTGCTAGGGCATGTACTATAGAATTAGCTTCCCTATAGAAATGTGTAACTATCACTGAAGTGAAACCCTCAAGGAGCTCCCAAATTGGTTTCAAGATCTGTAAGAAATGACCTAGTTATTTTCCTATCGATTCTTGCAAGAATTAATAATGTTCAAAAAATATCTTTCAATGTGAATATTTCTGAGCTGCATGTTATGTGCCATCTTTACACATGCTAAGAGGCCATGGGTCTCTTCCACATTATTAGGTCCCATGTGTATCTTAAGAGACAAACATGTTAGTAGCTCTCCTTTGTCATTACAGATTATGCAACCTAACCCAGATAGTATCAGATTGTGTTTAGATGCACCATCAACATTTAGTTTCATGACATTTGGGGGTGGGGAGAACCATTTGATTCTACCTCTATCAATTTTTTGGACATTATAATGTACCACTTGTTTTGGAAACTTCAAGAGAGGCCAAATCTTTAAAATTTCATTATCCTAGCTTGAGAATGAGTTACATGGGTTTGAATTTTTCACTACATCTACCATTACTATTTACGATATATTCCTTTCTAACTTATTGAGGAAATTATTCATATCTGATTTATTTATTTTTAAATCCTTTTATTTTGTTTGAGCCATATATTTCACACTACTAAGGCTAGGATAACCACCCATCATGCTTCAAAGAGAGAACCTTTATAAAGTAATTAAAAACTTTGAAATAACTTCAAAATGGTGTTTGTAAAGGGGGAAAGCCAATGTTTTTTGTTTTGGATCCAATTCTAGTGTGTTTGAGAAAAATTACAATGGAGGAAAATATGGTCCACTAATTCTATTAGAAAAACAAGGGCAGACAGCTAAGAGGGGGGGCTGAATCAGTTGTCGCAAAAATTATACTTATTCAACTTATTCTTAGATTTGATAATAAAACATGAAAGAAAAAACCATCACCACATTAGAAACACACATAACACCAAGATTTTTTGTGGGGAAACCCTATTAGGGGAAGAACTGTGGTGGAGGTTAATCCACAAGTTTATACTCTGTTATAAGTATAGTAAATAAGGAATGCAAATGCATTTAGGAACACTGCCTAGAGCTCACTGCTCAAATACAAAAAGTCTTACTGCCCAAAGGAGGACACACTGTCTTACAGTCACATTCAGATTAAATCCATCCAAGAAATTTTGAACTGAGAAGATAACATCTACAAATGCTTGATTATAATTCTGGCTAAGCACATGAACTCTCTTTCTTCTGCTCACTCTTTTTCACACTTTGCTTCAGCCTTTGAAAGATTTAAACTTTATTGGCACATAGCACTCACACTTCACACATCTCACATGTCTCACGTTTCTCAAATGATGTAAATAATCACTCATATATATCCACAACCAAGAATAACATCATCTACATGTCGGCTTCAATAAAATATAAAATGAATACAAACTATTGGCCCAAAACATAAATGATTATCAATGTGAATCAACTAGTGTCAGCCACAACATAGAGAGGACCCAAACAACATCCTCGAACATGAAACATTTTCAATAATTATTCCTTGGAGATCCACAACACATTACAATCACCTTGTTGGCCATGAACATGAAAAACATAAACACTCAAAAGAAAATCACCAATTGTGAGCACAATGATCAATGCAGATGTACAACACAGATAGAGCATGATCTAGAAAACAACCACAAGAATCATGAATCACTGGAGAAACATCCACAACAACTGAACTTACTAGAATTACATCACCCGCTTTCAAGAACACCAACTGAAGCAATAGAAAAACTGTCAAAACACATATGCTCATAACTTGATCAAATCTTCATACAGATCTCTGAAACTTAACATGGATAAACTAGATATACTAAAAAAAAAACCCTTTAATCCAAAAACTCTGATCATTAACATACTGAGCTAGCCAATATACTAAACTTCACTTCACCATTGACAACCTGCAACTTATTTTATTACAATTTTCTCAATATCCTCAACATATACAACCTCTAATGCATTAATGCCAATAGTGTTGACATCAATGAAAACCACATACCAAAAATATCCAACAATCTCCCCCTTTGGCATTGATGTCAACACATGATGTGAAAAACACCATCAACTCAACTTT
Organism: Sequoiadendron giganteum; assembly: GCA_007115665.2. NCBI lineage: Eukaryota > Viridiplantae > Streptophyta > Pinopsida > Cupressales > Cupressaceae > Sequoiadendron > Sequoiadendron giganteum. The sequence goes on along the minus strand of CM021103.1, from coordinate 670,989,592 downwards.
CTCTTAGCACTTTTTCTCCCTTAGATTTTGACTCTTCTCAAATAATTCATAGTTTTTCACATGACTCTTCTCCCCCTTTGACATCAATGACAAAGATAATGTGTGTCTTTCTCCACACAAACTTTGAACTATATTTCTAAACATCTAACTACTCCCCCTGAGTATCAGCCACCACAACATCAATCTAGATCAAGATATGACTGTGAAATACACAGACTGATGTAAGTCAATGCACCCGAGTTCTAATTAGGAGGGGTAATCACCCCTAGCTTCCCTCTAAGATACTCAAAAGTATCCCTAGGGAGGGGCTTGGTAAAGATATCTACAATTTGTTTCTTAGTAGGTACATACTCCAATCGAATTCCTTCTCTCTCACCCTCTCTCTCAAAGAGGGAAACTTGATAGATATATGGGTATGTGCAGGATCATCATGAAGAAAATAGGCCCTTAAGTGGCAAAAAATTCAGAAAATCAGAGTTAGGCAACTTGACATAAAAATTTGAATAATTTATCTATATTATTTCCAAAATATGTAAGAATAGAATTTGTAGCAAATTGAATGTAGTTTCTAAATTACCAGGTTTATCTACAAAAAAATAAAATCTATTTGGTGAAAATTTGAAATTTCAATACTGCAATACTTAAATTTTAGGGAAAAATAAGAAGTAGGTGTTTGTTTGTATGACAACTTTTAAAAAATATAAAGACTCATATGTTTGACCACCTTAACTTGGTCAAAACTTCATGAAATTATTTTTTTTAATTTTTTAATCTTATATTATGTGAAGCATAGAATGTGATGCATGTTTTGGATTCAAAAAATATGATACCGTTTGAAAGCTATAGATGTTTTTCAATCAACTTAACATCTGGACTTTAGTCGTAATTGAATAGAAAATGAATAATAATTATTTATTAAATTCAAAGTAAAGCATAATTTATATTGGTGGAATGGTGAGAATATCCTTTAAAAACCCTTTTCTTTTCATCAATTTTGGGTAAGAAAAAGTCGTCAGCCACATACGCATCATATTACCACTTTTTGGCCCATCATGATCCTACACATACCCATATGCTTGGTTTTTGAATGCAACACTAGATTATTAGAAATGTTAATAGCACTTGAATTATTGTAGAACATAACAATAGATTCTTCATGCACAACTCAATTTTGCTTAGGGGTCCATGGGGCAGATAATTGTCTCTTTATCCCATGGTCTTCAGAAAAGGAATTAAACTCACCAGAAATCAATTCACCATCTCTATCTGATCTTAGAAATTTAATCTTCAGACCTATCTCTATCTCGACCTTAGCCTTAAAAATCTTGAATTTCTCTAAAGCTTCATATTTTTCCCTTGAGAAAGAAACCCACATCAATCTAGAATAATCATCAATGAGTAACATGAAATACATGTCTCCTTGTAAAATTATGACTCTAGAAGGACCACACAGATTAGTATGCACAAACTCTAATACTTCATTTGAAAAAAAAAATCTTCGAAACGAAACTCTAGTTTGCTTCCCCAACTAACATTCCTTGTATATGGTATTAGTAGACTTTACCAACTTAGGAAGATCTCTCACAGCCTGAGTAGAACTTATCTTGATAATATTGTCAAAGTTCACATGACACAATCTCCTATGCCACAACCAACTTTCATCAACTTGAGCAATCAGACAACTTTTACTAGCAACACTTAGGTGAAAGATATTACCTTTTGTTTTTGTACCTGATGCAATCATATTTCTAGAACTGCCCAATATTCTACATTTTTCATCCTTCAATTGAAGATTGTATCCCTTGTCAACCATCTGTCCAACACTTGAAATATTATGCTGCAAACCTTCCACATATAAAACATCATCAGTATTATGCTTACCATCAAAATAAATGCATCCTCTCCCATAGATTACAACAGTGTTATCATCACAAAAACTCACAACACCACAATCATACTTTTCAAGACTCAAAAATTTACTTTTATCACCTGTCATGTGATGAGAGCATCCACTATCAATCACCCATTCATCCTTTTCTTCAATTCTAGAAACTAGAGCTTTCTCCACATTCATGCAACTACCAGATTCAATAGGTACATGGTTACTTTACTTGATAGAAATAGATAAAAACTCATCCTCACTTACATTTCCTTTATTAGATTCATCATCTGTCACACCTTCATCAGCAGGAAAATAACACTTTCTTTGGAATCTAGGCTTGTTAGATCTTAGCTTAGGAATTTTTTCTACACACCTTGAGGCAAAATGACCTATCTTATTGCATGAAAAACATTTAAGAGGAAATTTCCCTTTATACTTACCTTCTCCTTTGGGCACCCTTTTGACAAGAAGTGCTTCAAGCTCATCTAGTTTTCTCTCTTCTTCTTCTTCAATCTCTCTCATTTCTTTCTCATACTTGAACAAGTTTCTAGAGGAACTTTCTCTTGGATCATATCTCTGCTTATCTTTTATGGAGGTAGTAGCTTTGAATGCAGATTCTATCTTAGGAAGAGTATCACCAAACTCACTTAACTCAAAAGTAGCAAGCTTAACAATCAACATGTCTCTGGTCACATTTGTCACAGTCTAGATCTCCTTAATAGTAGAAACTTTGTGTTTATACTCAGTAGGCAAGGATCTGATCACTTTAGCAACAATCTTTGATTCTTCCAATGTTCCACTAGCACATCTGATATTACACACAATTTCATTCACTCTCTACATAAAAGCAGTGATGTTCTCATCTCCACCCATTTTTAATGTTTCATAATTCCCTTTCAGACTTTCCAAAATCTTCACATGAGCATCACCTTCATACAAAGTTTCCAACTCTTTCAAGATCTCATAAGAAATATTTAGATCCATTACATTTATCATCTCAAAATCAATCAGAGCACTCAATAATGCTTCCTTAGCCCTAATATATCTATTATTTGTAATGTTCCAATAAGGTTCACCAATGCATCTCAGATGACACTTCATTCGAGTATTCCACAGAGAATAATTTGTTCCATCGAATCTTAGACTATCCTTCTTATATGTCACCATCCTGAATCACCTCAAGCTATTAAACTTCTTCCAAGGAACCTACTCTGATACCAATTGTTGGCAACACAAGGGCAAACAACTAAGAGGGGGGGTGAATCATTTGTCACAAAAATTATACTTATTAAACTTATTTTAAGATCTGATAATTAAACATGAAAGAAAAAAATCATCACCAAATTAGAAAAATACACATAACACCAAGATTTTTGTGTGGAAACCTTGTTAGGGGAAAAAACATGGTGGAGGTTAATCCAAAAGTTTATACTTTGTTAAAAGTATAGTAAATAAGGAATGCACATGCATTCAGACACACTGCCTAGAGCTCACTGCTCAAATACAAAAAAATAATTCTCCCCAAAGGAAGACACATTGTCTTATAGTCACATTTGGATTAAATCCATCTGAGAGATTTTGAACTAAGAAGATAGCTTCTACTAATGCCTGATTATAGTTCTGATTAAGAACATGAACACTCTTTCTTCTACTCACTCTTCTTCACACTTTACTTCAGCCTTCAAAAGATCTAAACTTTATTTGCACATAGCACTAGCACTTCACACATCTCACATGTCTTGCATCTCTCAAATTATGTAAAAAAACACTCATATATATCCACAACCAAGAATAGCATCATCTACATGTCGAGTTCAATAAAATATAAAATGAATACAAATTGTCAGCCCAAAACATAAATGATTATCAATGCAAATCAACCAATGTCAGCCACAACATAGAGAGGACCCAAAACAACATCCTCGAACATGAAACATCTTCAATAATGATTCCTTGAAGATCCACAACATGCTACAATTACCTTGTCGGTCATGAACATGAAAAAAATGAACACGCAAAATAAAATCACCAATCACGAGCGCAATGATCAATGCGGATGTAGAACACAAATAGAACATGATATAGAAAACATCCACAAGCATCATGAATCACCAGAGAAGCATTCACAACAACTGAACTTACTAGAATTACATCACCTACTTTCAGGAACACCAACTGAAGCAACAGAAAAACTTTCAAAACACAGATACTCATAACTTGATCAAATCTTCATACGAATCTCTAAAACTTAACATGGATAAACTAGATATAATCGACAACAAACCCTTTAATCCAAAACCTATGATCATCAACATATCGATCTATCCAACATACTGAACATCACTTCACCACTGACAACCTGCAACTTATTTTATTATAATTTTCTCAATATCATTGACATATACAACCTCTAATGCATTAATGCCAATAGTGTTGACATCCATGACAACCACAAACCAACAAAATCCAACGGATTCCTGATGGGTGCCACATAGAATATAGTTGAATGGTTGAGCTAGGCCCAACCTGGAAAGCCTAAAACTAGGTAGAACCTAGTTATGAAGAGATAACCAAGAAAAAACACCTACTTTAGGGAGAATTAAGGTGTGCCAAAAAAAATAATATGGCCACTTACCTAGTTGAATTATGTCCTCAAAGGTCATATATTTGTAGCCTTGTTTGACATTATATTTTCCTATTTTTGATGGGGCCCAACTAATTTTATCCTCAAAATTTGAAAGTAAAATAGTTCTTGTGTCCAATATTCATTTCATCTTATGTTTTTGATGTTGGTGGAATGGGAGATTATTGGAAATTTTTCCATGTAGCACTGAATTTAATTGTTGCATTGTCCCTTGCTGCATAATTATTAAGCTTTGATCCCCAAACTTCTTTTAGACAAGACTAAGCCTCCTTTAGACTATCAACTATAGTTAATAGAGGGTTACCATTTCATGAATCTTCCAAAAGATTAACCTTTTCTCCATTGTTGGAAATCCATGATCGGAAACGTGAGAGTACATCTCGATAGGTGACGATGAAATTCCATATTTTTGAGCCTTCTAATGGATTTTACAAAGTGAAGATTCTTTTCAGGGTTGTATAATCTAGGTACTTGAATGTCATGATTCAACTCTATTTTGAAGAAGAATTGGCATAGAGCTTCCATGTTAGCTTCGCACCTAAGGCCAAATTTCTCATTTCCAGATTTTTGCTAGCACCTCCAAAGACTTTATCATTGAATATCTTTCCCTAGGAAACTAAAGGTATTTTCCTAGAGTTGTCCAAATTTTCTAGTTGATTTGATAATGTTCTCATGAATCCCTCTTGGTATTTTGAGTATTTTGATCAATCATCTCATGAATCCCTCATGGTGTTTTGATTAATTTAATAAATCATAATGACCTAGAGTTTTCAAATTTTACAAAAGTAAAATCTTTTTTAACCCAACCATGTAATATTTTATAAAAATAATGCAATTCTCCCATAGATCTAATAGCTTTTAGAACTGGAAAATGAACAAATTTCACAAATTTTGCATAAAATCAAGCAAAATGACACTTTTCTTTGAAAAGCAACTACTTTTCTTTGCAAATAAGACAACATGAGTTTGAAATTTTTGAAATGTTTTCTTAATGATTTCAATCCACAAAATTCTAAGTGAGAATTAGAAGATTTATTTAATGTTGAAAAGGTCGTGTTCACCAAAATGCTTTGCTGAAAAAGGGATTCTAGGTCTAATGTCTAGATAACTAGAATCAATCCTTTTCCAATTAACATTAGGTTCCAAATCGACAATGATATAGGCTTAACTTGTAACCTAATAGGCGAGACAATCTTCCTTGGATCTAGATCTCTTTTACGCCTTACAAATTGTTTGAAATTAATATGAGTTTATTAAATTGATTTGACTACAAGATCTATTATAAAAATGTAACTTTTCAGTACTAACAAAATTGAAATGTCAAAAAACAAAAGAATATCTAAGAAGGGAAGAGTATTATGCACTTGTGACTAAAAATTGGGGCTGAAATAGCCACTCTAGGGTGTAGTGCACCATAGATCAAGCTCCTCCTTTTTTGGATATGAGTTCACAAGCCTGCAACACCTTGTCTACCTTTCACAATCCTATTCTAAAATCTTTCTTTGCATTTGAACCTGCTGAAATCTTAACAAAGATGGGAAAGTGTTGGCTATAGAGGATTTTTCCATAGTCAAACCCTTGTTTAGGTATTTCTACCTTGACAGATAGTGAGTGGACTGATTCATAAAATGTGTGTGCTCTTAACTTTAAGTGCATCGAAGATTGTAATAAGCTAGAATGATAAAAATCATACTCAAATGTCTTAGAGAAGGATCCATAAATGATAACAATGGGATCGACCCAATATAAAGTCAAATACCCTTAGGAAAATCTAAAATGTAGTAATACCTTGCTTAGGGAAACAAGTAGATTGAAGCTTGAAGATGGCAACACTTTGAAGACGAATCATTAGGTAGTTGAAGAGGGCCAAAACAATCTCCCAAAACCTAGATTCTATCATGTTCTTCCATTGGCATCAAACTTACATCATTGTAGAAAACTTGATTAAATATGAAATTCTCCTTGAAAACCTATAAATTCAAATATATCTTGGCAAAATATCATTATCTTATTTTTATTCTTCTTAATAATGAATGTTTATATAGTGGAAGTTAGGATAAATTAAAGTTAAAGCTAACATTTAAATTTGAATTTTTGGGATTAAATTATTGTCAAGGCCCAAATTTGAAATTGCATCTCTGAAACTAGAGATTGACAAAAGTGGGAAATGAAATTTATTGGGAAAAATAGATGGTTTGGGGAATAGTGCGCCCTAAACTGGCTTTCTCACACTTAACATTCAATTTGCATTGGTGTTTAGATTTTGCTAAAGTTAGAACTTATCCATGTCGAGGGCACTTGTCAGAATTGATATGATGATGTTTAATTGATAATGCATTTTCTAGGGTAGTATAAACACATTCTCCTGGGTTGATAGGAAAATTTAGTGCTAGGGATTTTCTAAATGCGTTGATGTGAAAGGACACTAAAGCTAGTTCTAAATAGAGCATGAAATTGTGCTTTTGTGAAAAGGGAGTACAATTTCCGATGCTACATAATCTATCTTCGGTTCAAGTATGGCTCATTTTCTAACACCCCAATTTGAATCGCACTATAGATGTTTGAGGAACTCAGATTGCCATAGCTTTCATACCATATTAAACTTTTCGTGGAGTAGTTGAAAACCAAACTTAACTCCTCCTATTTATTGCTGGGGTGTTCTACCACTAACTTGACTTACTTTCTAAATAATACTTTAGACATTTTTAGACATTTAAATCTACTATAAAGGAAAAATCCATTAACTGACTTTGCTGTTCTGGTTTTGTATTATAGCATAATCCGTAACCTATCTTTTTGAAACGAAGTGAAATATACAAAGATCCTAAAATCGTTGAAACTCCATTAACTGAATTGCTTACTCTCACTTCATATGAGAAGTATTGTTTAAAATATAGAAAGGTACTAAATCGTTTGCTTGGCAAGGTAAATAACTATTGAATTTGTACAGTAAGCCCATATCAAAGTTTGTCTGGTTCATGCTGGGAATCACAACGACAATTCTTAAGTTCTGTGTACGTAATCGAAGGAGGGACAACCGACATCTAATCATATTCCATCTAGTCTGTAACACTGAACGGTTTCTGTTCTTGCTGCTTTGCTTTCTTAATTATTAAGAAAATCTAATCATAACCATTTCCGCTGATAAATGACAACCCAGCCAGGGAATTTCACTGAGGAAGTTTTTTTTCTTTTTAAATTATTATTAATAAAAAGGCGCACGGTGAGATATTTTAAGCTCTTACTATCAAAATAGTGCTAGCTGTCCAAATATGATATACATCCACATTAAGTTGAAGAGAAACAAGGAACAAGAAATTGGGATGGATCTTTGCATATTATATTTGGCTTCATAAAATCTTTTCTATTGTATGATTTTTCTTGGGTAATGTGTATGGATTGAATAAGGAATTTAATCAGAAATATTATAATATGATCGATATTATTAAATATTATTATTATATGATTTTTTTTGGGAATCGAATAAATTAAAAGAATCAAATATAAAATTATGATGTTTGTATAATCTTTTTTCTTGATACAAATATATTCAAGCTTTTTAGAAAATGTATATTGATTGAATAGAAATTTTACATTAAGTATATGTCACATGTTTGACACAATCATTATGCAATATTAATTGGAAGAAGAATAAATAGAAAGAATCAACATAAAATCATGTTGTTTTTTAATGTTTTAAAGAGTTATATGGTTAGAAATTTGATTCCCCATTTCTTTTTGCAATCTTATTGATTGAGACTAATATAGCATTAGAACAATTTAAATGTATATATCGTGGAAAAAGTTGGTACATTTTCACACAATCATTATGCAATCTTAATTGGAAGAAGAATAAATAGAAATAATCAAACATAAAAAATATGTTGCTTTTCTAATGTTTTAAAGACTTATATAATTAGAAATTTTCTCTCACATTTCTTTTCACAATCTGATTGATTGAGACAAATATAGCATTAGAACTATTTAAATATATATTCGTGAAAAAAGTTGGCAACATACATTATTTTATAAGATCATTAATTTTCTTTAGACCCCATCAAATTGGCTAAACATATTATATTGTATAAATTGGTGGTCACATTTTATTTCACTTCTTCCTAATGTACATTTTATTTGACCGCTTCCTCTACCCTTTGGCATAGAAAAAAAATCTTCCCAATGTGCAAGTATTTTATGATGCTTTGGTTGTATATTCACCACCCTAGTGATAAATATATAATGCCCTTTTTTGGGTAATATTTATGGATAGAATAGAAATTTTATTACAAGTATTAGAACATGTCCAACACCATTATTATGTAAGTTTCATTAAGAGTAGAATAAATTGAGAGAATCAACATAAAATTATTTGTTTTTGCTAATGAAATTAGATTTTATACGGTCATATTTTTTATCTATTTTTATTCTTTAATATTAGTGATTGATATGAATATATTCACAATTACTTGGGGCAATGTGATGGAATGTGTAGGCATTTTATGAGAAGTGTGTTTTTTTTACACCATTATTATCCAATCTTCATTAGGAGTAGAATAAGTTGAAAGAATCGATATAAAACTATGGTGTTTCTATAGTGACTTTAGATTTTATTTGGTTATATTTTTTCCCTTTCATTTTGCAATCTTATTTATTGACATGAATATATAATTATAACAATTCAAAAATATATATTTATATAAAATGTTACGATAAAGTGGGAGGACAATTTTTTATGATATTTTAAGTTTTCTTTATATCCCATCATATTGTCTAGAATTATTATATTGTAAGAAATTGACGGTTGTATATAGTTCCCCTTTCTTGACCACTTAATAATTTACCCTTTTTGTTTTTTTTTCCTTGTTAGACTTCATATATAGACAATGAGTGTAAAGTTTCAATATAATTTTTTCTTATTTATTCTACCATTAGGTTTGGACAATTTATATTTCTAATTCATGATATGGTAATGATTCTTTTATTATAGTGGATGCAAAATATGGTCCTTTGTCATTACGTATTACACAAACTAACCTAAATAGTCTTGGATTGCCTTTAGATGCACCATCAAACTTTAGTTTCACATCATTTGGGTGTGGGGCACACCATTTGATTCTACCTCTATCAAGTTTTTGGACATTAGAATGTGCCCCTTGTTTTGGAAGCTTCAAGAGAGACCAAATCTTTAAAATTTCATTATCCCAGCTTGAGAATGAGTTACATGATTTTGGATTTTTCACTATATCTACCATTACTATTTACGATACATTCCTTTCCAACTTATTGAGGAAAATTTTCAGATCCAAAAAATTGTTTTTGAAAATCCTTTTATTTCATTCGAGCCCTATATTGCACACTAGTAATGCCAGGTTCACTGCCCATAGTGCTTCAAAGAGAGAAACTTTATAAAGTAATGAAAAACTTTGAAATAACTCCAAAATGATGTTTGGAAAGGGGGAAAGCCAATGGTGTTTTTTTTGGATCCAATTCTAGCATGTTTGAGAAAAAATACAATGGAGCAAAAGACAGTCCACTGATTCTTGATGGGTGCCACATAGAATATAGTTAAATGGCTGAGCTAAGCTCAACTTGGAAAGCCTACAACTAGTTAGAACCTAGGTATGAATAGCTAACCAAGCAAAAGCACCCACTTTAGGGAGAATTGAGGTGTGCAAACAAAACTTATATGGCCACATACCTAAAAGAATTTTGTGCTCAAAGGTCAGATATTTGTAGCCATGTTTGACATTATATTTTCCTATTTTGGATGAGGCCCAAATAATTTTATCCTCAAAATCTGAAAGTAAAACAGTTCTTGTGCCCAATATTGATTTCTTCTTATGTTTTTGATGTTGGGGGAATGGGAGATTGTGGAAATTTTTCAGTGTAACATAGAATTTAAATTTTGCATTATCCCTTACTACATAATTCTTGAGATTTGATCCCCAAACTTCTTTTAGACATGCCCGAGCCTCCTTTAGACCATCAACTATAGTCAACAAAGGGTTACCATTTCATGAATCTTCCAAAAAATTAACCTTTTCTCCATTGTTGGTAGTCCATGATAGGAAACGTGAGAGTACATCTTGACAGGTGACAATGAGATTCCACATTTTTGAGCCTTCCAATGGATTTTCTAAAGTGAAGATTCTTTTTGGGGTTGTAGAATCTAGGTACTTGAATCGCATGATTCAACTCCATTTTGAAGAAGAATTTGCATAGAGCTTTCATGTTAGTTTCACACCTAAAGCCAAATTTCTCATTTCTAGATTTTGACTGCCAACACCTCCAAAGACTTTATCGTTGAACATTTTTTCCCAAGAAACTAAAGGCATTTTCTTAGAGTTGTCCAAATTTCTTCTACACAAAAAATTCCTAGTTGCTTTGATAATGTTCTCATGAATCCCTCTTGGTATTTTGAGTATTTTGATCAATCGTCTCATGAATCCCTCTTGGTATTTTGATTAATTTTATAAATTGTAATGACCTAGAGTTTTCAAATTTTGCAAAAATGAAATCCTTTTTAACCCAGTCATGTAATATTTTCGAAAATTAATACAATTATCCCAAAGATCTTATAGTTCTCAGAACTAAAAATGAATAAATTTCACAAATTTCACAAATTTTGTATAAAATCAAGCAAAATGGCACTATTCTTTGAAATGCAACTACTTCTCTTTGCAAACAAAGCAATATGAGTTCTGAAATTTTGGGAATGCTTTCTTAATGATTTATATCTACAAAATTATAAATGCAAATCAGAAGATTTATTTAATGTTCAAAAGGTCAGGTTCACCAAAATGCTTTGCTGAAAAAGGGATTCTAGGTCTAATGTCTAAATAACTAAAATCAATCCTTTTCCAATTAACATTAGGTTCCAAATCGAAAAATATATAGGCTTAACTTCCAACCTAATAGGTGAGTCAATCTTCCTTGGATCTAGATATCTTTTATGCCTTACAAATTGATTCAAATTAAAGTGAATTTATTAAATTAATTTGACTACAAGATCTATTATAAAAATGTAACTTTTCAGTACTGACGAAACTAAAATGTCAAAAAATAAAAGATCTAAGAAGGGAAGAGAATTGTGCACTTGTGACTAAAATTTGGGGCTGAAATAGCCAGTCTAGGGTGTAGTGCATCCTAGATCGACCTCCTCTATTTTCGGATATGAGTTCACAAGTCTACAACACCTTGTCTACCTTTTGCAATCCTATTCTAAAATCTTTTTCTTTGCATTTGAACCTGCTGAAATCTTAACAAAGATGGGAAAGTGTTGGCTATAGAGGAGTTTTCCTTAGTCAAACCCCCGTTTTGGTATTTCTACCTTGACAAATAGAGAGTGGACTAATTGATAAAATGTGTATGCTCTTAACTTTAAGTGCATCTAAGATTGTAATAAGCTAAAATGCTAAAAATCATACTCAAATGTCTTATAGAAGGATCCATAAATGATAACAATGAGATCAACCCAATAGAAATTCAAATACCCTTTGGAAAATCTAAAATGTAGTAATACCTTGCTTAGGGAAGCAAGTGGACTGAAGCTTGAAGATGAGAACACTTTGAAACCAAGTCATTAGGTAGTTGAAGAGGGCTAAAACAATCTCCCAAAACCTAGATTCTATCATTTTCTTCCATTGGAATCAAACTTACATCATTGTAGAAAACTTAATTAAATATGAAATTCTCCTTGAAAACCTATAAATTCAAATATATTTTGGTAGAATATCATTATCTTATTTTTATTCTTTTTAATAATGAATGTTTATATAGTGGAACTTAGGATAAATTAAATTTTAAGCTGACATTTAAATTTGAATTTTTGGGATTAAATTATTGTCAAGGCCCAAATTTGAAATTGCATCTGTGAAATTAGAGACTGAAAAAAATGAGAAATGATTTTTTTTGGGAAAAATAGATGGTCTAGGGCACAATGCACCCTAAACTAGCTTTCTCACACTTAACATTCAATTTGCATTGGGTGTTTAGATTTTGCTAAAGTCAGAACTTATCCATGCCGAGGGCACTTGTCAGAATTGATTTGATGATGTTTAATTGATAATGCATTTTCTAGGGTAGTATAAATTCATTCTCTTGGGTTGATAGGAAAATTTAGAGCTAGGGATTTTCTAAATGCATTGATGTGAAATGACACTAAAGCCAGTTCTAAATAGAGCACAAAATTGTGCTTTCGTGAAAAGGGAGTACAATTTTCGATGCTACATAATCTATCTTCGACTTAGGTATGGCTCATTTTCTAACACCCCCATTTGAATCATACTGTAGGTGTTTGAGGAGCTCAGAATGACATAATATTCATACTATGTTAGACTTTTTATGGACTAGTTGGAAGTCAAACTTCAGACCTTCCATTTGCTGCTAGAATATTCTACCACTAAATTACCAACCCTTTGAATGACCATTCCATCTTCAATTCAAATTTGACTCTTTCTAAATAATACTTAAATTAACATTTGAATCTATTATATAATCCATTAAGCGACTTTGCTGTTCTGGTTTTGCATTATAGCATACCGTAGCCTACGTTTTGAAAAGAAGTGAAATATACGAAGATCCCAAAATCGTTGAAACTCCATTAACTGAATTTCGTACTGTCACTTCGTATGACAAAGTATTGTTTAAAATATAGAAAGATACTAAATCGTTTGCTGGTCAAGGTAAATGACTATTGAATTTGTACAGTAAGCCCATATCAAAGTTTGTCCGGTTCATCCTGGGAATCACAACGACAACTATAAAATTCTTTGTACGTAATCGAGCAAGGCACAACCGACATCTAGTCTGTAACTTTGAACGGTTTCTGTTCTTGCTGCTTTGCTTTCTTAATTATTAAGAAAATGTAATCATATTCATTTCCACTGAGAAATGACAACTCGGCCAGGCAATTTCAGTGAGGAAGTTTCTTTTCTTTTTAAAATATTCTTAATAAAAAGGTGCACGGTGAGATATTTTAAGCTCTTACAATCCAAAAAGATTTAGCTGTCCAAATATGATATACGTCCACATTAAGTTGAAGCGAAACAAGGAACAAGTGACAAGAAATTGGAATGGAGCTTTGCATATTATATTTGGCTTCATAAAATATTTTCTATTTTATGATTTTTCTTGGG